>JAHQIW010002885.1:0-420792 GCA_019055375.1 Parelaphostrongylus tenuis | reverse complement strand
TCGTTATGCCTGAGGCATTTTACAGTACTTTTTACTCAAATGTGTTAGTTTAGGTCACAGGATCAGAATTTGGTGATCCACTTTCGGACGCCTTCCGCCAGTTACGTGACTTGGCTAAGAAACTTGCTGCTGCTTTTGACAATGATCACTTCATGAATAGAGACGTAGTGAATTCGGTTTTTAGGTATTTCACAGTTTTGAACTTTACTCTCTATCCTCATATTATTTTTTATTGAGCAGTTAGATAGCATGTGTCGAAACCACTGGTCAGTAAAATCCTAGGAGCAGTTTACATGGCATTTCGCCTGGAACTTGCTTAGTTAAAACAAGTGATGACTTTCTTTGTACCACTGCCTAATTTACTGAGGAGAAATTCTTTTGCAGGAGAATTTTGTCATAACTCGAAAGACCGACTTTCTTGAGACCTTGGCATGTTAATAATATAAAACTTTGGAAATGCGAAGTAAAGCTTATAAAAAGAACCATCGACCGGAAAGAAGAACAATCAATTGGGAAAAAGATACCAACCTCGTGAAGCTTTAAATAAAGATTAGTTTTCTAAGCTTTTCTTCCCATTTTCAAAATTTTATATCATATGGCACCTTATCTCAGATTGAATTCCTAGCATGGGTCCCAGTCGACACCTATCCATAATTTGACCTATTGACATGGGAAGGGGCGGGTTCATACGTCACCCTGGCACTAAAGACATAGTACCTGGATTAGATTGCACGGTGGGTGGCTTTCCGTGAATCGATTATCGCTTATCAACATCCTGGATTTTGAATTTATTTTTCTTTTTTTTCTCTCACACTATCTGGTCTTATAAATAAAGCTACAACGAATAATATGTTCAGGCTCTGAAGAAGGCGTATTTGTCAAAACGTCAGCCACAAGCAACCACGAAAACCCATCGGCCGGAAAGTAGAACGATTGGGATAAAGATACCAACCTCGTGAAGCTTCAAATATTGATTAGTTTTCTAAGCTTTTCTTCTCATTGTCAAAATTTTGTCATAATATTCCTATACTAGGTAGTAGCATTTTCTGAGTGTGAAATCTAATATATGGGTAAAATAAGGCTCAAGTAGGATATTTACACTCAAGTCTAGTTTGCATGGAACGACCAGAGGAGTTATTCCATTCGGTGCATTCAAAATAATTCTTTGACGTATCGGCATGTAATAGACGTTTCGTAACGATTTGAACAAAGATCATTGGTGCGTGATTATTGTGCTAAGTATTCAGGCTCACTGCTTGTGCACTAGGAAAGAGCAGCATTACACTTTTCTCAAACAAATCAACTGCTTGAAATTCGATGTGTATGGAAGAATCGAATGTTTTCACAGGATGCGATACCTCGAGCAACACGGCCCTCCAACTTTGCCTTCTTCCAAGGACTACGCATGGAAGTCTTATCTACTGTATCGCAACTCCCTTGCTTCATGTACAATCTTCTCATTTTACTTCCTTCATACTTAAAATTTTAACAGCTCTCTATTTCGAGGAAAAGCATCCAGACAACTTCTCTTCTATTCAAGTTTTGCAATCGTCTATACTATGAGGAAAAGAGGACGCTGGCGTGGCAGAGGTAGTTCGACTCCAACATCATCCGAATTGTCACCCTGTTATTCTGCATCAGATCTCTGCAAATATGTTCTACGTCGTGTCTGTGCACAAACAGTTTCCAAGTGTTGCCATAATAAATATTGAGCAATATCCTGTAGCTTCAAACGAAAAGTTGTTTTTTATGCGACAGGAATTAGTGACGATACTGCTTATGTCACATTGCTGCAGTTTTCAAAACCAAATAATCTACGAGCAAATGTTGTTTTCTAACAGGTTGCGAACCGTCAGCGCTACAAGTTGAAGCCGGATTAGAGGCCATGCGTTTGCTAAGTATTTCATACCCTCAACACAACACTATACCTTGGATTCCGGACATCTTAGTGCAATGATTATGTTGATGAACTACGCATTATAATCAAGAGTTTCGTTTGTTGGAATATATTTTAATAGATAAACAAAGCACATAGTCGTTGTTGTCGGCCGAATTCTATGTATATCGAGTACTCTTTCGAGTCTGTCTTGTTTAGGCTTTATAATAGTCAAGAATCACCCCAGAGCTTTTGCACTGTACTTGTGCACCAACTAACTTAGCACGACTGCCACCAATAAGGGTTCCGTGGAGTCTTTCTGTACAGCATGCCGAAGTCGTCAATGGACTTACGACCATGGCTAATTCATCCAAATGAGCTTCTCACAAGCTATGTGTGTCTATGTTTGAAAGAAAAGTGTATAGCAGCTCAGTTTATAACCTATCCCCCTACTGATGTGAGATATCTAAGAACAGTTTAGACCACAGTTGTAGACACATATTCGCGCGTTTAGCCGTTACGGAGCCTTGGACCCAAACTTCTGCGTCTCTAACCACCAGTGTGCTGCGTCTAACCTCAGCGTGCCATTGTTAGACGCTGAATAATGAGGGTTAGATGCTGTTGTTAGAAGCAACACGCTGGAAGTCATAGCGCAGAACGTTGGATACACGGCTTCGTAAGTGTTTAGCAAACTAAGAACCATTACTATCAACACATATCCGCCGAGGATAAATGATTGTTGATGACGTTAACGATAAATGATAAGTGAATGTTTGATCATGTAGCTTGAAAATCGCTGTTTTGAGATTTGACGGACTCTTGTGGAGCTTTTCTGCAGCCTGTTCGTTGTGGAGGCTTTTTCCCTGCAAGAATTTGTCCAGATGTACAAGAAAAGATAGTCCTGAAAGCACGAGGTCCGACAAATGTGGAGCATGAGATAAAACTTTGCATCTCAATTCCTTCAACTGCTGAAGCGTTTGCTGCACGACGTATGATTGTCGGCTGGCTGTAACTGAACCGTGATTGCTTTTGCACCAATCTTCTCCACCTTTCGTATTTGTTGAAGCAGCAAACGGCCGTAGATTGGCCGACGTTGAGTTCTCCTACAACATCTCATGTAGTCTTCGAGGTCAGCTTCAGTAATTGCTCTCAGTTGGTCACTGTCAACTTCGCTTGGTCGGCCATTATGAGACTTCTTGAACCACCACTGTAGCGTACGTTTGTTAACAGTTCCTGGGCCAAATGCGTTGTTGATGTTGCGAATTGCCCTCTGCTGCTTTACGACTCATTCTAGACCAATGGTACCACAATTTGGGTTGCATCAAGCAACAGCCTTTCCATAGTCCTAAATAAATGTGAGATTAACACTCAATAAAACGTCGTTCGCAAAAACCATAGAGCGGAAAATGCTCATTGAATTAGTGTTTAACAACTACATTCTAGAGAATTTGATGCGATTTCGAATGGCAGATCTTAATAACGATAAAATGCCATTACTTTTACACCATCCTTTATAGCTTGCATCACTTGTTGTCCTTCTTATCGTCAGTGACTCCACTTAGCGCCAGCTAACCTCTCACTTTTATCTTCGTGTGTTAAATACGCTCACTAAGTACTCCTCGCTTTGAGTAATCGTTGAACATCATATTTTTTGAGAGTTTATGTAAAAATTCTGATTACAAGGGTCTGTGGTCTTCCTGTTGTGGGTTCGATATTCCGGGTGATCTAATCGTGACAGCTCTCGTCTAACGTTTGTCATTAGAAGGCATCACGTGTCCGGCCCATCTGATCATCGATTGCTTTGGGTGTAAAACGGGATGATTGATTTTGATTGCTGACGTAGGTTGGAAATTTGAATTAATCCTTTCAATTGCGTGTACACTGTTCTCCTAACGTCGCCCTTTGAAGCATGGGTTTGATAACTCCAAGTAACCATGTGTCTTGCATACGTGGCGGTGTATTCCCCATTCATCTGATAAGGAAGAAGTAATATTTTAGTAGAGAATGTGAGAGCAGATTCGGACATTTTATTTCCTTATTACATCGACGAAACTCTCAAGCGCTCCCGAAGCTACTCGCTTTCTCCTGCTCAAATCTGAAGGCTAAATCGTCAATTATTTTGACTTTCTGACATATTTAGGTGTAACTGGAACACTGAGCTACTGATTCCGTTGAGCGTGAATGAGGCATATGAAGCCGATCCGCTCCTCATAAACATTGGTTCTGCGAGATCTAGTTGAGAGTCAATTTTGCCTCCACAAGAGCTGTTGTAGATGGCAAACACTCGCTCCGTTTGGCTGATGCTTGGAGTTCTGAGAACCATGTCAATCAACACTAAATTGAAAACAGTCTGATTGCCGGCAATGCATTTTCACTCTCATGTTTTCCCATTCCAATGTTCGCGTGTTGTCTTCAGGGGTATCTGTGAATAAACATGGAAAGTAAAAATATGAAAGCTGTGACAATGTCTGAGAAAATTGAAAGGATGACTCCTAGTTCTCTTCTTTTTGAAATGACGTGCTCGTTTTCAGACAGTTTTTTCCGTGAATGTAGATGTTGATATGGGAAAAAACTATAGAGCCTCTTGCACTAAAATTAACAAAAAAAAAACTATAGGTCCTCTGGCACTAAGGTTTTTCAACTGTGCAGCTGTCAGAATACCATGAAATAACAAGCAAAAACTATGGAGCCTCTTGCACTAAGGGTTTTCAACTGTGCAGCTGTCAGAATGTCATGAAATAACAAGCATTTCTCAGCCACACACAAACTAAGACGAAAATCAGCTGATGATGACGCATGCTACGACCGAATTACAAAGATGCTGTAGAAGGCAATGAAGAAGTCGTTAATGACAAACATAGCATAGAAAGAGTACGGTTTATGGAAAAGTAGTGACTGTTTGGAAGAAGAGTGACCGAACAACCTCTCTATATATTGGTCATGAGGAACCTGTGAGAAGTTTCTGAGTATAAGCACTACTGTAAATGCTGTCGGTTGTCGCATGTGTTCTCTTCACATCGTTCACATGCCAGAAATGCAATCAAGAGTGTGCTGCTATTTATTAGGTAAGCAATTTATAAAGACAGTCCCTTGCTTATTACACTTTTGAATCGCCTGATGACCATTTGCGACCTTTTCCACCTTTTCCAAGTGACGAATATTGTGCATCGGTCAGTGCAACGTTCTCAGAAACTATCACCCAATTTTATGCAATTTTATTATATAATTCAACCCGAGTCGTTGAATTCCACAGTGAAACACGACCTGTTTATAGTATATCTTAAATTTTTTTTTGCTTCAGTTTCAAAATAGGGTAGATGAAGGAAAGAGGGGCAGTTTGATGAGCGTTGTTGAGCATGGTAAAAGCTTTTTGGAAATTTACTCATGGTGGTTATGACAGTGCTTTTATACAAAACTAAGACTTTGAGTTAACTCTGATGTAACAAAGCTTTAAGACTGTATGTTAAAACACGGAAATGTTATGGCTGTTGTTTTGATTGGGGCCGAATGCAAAATGTCATGGCCGTGGACGATTTGAAATGTCGTACAAGTTGCATATATAATCACAAATATCAGCTTCATATTCCGCTCTCAAAAGACCATTAACTACTGGTGCTATCTCTTGAAAATTTGACATATCAGACTCGTATATTTGTTAAGAAACTTCTTGAACCGATCTGTGCACAAATCCTTCTCCTGGTAAATACTGTAACGGCCTTCATACTTCGATTGTATCTCAGGTTGCTCTTGTATTACACATCCAAGTTTGAATTCATTGAACCACTCGATGTTTATATATTGACCTGCATCCTTCAAGCAAATTTAAAATCACCAGTTTAGAGTTGAAAAGTTAAGTATACTAAAACTATACAGCGAAAGTCAAAATTATGCGCACACAAACAACATAGCAAATGCTCATTATAAAGTTCAGTTGGAAATATGATAACTATGATATACTGCAGCTTCTCGAACAAGCCAAAAGTCAACAAATGATTTCTAATGACGCACTCGCCCTTTCATGTCCAGTAAATCACCCAGTGCACTGTTATAGAGCAAAGACACGGGCTATTATCTCAGCTACATCAGGAACTCTGTGCATTGTCTACGTAGCGTTTGACCGATCTCATCCAACATTTTACTAATAATTCCAAAAAAGAGAATGTTTTAAGCTTAAACGAGGTTGTATTCCAGGGTCACACATCGGTGTTTCGGAGGTTTCGGCCACCTCGTCAAGGACCCCCGCCCCACATCAAGACCTGCACTATAGCAAGGAGGGAGGCGTATGTGGTGATGGCATAGTGTGCGATGACACTGGTCCATCACCACTGTTCAGATCGTGACGAGGAGGTCGAGAACTCCGAAATACCGGTGTGACCTTGGCATACCAACCTCGTTTAGGCTTAAAACATTCTCTTTTTAGAAATTATTTCGAATGTTTATCACGAGATTTTAAAAACAGTCGATTTATGGATTTGACCAATACTCACAACCTTGAGCCGAAACGTCCAGCCCAGACCTTTGACACTTACCTTATTTTTATGAATTAGAGGACATATATCGATCGCGAGGTACAAATGAGCTTGATAATGAGAAAAACGAATAAAAAACGGACAACAAGGATAATTTGATTAGCTGAAAGAAAATCCAAACGTCCTCTCGAACAATTACTCAAACATCGGGCTCACGTATTTGATGCCCCACGACAATGATTTGTATCCGCAGATGAGAACGATTTCAGAATCTCCGAATGTGCCCCGCGAACGTCATTATATTGAATGTTGATCATCATAACCAATACGGGAAAAAATTTGGCGAGAACAAGAAAAAAAGCGATTGGAAAACGTGCGTGAGCTCGCACTACCACCGAAGATCGGTCATTCAAGTATCCTTGTAAGTATAACAACAAAATTTGCCAGAATGCTTGCAATGGGCATCTGAGCCTGCTCTGATGCGCATACCAAAAACGAACTATCTCTGACTGCAATGTGGCAACTCTAAGAGCTGTTTGGCAGACTCACTGAAGAAAGCGCGTGTGGTCCGAAGTGCCCACAATTAAACACATATTACATATTGTGGGCACTTCGGCGAGAACTGCTATATTTTGCATAGTTATAAAGTTTATAGTATTTCTTACATGAATACAAGCACGAATGGAAATGTAGCTTGCACACTTAACTATTATTTTAATTCAACGATATATATAGCGATGTTTACATGACGTAGATTTGGCACTTTTTAGCACTTTATTAATCCCTATTCGAAGCGTTTTTTCACTACGCAAATCCCTAAACTTCTAGCAATCAAATCGTTTTTCGTTCTCTTCATAAAAGCTTTGGAATACTGACTGCTTGTGCACGTCTCCCTGCAATCTTGAGGATAGCCTGGTTGTAGCCTTCCATAAAGGGCTTTTGTTCACTGCCAAAGAATGTTGAGGCACGGAGTTCTCTCGCGCGCGCCGCGAGGAGTGTCACAATTAACGCTTCTAATATGATATAGAACTTTATGAAAAGAAAATCCACGACCGAAAATTCTGCAGTCTAACCTAAGTTAGGAAGTGTGCATAACTCAACACAATAATGTTTGAATCTCATGCTTGACTCAGAATATTTTTTTGGAAGAACTATCCCACGGGAAAATGTTGGTGTGTTTGAAAGTGATTTGTTAGAAGAATATGATGTTAAAATACTTTTTTCGATCAGACTGAGTTCACTCATAACTTAATTTCGTAATATACATTGCAAGTAGTATCCTCTTCATGTAATATTATTAACAACCTTCAAAGGCCACTATTGACGCATACTAGTCGAATCACTGACTTTAACGCTTGATTTTGTGTGTTCGGCAAGCAATACGCTCCCAATTTCATACTAGTACAAAAACTGCTGGTTTTCCACCCGAAGGTAGTAATTTTCTGGAAACTGGAAGATTGAGAGGCCACAAACATGACTCAGACATATGCATGGCTTTATTTCAAAGTAGGGATGATGTGCATTGTACTACTTATTACATGTAGCTGAGCATATAAACACACTGCTATGAAACTGTCGATGCGATTTGCTTTTTTCGCAGATAATTCTTTCGTTAGGATTCCAGTACTCCAGCATTCAATCCATTTTTCTCTTGAACGTCGTAGAGAGGTGGTTGAACGTGACTACTTACATTCTTGAGGATAGCATGGATATGGCATTCCTACGGGCGTTCCTTGCTGAATGCCGTGAAGATTTGGGAGTGGCGTTTGGCCCAACGCGCTGCTCCACGAGTATCACAACTACTCGGTCGCGGCGCCTATATATGAGTATATATTTACATACATATTTACTTACATATATTGTACATAAATTTACATGTACGTACGTATATATACACTGTACATATAAATATGTAAATGCACATTTATGTGTACATGTATACATATGTATATACGTGCAAATATATGCATATGTATATGCACGTGTATACATATATATGCCAAGACTATTAAACTAACTTTTGTGGATAAGTTCGACTTTCAGCAAGCACTACCCACTTGAACCTCCTACAGCTCGTAGATTCGAACGATCCCTGTTTCATCCGATTGTATGTCCGTCGTCAGGTTTGTAGTCTGATCACGAAAGTGTTAACCCACCACCTCCCTCAGCTTAGAAGAAGCGGATATACGAAAAGTTGATATCTAAGTGTAATTGAAAGTAACATCTCTTTATTGGTTGATCTTTTGAGTTTCTTCTGCTTAACAATCTCTAAAAAATTTTTGGATTATAACTGAAGATAGGGTTTCAAACAGCGAGAATCTTTGATATGAATCTATGAATTTAGATTATTAAATGTGAACTTTGGTCTAATCCATGCGATACCACCCAAAGACGGGCATTTATGAGACCTGCAAAATATCCCAGAAAATTGGTTTGCGAGCTTTTATTGCCACTCGAGTTTTTGGTATAATGACAATGTTATCTTCACTATAGTGGTTCTTGGTTGTGGGAATTGGTGCGGATCTCCTTAGAACATTCTTGATGCCTTTCACTTGCCTTTGACTTTTATTAGGTTTAGAAGTGCATCAGAGCTGACGACTGATTGCTCACATTGCGTACGATTGGACTTTACCAGATGTTCGTCGTGTATCATGTAGACCACTGAAGCCAAATTCAAAGGATATAACAGGTTTCGCGAGCTCACGTAGAGAATGGTAAACATTGTGTAAATCGTTTATATTACGTATTCGGCTATTTGAAGAGGGGTTTTCGTCTTGACAGCGGTGATTAGTTGTGAATTTGAGAAGAAATGCTCAAAAATGATGCGATTTGTTTTTCTTTACATCCTCTTCTTAATGGATAAATACCAAAAAACCTTGACTAATTTCTCATCATGTGCTGTTCAAGCAATATTCGAATGATATAAGGTGGAAACAAATTTTGCCAAGCCCCAACTACTCCAAGCATCCATGGAGTTTTAGACTACTCTGTTGTGATGATCTTCACAAAGTCTCCATACTCATAGAATGTTTTTCTAATGTTTGTTTTCTATCTAGGAAAAATCTGTCTACCAACTGTTACCAAAAGGTGGAAATTGCACGCCGGCGTTTAACAGCAAGAAACTGCTTGTCATAATACAGGAACTTCTCGAGGCTCCTGATCTTGATATGCCTATCCACGCTGGAGCGTGCTCGCGCTGCGTGTTACCAAAGCACATATACTTTCTTCATGACATGTTTGATGTAATAACACCTCTCAAAAGTAATTCTATCGCCGTAGACGTTCAAATTTTTCTTCTCTCACCTTTTCTATGCTTCCATGCTTTAATCTTTGAGAGCAATGGAACACACGAGACCAACACCTACTTCGTTGGGTTACAAGTCGGTGAAGCTTCTCCTCTAAATTCTCGCTAATTATTCGACACAAGTAAAATGATCATTTCAGTACTAAGTTCTGTTTCCAAGATTGACTTCATTATGCGCTGTAGCAACGGAAAGAATATTTTGTTCCACTGCCTCCGCGGATGTGCGCAGTTTTTACCTTTTATTGAGAATTATTCCTGTGTCACAATATTTTATAACCTTTTTCGATGCTCTAAGAACAGTAAGATTTCACATACGTTATAGGTGGTTTTGATAGTTTGAATCAGCGCGATATAGTTCGCGATTTCTTTGGAAAACCTGCTCCAAGTTCACTGAAATTCACATTAGTCTGAAATAGCAGCGAAAATTTATTTCTTCTCGACAATGAAATTCCGAACCTTTGTCAGTTGCTCTGCGCGTTCACTTTTCGTCCTCCACTTATATTCACAAATACAAAGTGATTGCAGCTTGTTAAAAAATTAAAGTGATTGCAAAAAAAATCTATTTTGTACATCTCTAATCATCAGCGAGATAATAGAGATATTTATTTAAATATTTGAAAACGATAACAATGTACAAATAGATTTTACGATTGAAAAGTTCTCGGTAAGACCACGCGTGCTCGCTACGTTGATGATCGAAGACTTACAAAACTGAGATAATGAAAAGCTACTGAGACCCTTTCATGACGATACTCTTGCTTGAATCACAAACTGCAACTCTAGTTCAGAGGAGTCAAACTTTTACCTGCCCTTTCACCTCGGAATTTCATTGTCGAGAAAAAATAAATTTTCGCTGTTATACTATTGAAGACTTAATGACGGAGCAAGAAAGATTAGGAATAGTGAGTGGAACTCCACGGACTACAACAGTAAGCCAAAGTGGAAAGAGAAGCAGTCTTGCGTGCCTGAATTCTACAGTATGCAAGGTCATGCATGTTCTTTTCCGATAAAAAAAACTGAAATGATCCAAAATCTACATTAGTACTCTAGCACGACTTTAAATGTATGGAAAACGCTAGAGAATATTCTACTTGTGCGTCCAATGTATAGTATTCGATTGCACTCATTTTTAGGCGCGCCCGAAGGCTTTCCAATAAGCAGAGCAGATTACTAAATGCGTTGATTTAAAAGAAAAGTAAATTGTCTGAATTTATCATGCTTTGATTAAGGTAATGTAACAAATTTAGCGAAAGAATGACGAAATATTTACTACTATACTTCGGTATACTATGCGACTTTTCCATTTTATAACAGAAAAAGCTGATTCGGATTTGCTTTTCTAAATACTGAGTAGTGACATAACATGAAGAAGACATAGAACGAGGATCAGCAGTATTTCAAATGGTTTCGGTGAGACAGAATTCACGGACAAAGAGTTTGGAAGTGAAAATGTTCTATCACTCACGATATGTAAATTGTGGAATGCAATGAATTCCGCTGCACAATTCTTCGCTGTAAACCAATTTTCTTGAAAGTGTTTTGAGACTGTGAATAAAAAATGTCATAAATCCTTGCTGAAAGTGCAGTACAAAACCGCTATAAAGCAAACGTACTGGCATAAAGTTGTCCCGCCTTCATTATCGTTATTTGTGCTATCGTTACTTGTAGGAAATAGCCTTCTCTAAAGCAACCGCATGTAACACAACGAGTAACTCCAAATAAAAGTTTTGAAGGCAAGACTATCAGCGTGTTTCCCTTGATTTTGAGCAATCATGCGATGGCATAAACTGTGACGACTTCAACATTGTAATCTGTTTCCTAACGATTTTGTTACTAAGCTGTATCAGCCAAAACGAAATTTTGCTTCGCGTTCAACGCACTCTATCGGCACGACTGGTGTCTGTGGTCAGATTTTCGCTGGACCTCTAGCTTGGAAACAAGATGTTTATCGAGAGCCGCAAGAGTGAAAAAAGATTGCGCTGCACACTCGGAAACACATGAATGAGAAGTTTGTGAGCCTCTACAAGAGATCTTACTGTTCTTAAAGCATCGAAAAATGTTATAAATTTTTTTGACAAAGGAAAAATTCTCAATGAAAAGTAAAAACTGAGCACAACCAAAGAGGCAGTGAAACAAAATATTCTTTCATCGACACAGCGTATACTAAAGTCAATCTCGGAAACCGAACTCAGTACTGAAATGATCATTTCATTTGTGTCAACCAGCGGCGGTCCAGTGGACAAGCTCCACCGACTGAAAACTCAAAAAAGTAGGTGTTCGTTTCATGTGATCCACTGCTCTCGCAGATTAAAACATAAACGCATACAAAAGGTGAGAGAAGAAAAATTAGAGCGTCTACGGCGTTAGGATTACTTTTGAGAAAAGTTATTACATCGACCATGTTATGAAGAAGGAATATCTGCTTTGGTAACACGCAGCACACGCTCTAGCGTGGATAGGCATATATCAGGAGCCTCGAGAAGTTCCTGTTTCATGACAAGCAGTTTCTTGCTGTGAAACGCCGGTGTGCAATCTCCCTTTTCAATCTCGATGTGCAAATTTTGGTAACATTTGATAGACAAATTTTTCCTAGATAAAGGATAAACATTAGAAAAACATTCTATGAGTATGGAGACGTTCTTAATATCATCACAGCAGAGTAGTCTAAAATTCCATGGATGCTTGGCAAAAGTTGTTTCCACCTTATATCATTCGAATAATGCTTGAACAGCACATAATGGAAAATTAGTTAAGGTTTTTTTTGGTATTTATTCATTAAGAATAGGGTGTAAAGAAAACAAATCGCATCATTTTGAGCATTTCTTCTTGAATTCACTACTAATCACCGCTGTCAAGACGAAAATCCCTCTTCAAATAGCCTATTACGTAATATAAAAAATTTACACAATGTTTACCATTCTCTACGTGAGCCCGCGAAATCTGTTATAACCTTTGAATTTGGTTTCAGTCGTCTATATGATACACGACGAACATCTGGTAAAAGTCCGATCGTACGCGCTATGAGCAATCAGTCGTCAGCTCTGATATACTTCTAAAAAGTCAAAGTTAAGTGAAAGGCTTTAAGCATACTCCAAGGAGATCCGCACCATTTCCCACAACCAAATACTACTATACTGAAGATAACAATGACATTACACCAAAAACTCGAGTGACAATAAAAGCTCGCAAACCAATTTTCTGGGGATATTTCGCAGGTCTCAAATGTCCGTCTTCGGGTGGTATCGCATGGATTCGACCAAAGTTCACATTTAATAATCTAAATTCATAGATTCATATTAAACATTCTCGCCGTATGAAACCCTGTCTTCAGCTGTAATGCAAATAAGAGAGCTGGGTAGAAAAATCCGCCGCCTTGTGCTATCAGATCAGTGTTATATGACAGCCACGCCTGAAACATTACTAGACCAGTTTTTTTTTTTTACTTTTTTCATTTATTAGCATGCTATGCTTTTTTGTTTATTATTATATTCTTTTTTATGCTTTTTATTTATTATTAAACTTTTATTACTAGGAGGCGCTACCTTCCAACTCAAAGGTATATTCTTATGAAAACCATACTTTCAGTTCTCAGTGTGCATTCCTACCGCCTATTTCATAAACATGTGTTTTGGAGTTTTGTTTTATAAGAATCTGACTCCAAAACACTTGTTTCGCAATGCGAAGAATATAAATATATATGTAGAGGGAGTTTCAGTTTGGGGAGGTCCAAGCACCGACGAAGCTCGCAGCGGTCAAATTCAGGAGCACTTCTGAAGAAAATTGCACTTATACTTTATCTCTTGCTCTGTCAGTGGACTATTTCAGGGCGAAGTACTCCAACTCGTCTTGCAAATTCGCTTTCATTAGGAAAATTACAAAAGGAACTTACTTCCAACTCTCACTCCCCATTTCTGCTTGTATCTCGTAGGATTCAGATTCCCTTTTTCCATATCATTACTCCTCCGATCGCCACAGATACCAGTGTGTTTTTCATTTAAACACAATCAGCTCGAGGCCAGAGTTGTTCCGTGTTCCGTGACGCAAAAGTAGCCAACTCTGCTTTGCATCCGAGAACTATATTCGTAGAAATTGACAAGGCCAGTGTGTGACAAATTCTATTATTAGCTATGGATGAAGTAAAAGCTTCAAGCTTTTGTTTGAGGTGTGGGCAGAAGAACCGAAACAAATCATGCGGCGGAGAGAATACTCCCACTGGTGAAAACGATAACCATCGGAAGCAAATGGGCAACTTGGATGTCTCTGTTTTTCGCCTAACCACCTATATGTGGTAACATTGGAGTTGATAGAAAAGTGGGAATTTTATCGGCGCATGAAGTCTTCTTGAGGGCATTTAATTAAAAGGGAAGCGTAGAGGGCGTAAACGGCACGAATATTCAGTGCCGAAATCAGTACCGTAAAATGTGCTCGCAGTACAGAACAAACGCTGGTAGAAAAAGTTAATAGCCATGAGTTGGTGGAACAAAGTCTTTTTGTAATTCAGAAAGGTTTCGTCCTCAGGAGTTTACTAGTAATCAAGAAATTATTGAGAATTGTAGGTTAGATGGCATCTCATGCAGTGTGCCAGCATCATTTTTGACAAGCAATTGATCGATTTCTCATTTCCACTCACTTTCGTGACTTTCGGGAATTTCATAAAATGAAACAATTTCAAAAGTGAAAGATTTTTGTCATAATTTCTGATTTCAGAACAGCAAACTGATAAAATGCCTGATTGTTTGATTATAATTCGTATGCGGCAATGAATAAGAACAAGACATTGTCAACATAAAGAATAAATTCTCAATATTATTCAATAATGAATGAATAATGATAAGATAGCGTAAAATATTCAATAACAGTTTGAAACACCCCGTTTTCGTGAATATCTGTCTTTTCCCTTAAGACGCGGGTTTTAAGTGAGATAATCGGCATTATTCCTACTACAAGTAATCTTGCTAAAATTTCTTCTACCATATTTCATAACTTGCTGGCAACAAAAATCTTTCAGTGACGATAAAAGGAGAAATTTCATTAGAACACTGCCGCATCGTGATTGTAGCTCGCCGATCTCACCGCGCGACCACGTCGCATGCCGCGCCCACATTTCAACTTGGTCGTCATTTTTCAGCACCAATACCATATCCTTGTAAAAATTAATCAAACTTCCAACCCCTTATTATGCTATTGTAGCGCCTGTCATGCAAGAACGTAGCTTGAGAGCACATATTCTATAACTGAACACATTTCATAGAGGTCTATGTGGAGGCAACTGTAGTATGTAGCTGGAGTAAGTGTAGGAAGAGCTCGCGTTCATTGTTGCGGAGAATGCGGCACTTCCCTATCAGCACCCATCTTTAAAAAAAAAAGAAGATATATTCTGTTTTTTGATAGGCCTCTACAATGCGCCGCAACAGCGGAAAAAAATTCTATTTCACAATCTAGCATTTTTTGTCAAGCAATGTTTTTTCAAAAAAGTCAGTGACATTTCATAAAAAATTTTTCAAAATGTCGGCAAATTCAATCGTTCTTCTGGTTCTCTAAGAAAAGCTTTTTATTGTGCTTCAATACTGAAATCAAGATTTTATTTCACATGTAGCGCGCAAACCTTGCATCGGTATGTAGATGTATTCCGCAAATCGGCATCAGGTCTTTACCTCTCCTTAACTAGTCGATAGCTTAATTATCGAGAATTTTAACAGTATAGCTCATTTTCAACTGGTTTCCTTCAAACGTTGCGAGAGTGAAGATAGATTTATGTTTCACATAAGAGCTCCGCTGAATAGTAGTCATTCGATAGCTCGAATCTCGGTGATTTCAGTGATTTATTTGTTTTTTGTAAAACAAATTGTTAGTTTTATTAGTGCGATGTAGTGGAGAAAAGATAGGGCTTCGCAAATAAAGTTTTGTTGAATGTAACGCGATGTGTTGCGAAATCATATCGACATAGAGGAGCAAAGAGTGCGCACCGAGTGAGAAACACAATTTTTATTTGGCTCTTGAAGATCGAGAATTCTTTTTCGGAAAACAAATACACTAATGCAGTCGCCAAGATTTGTGGCATTGAAGGATTACTGAAAGTTTGAAGGAAAAGTTGTACTCAGCAAAAAATACTTGAATGCGAAAAAGATCTATTTCCACTGTTACGACGCAATATAAAGGTCATTTCAAAAATGAAATACAACTTTCAAATTGTCGAGATTGAGCTATCCAGTGACTACTAAAATTTCCACAGAGAGCAAAAATTACGTCTGCTTGAGTATAGATACGGACAGGGCAACGCAGTGATTCGATTTGAAGGTGCTTCTATGAACATGATTAGCTACTGTTCTATTCTGGAGGCGCCACTTGAGGCCTTCGATAAAATGTATTTCCTGCTTTTGCATGACGTCTCTGTAGTTTGTCGATAGCTCAAATCAAGTGAATAAATGTATATATTGCTCCTCTTATTGCTTGTTCTTAACGGCGCTCCAGTCAAAACCAATTTTGTTTCACATTTGAACATTTTCGCCTGATGAAAGTTTCTTATAACAAAATTTTAACCATTGGATTGAGCAAGTCTTTCCGAATATGTTTGCTCTTAGGTATTACAGCTGTACAGGTACGCTAGCCGAGTAGAAGTACTCACTTATACAAACGCAATATTCTTTCGGTCGCTACGAAGCTGGAAGAAGTCCTTTTCGGAAGCCAAGTATACCTTTATAATCGGAAGGATTTTCTCCATTCAATGATCAAAAGTTCATTACAACAAAACTTTTATCCAGTGAGTTATCCTTGGATGGGAGACAGAATCTTATTTAGACTTTCGCCAAAAAGAAGCTTCTTGAGAAATTAAACAAGCCATTGAAATTCGCTTGATTGAGCTATCGACAAGCTACAGAAACGTTTTGCAAAAGCAAAAAATACGTTTTCACTGAGGATCTCAAATGGCGCAGGCATAGTAGAACAGTACCATGATTATAACGACAAAATACTCATTATCGACAAGAAAATAAGATGGAACTCTGCCGTGAAGTGTCGTGGAGCAGGATTGAACTAGCATCCTTCTTCTCATAGCCTGAATCACTAAATACTTGACACTACGATGTGCATGTGCACGTCACCTTAGGAAAACGGCTGAAGTTTCACCTGTCTACTAGCATATCATCATTTATACGCTGTTTTGTATCTCTGCTTCTCTACCCTGCATGTGAGTGTGTGCGCACTCATCTTCAGCAAGCTTCAGATCGACGCGTAGGCTCCACCCATCAGCCATCAACTCAGAGATCACTTCACAATCCCCTGTCGTTCCACCTTGCTGCTCCACAGTTAATCAATGATGGCAGGTTGGTACAAAAGTAATTACGTTTTATGCATTGCTCAAATTCACCGTTTGGTATTAGATTACATTCTTAGATAATCTTAACACCAGAAGTAGGTTCTTTCTAGTTATAAGGGTGCAATTGAAAAACCGACTTCGTTCGCTGGAGAAGAGGCTTTCATAAGAGTGCCAGTAAACATTGAAAAGCCTGGAATTATAGCTGCAGTCCCGGGTTGCCAGTTTTTGAAAAGACTCCTCTTTAACGCTGCCAAATTCGGACAACTATACCTCAGGTGCACATGCTTTTTGCCGAACAAAGCCCTTTCTTTGTACTAATGGTAATAAAACTATAGCAAAGACGTTTTCGATTCCAAAGCTGTGCTTATATTCTGAAAAAACCGTTTCTCCAAAACATAGCAGGTAAAATAAGTTGAATTCTCGTCTGCGTTCAAGGGGTCCTTGTCCACTTCGCATGCGGCTCGCTGAGGCAGCCGCGTGCGCTCGCATAATGTCGTATGACCGGTGCAAGGTCTATCGATCATCGCGCTAGCGCAGTGGCTGCCTCAGCCAGCCGCTCGTGAATTGTCCAAAAACCTCCTCTGTAGCAAATAAAAATCAACTTACTTTACCCGCTGGGTTCAGACAAGCGATCTTTTCGGGACATAATCACAGCGTCGCAATCAGAAACGATTGCGTTATCATAGAATTAGCAAAAGTCTAATGAAAGAGCTCTATCTGGCGAGAAATACGTGCGTCTGCAATGCAGGAAATTAGAACTCCTTTTGTAGCGACGTTAAAAAAATACTTTTTCGAAATTGGTGATGTGAGAATGTAGACTGAAATCTCAGCTTTCGAATGGCTACTAACATTCCTATGAAAAGTTCCTCTCGAGCAAATGAGGTAGATTTTTTTGTTTGCCTCTTGTAATCAGAAAAAAATCCAAACATATCTTGCTTTTATGGTCTTCTCCTCCCCTCTGAATGACGCATTGGCCGGGAATCGAACCTGGATTGCAGCACTGCGAGCGAGAATCCCACCGCTGGGCCATCAATGAACCAGGTATGTTGGTTAACTCTATGATAATCTGTAGATATTCTCTTCTCTCTCCCTTTCACGTAAGACTTTATTCGATTTTCTTCCTCACTAATTCTCTAGCACGAGTCCGTGTTTGTCAAGAAAAAGTTTTGATCGGCTATTGTTTCAACGCATTTCTTCTTCCTGAGAGCCGATAATTTGTACAGATCCTCCACTGTCGTTCGCACTCGTTGTGGATATTCGTGTTCGCTTTCTTCGATTCTAATCTTGTTGGTGAGACCCCTCTCGTTTGATCGAAACGAGACGAAGGTGAGGATCGACAGCGAGGACGAGCGGCAGTCAAAGTTTGATTGTAATCATCGATCTCGAAATAGACGAAACGCGTCGAAACGTTAGCCAACTATAACATTCTGTGCTACTTTTCCAATATCGGCAAACATTCTCGACCATTTGGTGAAACGCGTTCTCTGTTTTCTATAGATCTAGTAGTCATTCAATTACTTGAATCTTGAAAATCTTAACACTCACATCGCTTTCTCAAAATCCGCTTCAGATCGCCGTAGCGTTAAAAATGAAATCAAGTTTTGCACTAGGCACAATTTGGCTCATTTTCCACTGGACAGAGATTTTACCTAAACTTTCACGAAATTGAAAGTAAAAGTGTTTTGGACTCAGCGCCCATTTTTTGTCGGCCAGAATGTACGAGTGCGAGTGCATCGATCGTGTGGTTCACAGATAGCAGGGCGCGTTTCACATATGGCGTGCATTTATTACAAAAATTAGATTTTTCCATGAATCGATGAGAATTCTCAGCACTTTTGGCACTTCATTGAGCCGTCTTCACAGCGTATTTTTTTCACTATGCGGATCCAGATATTTCTGACATTCATTTCGCTTTTCATCTTTTTCTTGAACTCTGTGAAATGCTGGATGAGCATGTATCTTTGAATCTCGGGATAACCTGGCTGTGACGTTCCTTAGAGAGTTCGTTGTTGACTGGCGAGTGTTGTAGTGGAGTTTAGCTCGCGTGCGCCGCGACGAGCATCACAACCACTCTACCACGGTGTCCCCGAAATGAACTTTGGATAAAGCAAATGACCTGTTACGTCAACATCTGCTCTACATGTTCATATGTTTTTCGATTACAAATTCAGGTCACTTGGGCTTCAGTTTACTAGAGGGTTTATTGACAATATACAATGAAAATGAAAAGGAAAGCTTAAGTTTGAAAAGAGCAAGTCTGCTGAAATTGCAACAAAAAACACTTAGGAGTCTCTGCAAAATGGAGAAAAAGTTTCCAGCTAAATGACAGAGATGCGCACTTAAATGCGCCCAGTGCAAACATAATGTAATTCTTACTGCCACCGTGCTCTTGGAACTTGTATACAAAAACCAAGTACAAAATTCAGATTGTCGAAATTTTGGCTAATCAAGAACCATTAAAATTCTAAAAAAGAAGAATACGTTATGCGTTAGAGCAGTAACACAAGTGTAATAATATGCATGGATTGCTGACAGTTATCCGATAACTCGGATCTTGATAATTCGGTGTGAGACTGTTTTGAAACAGTCTATATACAGCGCTGATTTAAACAGAAGATAAATCAGCTTTTTGCACTTGAAGTAGTTAGTTCGTCGCCTGATACTTACAGAGAATTTATTCGCTTATGAAACGAGGAAAACTCTTTTACTCACAGCGCGGTAGATTGAAGGTCTCTTCACAATGTATATACAATAGAAAGCCTAGGTCTCTTTCGGAAAAGGGCGAAAACTTTTTGAGTGACACTATTGGTAAGCGATCAATTGCCTGCGAAGTATAATCTTCTTTTGGCTTCTATAGTGCATTAAGAAATTTTTTTAAAAACACAGTTTACGCTAATATTGCCGAGGTTGTGACATCGATCGATTGCTGGAAATCTACCAGAAGAGCTATGTTCTGCGAGAAATGCTTGAGTGTGTAAGATAATTTTATTTTTATTATTGGAGCTCACTAAAAAACCGTTTTGGATTCTGATCGTATTTCCTAAATTGCCGAAAATGAAGCTCCTAAATGAGTGTTCAGACTTTAGAAAAAAAAGTACAAAACGTGTGTTTTCCAAGAGGTCGTCAAGAAGCGGATATCGAAGGTGATCAAAACTTTCGAAGCTAAGTCCTTTTTGGCTGCTACAGCGCAATCAAAAATTTTGAAAAATCAAGTATACCATTGAAAATGCGAGGATCTATGCATCAAATAGTTATTGAAAATCTAAGGGGAGGGCATCGATCAACAAGATATGCTTGAGGGAAAAATATAATTTTGTTTTTGCTATTACAGCACAGAAGAAAGCAGTTTCAAAGGCAAAATTCTGTATTCAAATTTTCGAGATTCAAGCTATCGGATAATTACTGAAGCTCTGAAGAAAAATTGGAAATCGCGCTATTATTAAAGGACTGAAAGAGGTGGAATTGACTAAAAAGTGTTCCGCAGTGATGGACGCGCGCTCTTCTTACATTCACTCCAGCTACATGCTGCAACTACCTCTGCAGCGAGCTCTATAAGAGATGTCTATTTATAAAATACGTGCTTCCAAGCTATATTCTTGAAACACAGGTGATGCAAATGCATAAGAAGGGCTGAAAGCTTGTTCATCTTTTTTTTTTGCAAGGATGCGCCCGCTGAGAAAATAAAGATTTCTCAAGACAAGTATCACTTCTTCTATCAAAAAAAGACTTTACAAAAGATTCATTTGTAATATTTCATTTTTCTGCAACGAATAAGATGTCTCTGTCGTAGGAACTTTACCTATAAGCATCAATAAACCACCCATGACATCTAAGCGGTGGCGTAACATTTTCTACGTGAGATGCATTTTTTTGCTCTTACAGCCTATTATGATAGGTATTTGAAAGAAGCCAATTACGTCGTCAAAATCTTTAAGATTTATGCTATCGAATGACTAGTATGGCATTAATGATGGACCGTATACAAGCCCACTCGAGCAAATGAGACAGAGTAGGTTCATTTATGTTTGACGTCACGGATTTCAAGCCTATCCTTCGCTGGACAAGAGCTATTCACGAAGGTACTATTGATCATTCGAAAGCTCAATTCTCTGGCTAGTGTGATACGCGGCTGGTTTTTTGCAAAGTTCCTTCTATAACGCGGTGAAAATTTGAAATAAAATCATATTTGACGACGACCACGCTATTCAACTATTAGTTTGCTGGAAGCACGAAGAGCGCATGAAGGTACAGAGAAAATTTTCTAGTATAAGAGTCACGCGTTTAATCTGGGTGTCTCTCAAGGCGGAGAAGCAACTCCTAATCAAATAACAAAAATAGCACCACACATATGCGTCATCAATCGATAATAACATCAACACTATTCTGTGTCTTGATATGTGGGCAGGACAGGACGATTTTGACCATTGGAAATTAGTCTCGCAAAAAAAATTATGAATTTTGTAGCGATAGATTTATGTTTATCACTACGATAAGTTAAGGCACCGTCGACTTTATTTTTCGAGTATTTTTCCAACTTCTTACAAGTACTCCACTTTGGTGCGCGTGCACTTTCCACCTAAAAAGGAAAATCTTGGGCATCACAGCAATATTAGATAAGTCGATAGCATGGACTGACGATGGCGATGCCTAGGCAATGGATTACGACAATAACGGGAAGTTTCGTTTTGTACTAAAAGACGACGATAATAAAGTTGGTATTGTATCTATTGAATTCTACCTTTCTGTTGATTTTAGAATAATCTTTGTCGAGCACAATGTCGAAATCGTTTATTCTTGCGCTATCAAATGCTCATTAATAGCCTAAAGAAAGAGCTCTATCTTGCGAGAAAAACGCGTATGTGATACACAAATATTTTCCTTTCGCTGAGCGTGATAAATTCTTTTTTTCTAAAAATGAGCATACAGTACGCAAGCCAGAGATTGAAGGTTTCAAATGATTATTGACACTCTTATGAATTTTTCTCGTCCTCGGAATGAATCGTCTTGATAACCTTTGGTGCCAGGAGTAAAAGTGCCGCAATTTGAAAGATAATTCCATTTTCGCTGCTAAAACGTAATAGAATTTTGTTCAAGGGGGGGGGGGGGGGGGGGGGGTCAGACATATGGTTGAAATTGTAGAGATCTGAGCTTTCGAATGATTACCACCTATCTGAGAGAAAAGGTTCGTCTAGCGGAGAGAGCCTTCAAGCAGTCGTGCATCTCAGCTGATGCAAGCTGTCCCTTAGGTGTTAGTCTAGTGATGCTAAACTAGATCACGTTGCAGGTAACTTTGATCAAGGATGTATCCCATTCATTATACTTCAGTTTTCGATCTGCTGGCATTTTCCACCATTCTGCAATAATGAGTTATAAAATGGGGAAAATTGCAATTGTGATACGATAGGTAAAAAAAATAAGTTTCTTGGCGTTTATCACTGCTGAATGATGCGCCGTGCTTCTGGCTCAATTCTTAACATCATGAGTTCAGCTAATGCATACCTGACTTGTACAATCACATGCAACGGCCTAGTTATCCATGTATTGAGCCCAATACTAATCATCCACTCACACAATTTTACCACTTTACCAAGTCTGGAGTGATAGAACTTGAGTCTATTAGGGACACAATATTGAACCACAATTCTCTGAGAAAAATTATGAGGACTATGACTAACTATATTGCACCAGACTGGCACCAAACTTAACCGACCCCGGCGGGATGGATGGCTTGATGAGCCATAGCACACGATAGAACCATTGACCTCGTGTGCTATGCAGAGCACCTCTAACCACTGCGCCACGTGCACTCTGACAGCGTTATATATATGCTGTTTGTATGCTATTAAATATATATGTGTGAACTAAATATACCAATTATATCTATAGCAGTAATAATGCAGTATGCTTATACGTGTTCATAACAACTGATAGTGAGACATTACGTTAAAGGATGCCTAGAAGTGAGCACACAGCTTAGCGATAGAGTAGAAGAAGCACAAAATTTTGCAGGCAAAACGGAGCTGAAAGACACATTCGTACACTTTCTACTCTGTGAACAGTTTTGGATTTGGACCTAAAATATTACGTAGCGCGCTTGCTCGTTCACCACTTTTAATCATGTCTCTCATAAATTAATTACGTTTGTTCTATGAAATGACTACTCACTTCTGCCACATTGCGCCCAGTTGTCTTTTGACCTTAGTTCTTCTTACTTTCATCGAATTTGCATGGAAATGTTAAACTAAGGTAATCGCGTTTCGTGCCAGTTCCCGGCAATGGCAATGCATAAGAAAAAACACGGCGAATGCGACCGTGAATTTTGTAAGTTTTGAGATGTTTTGATGACATAGATTTGGTGCTTTTTAGAACTTTATTGATCAGTCTTCGTTAGCGTTTTTTTTCACTGCGCGAATCCTAGTACTTCTAGCACTCATATCGATTTTCGTTTTCTTCATGAACGTCTTGGAATACTGAATGGTTAAGTACGTCTCCTTGCAATCTCGAAGATAGCTTGCCGCTATAGGGCGCTCGATGTTGACAGCCACAGAGTGTTGGGGGGAGCGGGGTTTTCTCACGCGAATCGCAAGGAGCATCACGAATAAAACTTTCTGAAAAGATAATTTACCACCAAAAGTTCTGCATTCTTGAGGCAGTTAGGAACTGTGCATAACCCAGATCAATAATGTTTGAATCTAATGCCTGATTCAGAATGTTGTTGCAATAAACTCTCTGACCGGTAAATTCTCATGTGAATGAAAGTGATTTGATGGAAGAATATGATGCCAACATATTTTTCGATCCGACTAGGTCACTGACAATCTGCTTTCTCAACATCCATTCAAGTACTTTCTCCTTCATGTGACATTAATGGCAACCTTCAAAGACTATCAATGACGTTATACTAATCAAGTTACTGTTATTAATGCTCAATTTTGTGTGCTGGACAAGCCATACGCTTCGAACTTCATATAAGTACAGGAACTGCTGGCTTTCACACTAGAGACAGTAATTTTCTGACAATTAGAAGAATTGGTAGGCCCAAAACATGACGAAAACATAGACATAACTTTATTTCAAGGTAAAAATGGTGTGCTGTACTACTTACTGCATATACCTTTGTCTACCATACAAACGCGCAAATGAATTTGTGGCTGCGTTTAACCTTTTCGACATACAATTCTTTTGTTAGAAATAAGCAGAATTGCCTGTGCGAAGGTCTAGCCACCTGTTCTGTGCAGACATTCTTCGTCGTTCTAGTACAGGCTCCCTTTAAACTTTCGTATGCATAATGTTTGGAGACATACCAGCACCAAGCAGTGACATTTGCAGCGTCTCTAGTGACTTCATACCTCCATTAATGTGCATACAGAAGATTTCTTTCTTGCATCGATCATGCGTTACTTTCGTATTTACGCGTAGACTCCACTATTACCTGAGTGTCCTTGCTTTTTCCCATAATCGTGCTGGAGCACTGCTTTATCTTCGTCACAAGTACTCGTTAGCTTTTGGGTCGGGGGTAGCCTGCCTGCCCATGACAAGACTAGTGTCAATTTCAGTACCGATCAAGGAATGGGGGTTTTGGCTAACTCAGGGCTGGAATCGTGTTCATTGGTCATCTGAACGAACATCTCCACCATTGCACCACACATTCTCGAAATTTAGATGCATGTCATGGGTTTTTTTTATTAAGGAAGGGAGAGGGGGGAGGGGGAATGAAAAAACCGACCTTATTCGCTGTAAGGGAACTTCTCATAGAAGTGTTAATATCCATTCGAAAGCTGAGACTTGGGGCCACATCTCCACTTTGCTATTTCTTCAAAACACTCCTTCTTAACGCTGTGATCTCCATCAAAACTAGCTCATATTTCTCGCTAAACAGAGCTCTTTCTTCCTACTATTAGTAATCATAAGGTCGCATAATGCTTCTGATGCCAATGCTGTGCTTGTGTCCTGAAAAGACTGTTTCTCTGCAACGCAGCAGGTAATAAGTTGAATTCTATACGTGACAACGGGCGATTTAAAGCCAGTGCACGTCGCGGCAGGTGTTGGTAGTCACGTGACTACCGAAGTACCTCTGTACGCGTTCATAAGATCGTACACAGGCCGCTGCCACCAGTAGCTCACTTGATTCGCGCTAAAGGCCGTTTGTCCCGTATAGGCATTCGACTTATTGCCAGTGCTTCGCAACTTATTTTACCCGCCGCGTTTCAGAGAAGCGGTTATTTCAGGATATAAAACGGCCTTGGAATTACTACACTTGTGAAAAGTTCCTTACTGACGAGTGAGATCGACTTTTCAATTCTCCCTACTTAATCAGAAGGATCCATGCCATGTAACGATATAGCAACCGTTTACATTCAGTGTGGCAGGTGTAGAAAGGAGATGTCATGTACAGTGCTATTATACATCGGCGCAAACAAGTTTTACGTACTTACTAATACTAGGATTATTCACATTGTGAGCACGTAGAATTAGAACAATACAGTCAGCAAGAGAGAAGTCGTTATAAGAAACAATGGAACTCGTACGAAGCAAAAAAGAGTACATTATGCAAAAAGTGCAAAAATTTCGTGCTCGTTCCTAAAGGGAGTAAATAATTGGGCACTAGCGGCCCAACGGAGTTCTCGTGAAAAACGCAAGGCTCACTGCTTTTGCAAGATCTTGTCGTGGGTGTAAGGAATGACATGATAGCTACCAATCTTCTAACTTCACAAATGACCACATGTCAAACCGAAATTCCCAGATTGCATCTATAGGTATGACTTTGACAATGGTTGCCTACTAGTAATTCACTGAAATAGATTCATCACTGCGTCGTTGAATCTGTATAAAGTTTAGATATTTGACTAAGCTCTATTCGACAAATATTCTTTATATACCTCATAAGTGTTGTACGTGTGCCGTGTGCATCAACCACCTTCTCTCTCAAGTTGTATTGAGCACAGAAAACTATTGTCTGTAGCAAAGCGAATTTCCTTCTGCCGACTAAGCAGTGAATTCATCCCACATAAAAGTGCGCAGCTTACATCTCGACTGCAACGTAACATTGCACTTACTATATCCATTATTTCAATCTACAAAAGGGCTTATGGTGCCGCTGCAATTTCTTTTTTTGTCTTTCTCTCAAAAAGTGTTTACCGTCGCGCTTTTGTGGTCCACGTATTTGGCGCTTGTAAGAGGAAATTGATAGGCACTGTGGGAAATTTCTGTTAAGCCATGCTTCGTCGACGTTATTTTCATTAATAGTGTCAGTGGAACAAAACTGGCATTTAAATTCTTAATCAAAGACAATAGCACTACGAAGAGAGTTGCTTTTGATTCTTTTCAAAAAGTCTTTATACCATACAAATTCACTGCTTTTCTGATATATTATTTGAAATAAACATTTTCCCCACCCTTGACCCTAGATCAAGTGGATTTACACGACACATTTTGGTAGTTCTCCATCGCTATACCTTTTGTTCTCCGCAGAAATCGCTGAAAATCAGGTGGGACTAAAACTTTCCAACTTCTCGTGTTGAGGAAAGTTTGAGATGCCCCTTCGCAATGATCGGCTCACTTTTAGCCATAAATCTTGATCCTACTCTTTAACACTTACTATAACACTACTAATTGTCACGTACAATGTGAAGGCGTTGTAGATATGCCAGAAGACCAGGTCAGGGAGCACAAGAATGAGCGTGAATCGCAGGAGGACACGCACATTGTGTGTTTTCTCCCTAAAATGACAAAGAATTCTTTTTTCAAAGTCGTCGATCATTCCCTGAAATGTCTTCTCCACTCACCTTTCATTATTTCGTTACTTATATAGTGCTGCAAATCTACATTGGGACAGTTTTCAGGCCAATACGATTGTAGTGCAAGATGTCAAAGCACTGGAGAATCCCTTCCTGAAGACATACTTGAATATGCTAGTGAAGAAGGGCTCATGAACCAAAACCAAACATACCAAATACTTAACGGGTATCCTCTACTAAGGTCACTTGTGTTGATGTACGGTTCTTTCGCATCTTTTAGGTAAGTGTGATATCCAAGCAATGTGACAGCGAAAAACCCAACGAGATGTCGCCCTTACAAACCCTTCCCTACGAATAGCATGCCTTCACTTCCAAACTCTTAGTTCGCGAATTCTAGTTCGAAGACCATTTCTACTACTGCAGATACTCAAGCTGTGTCTTCTTCGCGTCATAATCACAGTTCAGTGTTCAGTAGAACAAATTTAATTACTTCTTCCTATCAGAAAATGGGAAGGACGCAGAATATGCCGAAACACAATGGCGAATATCTCGACATTCTTTTGATAAATTTGTTATATTTCCTAATCAAGGCATAATTAATTTCAGCCAATTAGGTTTTTCTGAATCAACGCATTTAGCAAGTGTGGTCGGTGATCTTGCAGTAATCTGATCGGTGCATTAGAAAGCATTCGTGCGCGCCTAAAAATGGGTACGATCAAACATCAATAATGGGACGCACAAGTGAGAATATTTCAATAAGTTTTCCATCCATTTCAAGCTGCGCTGTTGTCCTATTGTGGTACTTGGATTACGTCAATTCCTTTTACCGGAAGTGAATTGCATGACTTAGGCCTACTGTAGAGTTTAGGCACGCAAACTGCTGCTCTTTCCGCTTTGACCCCTCATTCTATTTCATCGCGCTCTTCTTGTTTTTCTCAATTTTCTTGCTCCGTCATTGAGTCCTCAACAACACTTTCAAAGAAGTGTTTCTCATTGCATGACTTCCTTATTGAACGTTGTCCTTATATGTTGCACAGCTTGGTAACTGTTCTTCAACTAATGCACTTGCTCAGATATATATTTGAAGTAAACTTATTTCCTGGGCGGAATCGGCATTTATTAGATTATGAGCTTCTCTAAATAGTGGCTTTGGAGAGGATTTCAAAGTCACCTCTTTCTTTTGTTTCAGCGCTATAAGAGAAGTGTGCAAACATCACAAGGATGATGGAAACCGTTGACAACGTGTCACAGTTCTTGAGGCGGTTATAGAATAGATGCGAGGCGAAAAAGGTTAGTGTCCAACGTGGTGTTTATTTCTGTGTGGTTAGGTTTGGTGTGGTCCTTGACGTTCCACGAAGTGTTGATCCTTGACATTCAGAAAAGATTTTGTTTTTAGCAAGTTGGTTTTCATTGATGCAGTGTGTTTATGAGCTTAGGACGTCATTGTTTCAGAAATCCTTACATAAATTCTCTGATCAAATAATGAATTTTATCCGGTGAAGGTAACTCGCTTAAAGTGAGAAATAGCGAAAAGTGGAAGTGTGAAATAAACCGCTACAATAGCACTACTTTTTGCTTCAAATTCTAATCTTGCAAGAAGATTACGAAACGATGAAAACTTACCTGAGATTTTCACCGAGCTTATCACTTTTAATTTGAAGACACGACGTCGTCGTACTCACTATTCGGAAAAATGCAAAAGAAGAACGTGAGCCTCACAGTCACAGCGCATTCGTTGCATGCCCAACCAGTCGTCACAAGGTCGGGTCTTGTTATCAGACGGAAGGAAAATTCTAGATTTGTAACTGACGGATTAATTATCTTGGATATTGGATTATCTGCTTCTTGTGCTTTCGAATTTGAAAAAAATCTATCCTAGGTTTGAAAACACTGAAGCGGATCTTCAGCCTCCGAGAGAGGACGGTAAGCTGCTACTCGAATGATGTTTGTTTAGACTACCTAGCAAGCATAGTTGAATGGCTATTGTATTTGCAGTGCGAAATTTTACAAGCGAACAGTGACACATGGTCACATCTACAGCGACATGGTCAGTGCATAAAATGTCAACGAGTAGAAGACACCTTGGCATATATGGTATGTTGACTGAATTCTTGCAATTAATCCAAATATTTTCTGGGTAAACATGTTAGAATTTTGTCTATTAGAGATACTCTATAGGAGGTATATTGAGAGTTTGAATCGGTGCAGCATAGCTCGCGATTTTTATAGAAAAACAGCGCCAAGTTGGTTGGAATTCCCATTAATCTGCAACAGATGCAAAAATTTATTTTTTTCAGCAGTGAATTTCAGAGGTCACTGAGGATAGACAAACATTTGTAAACTGAAGTTGCAGCTTATTATCTGGGCAAAAGGATCGTTATCAAGTCTTTAGTAGTCTTTCGTCATCTTGGTCTTGTAAATCTTTGATCATCAACGTAGCTAGCACGCACGATCTTACGTAGAACTTTGTAATCGTAAGATCTAGTTATGCATTTTATCATTTTCAATTATCCAAGCAAAGATCTCTGTTATTTTACTAATGACCAAAGATTTACAAAATTGAGATGATGAGAAACTATTAATGACTTTTGATGTCTCATAATTTCACTGTTTCATTCTTTGACTATCGTGATTTTGATAGTCAAAAACGATCTCTCTTGGTTTGGAAAAGTTGAATTCTGCTTTACTTATTAGACTTGCAAACTTTGTCCAACTTCTTTCTGTGCTTCTTCCAGTATTTCTGTTTTGTGCCACGTATGTGATTTCAATATAAATGACGTAATATCTTTGCCGAGTTATGAGCTATTCAGTCAAGCCATGACTTCCACTAAAGGCGCAAAATGTGACGCGAACTTTGCAACAGGAAAGGACACTAGATTATTTGAAAAGCAAGTAATCGAAGTGTGTCATAACCTACTAATATATTTCTCAAACTCACTGTTATTATGAATATTTATATATATGTGCTTATACATTTAAATGTATGTATAGATATGTATAGATATTATATATATATATATGATCTACATTGTGATAGTAGAGAAATGGTATTTTCATTTTAGCCAAGCACAGCAACGATGTGCTACAGAAAGCAGCAGGACACGGGACCGACGCCACTCATCGCAGTTGAAGGAGATCTCGTTCGTTAACCGTGAGGAAATTTCGATTGTATTATTTTCAATTATTTTCCATATATTGCCTCATGAGTTTCTTTGGAGAACGTAAGCAATTGGAATGTATGGCGGATATGCCTAACTACTGCGATACGCCGTTTCTACTATCCGCAAGTCATTGACTGAAAATCATTTGGCACCGCAAGATCACTTGATGATTTTACTTGACATGAAGTCATATATGTTTGGCGCCGCTACTCTTTATTGTAGGGGTGAACCGAGAAAGCATGTGCCACTTGAAAGGGTTGCGAGAAGCATAGAAGGTAATCCTAGCGCTAGAAATGCCATACCAGACCTTTTAAGAGGCCGAAAACATTCTACCAGATTATCGACGTTATTAATTACGCCGACTTTAATTGGAATTCGTCATATCATACACTTTTTATCAACCTCATGAAACAAAACTCACACTTGGGTCGCTGAACGTGACCCACTATAAATAGCGTTTCGATGACAACAATATTATAATAAATCAGAATCCATTTATTTCACCGCCTCTTGCGGTGCTATGATCTTATACTACACTCAACTGTCTGTAGAGTGTTGTGGCAAAACACGTGTGTCAGCCGGGACTCGAACCCAAATCTCACTCTTTCCGGGAACGCGTGTTGAACCGTTGCACCACCAACGCTCGTTTTGCACAGCACTCTTTCTAAGCTACAACGCGTTATTTGTCAATAGCCAACGTCGAAGGTTTTGCGAGGCAGCCGCTATCGGCATTGAACCCACTTATGCTGACATATATTGGGTATCACTAATCAATCAGATATCATTTATTTGACCGCCCCTTGCGGTTGTATGATTTTATAATATACCCAAGTGTCTGCAGAGTGCTGTGCAATATATATATATATATATATATATATATATATATATATGTATATATTGGGAATATTACAAGAACAATAATATATTTACATGCTGTATGTGTGCTATATCTTGCGCATCCTATGTAGTAATAATATGCTATATATATACTAACGATAATGTTACATATTTTCCGTATATATGTTTATTAAATATATATATATATATATATTTATTTATTAGGTGACAGTAGGTTACGTGAGAGGATTAGAGAAAAGCGATTAACTTTGCCAGAAGGTAAAAGATGCACAAATTTCACAAATGAACGATGCTGGGAGACGCAATCATACGCTCGCTATTCCTTCAATAATTAGTTTTGATCTCTAAAGTACTACGCATAGCAAACGGGAAAAGAACCGCAAATTGAGCTTGAAATATAATCTTGTTTTTGCTGAAAATATATTATACGTTTTCAAAAAAAACCGTTCATATTATTGAAATGGCAGAGATTTGAGCTTTCGAATGATTACCAATCAGATGAGAGAAAGCTTTTGTCTTTCGAGAAAAGCTTCCAAGCAACCATGTATCTCAGATGATAAACGTCGTCTCTTAGGTGTTAATTTTACTGAACTTGCTCTTGTTTCAGGGTAACATAGTTTAGAAATGAAATCCATTGATTATACTACAGTTTTCTATCTGGTGGCATTTCCCACCACTCAGTATTAATGAGATATAAAAATCGCGAAATTTTTGTGACAAGGTAGATAAGAAATGAAGTTATTGGTTTCTATCATTGCTAAATGATGCCTCGTGCTTTTGACTCAAATCGTAGCGTCATAAATTTCAACAAATGTATAACTGATTTGTGCAATTATATGCCACGACTTACCTATCCATGTATCAGCAATTATTCATGCACCCAAGTATGATACAACTTCGCCGAGCGTGATGTAATAGGGACTAAATGCTGTCGGGATACAATATTGAATCATAGTTCTTCAACACATTTATGAGAAAAATGCCTAACTATTGCTATATGCCGTTTTTACCAGCCGTAAATCATTGGTTGAAAGTCACTGTAGACTGTAACACCAAGTGATCTTTTCACTTGACTTGGAAGCACACATTTTCGGCACCGCTAATCGTACTTGTAGAGGTGGACCAAAAGACATGTGCTACTCATCAGCATTGCGAAAAAGCCGAAGCGTACGTCTAACACTAGAGATGCCATACCAGACCTCTTGAGAGGTCTGGAACATTCTATCGGATTGTTTGATTGAGTGATTATGTCGACGTTAATGCAAAGCTGATTTACATCATACACTTTTTAGTGTTCTCATAGAACGAATCTCAAGCCTTAGTAGGTGAATTATGGATCTATATCTATGTACAGCATTTCGTTAACAAAAGTAGTAAATCCACATTCTATACATTGTCATATACAACATACTGTACATTCTGATAATATGTTATATACCCTAATGATAACGTCATATATATATATATAAAGCTCATTAAATACTTATATGTTTGCTATATGCCCCATGTATATCTATGTCTAAACAGTAATAATGCAGTATACCAGTACGAGAGCATAAAAAGTGATACTGCGACATTGAGAGGATACCTGGAAATGAGCAAACAGCTTTACAATAGAGTAGAAGATGCACAAATTCTACAAGCGAACAGTGCTGTAAGACGCAATATTACGTTTTCTACTCTGTGAGAAGTTTTAGATTTGGTTTCTGAAGTATTATTACATAGCATGCTTGCTCGTTCACCACTTTAATTACGTCTTTTATCAATTGATTACTTTTGTTTGATGGATTGAGCAGCTCACTTTTGCCTGATTGCGCCCAGTTGTCTTTTCACCTTAGTTTTCCTATCTTCACTACATGTTACAAAGAAATGTCAATTAAGGTGGTTGTGTTTCGTGTCAGTTCACGGCAGTGGCACTACGTAATTGTAGAGATGTCGTATCAAGATGTTTTGATCACAAAGGTTTGGCACTTTCCAGCACTTTACTTGTCCTTCTTCACAGCGTTTTTTTTACTGCGCGGATCCCAGTACTTCTAGCGTTCAATTCGTCTCCCCTTCTTCATGGACTTTGTAGAATACTGGTTAAGCTAGTTTCCTTTCACTCTCGAAGGTAGCCTGACTGTGATCTTCCATTGGGCGTTCGTTGTTAAATGCCAGAGAGTGTTGGGGGCGCTGAGTTTTTCCGTGGAGACGAGCATCGCAACTACTCGGCTACGGGCTCTTCATATAATGCAGAACATTACGAAAAGAAAATGCACGAGAAAGAATTCTGGCTGAAAAATGCAAAAAAAAATTACTAATGACGTATACTAGTAAGATCACTTTTGTTAATGCCTAATTTTGTGTGCTGGACATGCACTACGCCCCGAACTTCGTATCAATAGGAACTGCTGGCTCTCACAGAAAAGACAGTAATTTTCTGACAACTAAGAGAACTGAGAGCCTCGAAACATGACAAAGACATAGGCATAACTTATTTCTAAGTCGGAATAGTGTGTTGTACTACTTGCTGCATATAAATATGGTCTATCATGCAGCGCACAGATATAAATTTGTGGATGTGTTTGACCTTTTCGACGCATAATTCTTTGGTTAGGAATAAAGCAGAATCACCTGTGCGAAGGTCTAATCACTTGTTTTGTGCAGACATTTTTGTCGTTCTGATAGAGGCTCTTTTTTAGGCTTTCGTGTCTTTGATGTTTGGTGACATGCCAGCGCCAGGCACGGACAGTTGCAGCGTCTCTAGTAAGTTCATTACCGTTCATTAATGTGCGTGCATTAATCCTTTTCTTACATCAATCGTGCAATTTTTGTGTCTGCGTATAGAGAGGTAGCCAGCCAATCCATGACAACTCCTGGTGTCAATTTTGGAGCTGCCATAAAGTGATAAAGTGGAAGTTTTGGTCAACTCAGGACTCAAATCACGCTCATTGCTTGTCTTAACGAGCACCTCTACCACTGCATCACACAGTTTGGATGTGTAGATATTTGCTATGTAACGATATACTTATCGTTTACAATCAGTGTGGTAGAGATAGAATGGAGATGTTATCTACAATACTACTATAGCTACATCGGTTCAACAAATTCTACTGTTTTACTAATATTAAGATTATTCACAGTGCGAACACTTAGATAAACACATCATGGACACGTTACATTCAGAAGAATATGGCTAGCAAAAAAAAACGATTTACGAGGAATGATGAGACTCGTACGAAGCAGTAGTAATATATCGTGCGATTGTGGAAAAATATGTATCTGGATGTTAACGCAGCTTAGTGGTCGGTACTAAAGGAATGAAATATATGATCACTAGCGGCCCCACGGAGTTCTCGGCTAGAACACAAAGCTAACTGTCGTTACAAGATTCTTCTCGTGAGTGTAAAGACTGAGATAGCTACCAATATTTCACCTCAGAGGACGCCATATGCCAAACCGAAGTTCTCAGAATGTATTTTTTGGCTTGATTCTTCCAATAGTTGCCTACCCGCTCTTCTCTAAGATGAACTCATTGCTGCGTCATTGAATCTGTATAAAGTACAGATATTTGAGAAAGCTCTACTCGACAAAAATTGCCTTCATACTTCATGTGCATGCTGTACATGGTGCTGTGTACTTCCTGCTCTCTCAAGCTATACTGAGTGCAAAAAAATTATCAGGCTGAAAAGAAAATCAGCATCGTTGGATGGGAATGTCGTTTTTTCGCATGAATTGTGTGTGATTTTCACTTGATTTCAGAGGTCTATCTCTTGCGCATCTATTGATGTATAATATGTCTATACCTGCTGCAGAATGGAATTGTCCACGGAATATAACGTTTGTTGGTGCTTTATGAGTACAAATTTGATTCAAATGCTGCTGATGCTGCTCGCAGAATCAACAAAATTTGAGGCGACCGTAAGTTTGGAGAATCAACAGTCCGCGAGCGATTTCGTGAGCTGAAGGCGGAAAATGAAGAGTTGACCGACAGATCGAGATCCGGACTAATTGAATCTTTTGATGAAGTTGAATAAGCCTGTCAAGGGTTCTCTGATTCAATCCGAAGGAATGGTACTTCGATAGATCCGAAACCTGGCGGACTGATGGCAAAGAGTGACGGGATAATGATGGCCTGCATGTTGAAGAATAGATATTGTTGTTTGTTGTCTGAATATATGCATAATTTCTTAATGTTTTATCAAGCGATGGAAACTTTTTTCCCAATCTAGTATTGCCAGCAGCAGAACGAATTTCCTTTGCCCGACTCAGGAGTGAATCCGTCCCACTTAGAAGCTGAGCAGCCTACATCTTGACCGCAATGTGACATTGCTTTTACCACGTCACTTAAATTTAATCCATAGAGGGAATTATGGTGGCGTTACACCTCTCCTTTGTCATTCTCTCAAAACTGTTTACCGTTGTACTTTTGCGGTCAACGCATTTGCTCGACTATAAGGCGAAACTGACGAGTACTATTGGAGTATACCTACTAACTGCAGGTGGTCGACATTGTTTCCTTGAAGAGTGCTAATAGCCTAAAAGTGATGTTCAAGAGCTTAATCGAAGACAATAGCGCACCGAAAAAGGTTGCTTCTAAATCGTTTCGAAAAAGCCATTAATCGATGCAAATGCACTGCATTCTTGACATATTGTTTGAAAGGCCACATGGCTCAACTCGTCACCTTAGATCAGTTAGAGTTCTGCAAAGTTAGGTGGTTAGACTGCAACCTACAACTTCTTGTGTTGAGAAAATTTGAGAAGCTCCTTTGCAATGATCAGCTCACTTCTCGCCATAATATCTTCCTCTTAGTCTTTAACAATTACTATCTGCCAGGTACAATGTGAAGATGTTATAGATATGTCAGAGGACGGCGTCGAAGACCATGAGTTTGATAGTGATAGAAAGAGGATCCGCACAATGTGAGTTTTCTCCCTGAAATGATAAAAGAAACAATTTTTGAGTTGACCAATCTCTGAAATTTCCTTTCCTCAATCACCTTTCATTATTTTCGCCACTTAAAATAGTGCTATAACACTTTAATCAGGGCACTTCTCTGGCGAATATGATTGTAGTGCAAGCTGACAAACTTTTGGGGATCTCTTCCTGCAAACATATGAGAATAGTTTTCTACAAGGGGTACTTGGATGTTCGGTCTTTTCGTACCTTTTGAGTAAACTGTGATATACGAAACAAAGTGGCGGTGGAAAACCTAGCAGGATGTTGCTATTTATCAGTCCGTTCTTTAAGAGTTTGATAGAAGCAGTGTGATAACGCAACTGTAGCTACCGTCGTAGTTGATTACAGCACCATGTCGCTCTTCTTATTGGGCTGATTAGTGTGGTTTACGGAGGGAGACGGCAAGACACAATTTTGACCGAAGAATAAATATGCTGAACGACGGTTTTCCTCCCTGTCCTATGTTGCATTAGCATACTTTCACTTCCAAACTCTTTTCGTGGATTCTGTCCCAAAGAAACTAATTGTAATATTTCTGAACCTCGATCTGTGTTTTATTCACGTTATGACTACAACTCAGTATCAGAAGAACAAATCCGAACTAGTGAAAAGACGCAGAATATGACGAAGCAATGGTGTTTATCTCGGCATTCTTTCGCTTGATTTGTTCTGTTTTCATAAGTTTTCCATTTTTTTCCGTTTTCCAAAGTGTGTTAGTGTCCCATGGTAAATCTTGGATTATTTCAATCTCTTTCACCGGAAATAAACTCGCATGGCTTACGCATACTGTGGAATTCAGGGCGCGCAAGACTGGTTCTCTTTCAACATTGCCTCACTGTTGTAATCCGTGGCGTTCTACTCACTTCTCCTAATATTTCTTGCTCCGTCATTAACTTTTCAAGAACATATTCCAAGAAGAATTTCTTATTGCATGACTTTTCGTTAAAACTGTCTTGATATGCCGCACATCTTGACATCTGTTCTTCAACTGAGGCACTTGCTTGGATATATCGATGAAATGAACGTGGTACCCGAGCGGAATTGGCATGTATTTAGACTATAAACTTTTCTAAATAATAGCTCTGAAAGGATTTTGAAGTCACCCCTTTCTTTTGTTTCAGCTTTATGGCAGAGGTGTGGGCCAGTATCAGAAGGATGCTGGAGACCCTAGAAAACTGGCTGAGTGATGCGAGGCGGAAAAGGTTAGTGTCCAGTGTGGTTTTTTTAGTTTGGTTAAATTTGGTTTGGTCCTTGACGTTCACGATATTTTGGTCCTTAACATTGAAATAAGATTTTGTTTTTCACAAGTTGGTTTTCATTGATGCAGTGTATTCATGAGCTTAGGACGTCATTGGTTCAGAATTCCTTACTTAAATCTCTGATTAAATAATGAGTGTCATCCGGTGAAGGTAAGTTAAAGTGAGAAATATCGACGAGTGAAAGTGTGAAATAAGACGCTACGATAGCACTACTTTCTGTATTATATGTTAATCACAAAAGAAGATTACGAAGCGATGAAAACTTATCAGAGCCTTTCACCGAACTTATTACTTTTTAGTTTGAAGTCACGACGTCGTCATACTCCTCATTCGGAAAATTGAGTAAAAGAAGAACTGTGAGCCTCACAGTCATACCGCCTTCATCGGATGCCCAACCAGTCGTCACAAGATTGGGTCGTGTTATCAAGTGAAGAAAGATTCTAGAATGCTAGCTGGCGGATTAATTATTATTGGATATTGATTTTCATCTTGTACTGCCGAAATTGAAGGAAGTTCATCCTGGATTTGAGCACCTTGGAGGGGGATCGTCAGCCTCTGTGGGCGCGTAAGCTACTACTTGTAAGATGTTTTTTTCAGACTACCTAGTAAACATAGTTGAATGGCTTTCGTATTTTCAGTGCAAAATTTCGTATAAAGTTGGCTTTACTCTAGAGGGAGCGGCGAACAGCTGACCCATTACGGACACTTACAGCGACATGGTCAAGAGCAGTTCTGCTTAGGATGTCAACGAGAAAAAGATGTCTAAGCATCTATGGTATTTCGGTTGATTTCTTGCGATGGATTGCGTCTTCTGACAAACATCTTAGAATTGTCTCTGTCAGAGATACTTTATAGCAGGTGTATTGGTAGTTTGAATCAGTGCAATATAGTTTACAATTTTTACAGAAAAACAGCAACAAGTTTTCTAAAACTCCCATTAATCCGAAATAAAAACTAGTTTTTCCTCGACAGTGAATTTTAAGGTGATCAAGGATAGGTAAAAGTTTGACACTTCTAAATTGGAGTTGCAGTTCATATTCTAGCAACAGTATCGCCATGAAAAGGCTTCAGTAATTTTGCGTCATCTCAGTAGTGATCAGCGTAGAATGCGCGCGGTCTTACGTAGATTTTTGTAGCCACAAAATCTATTTATACATTTTTATCATTTTCAAAGACTCAAGCAAATATCTTTATTATCTCGTCGGTGATCAAAGATTTACGAATTCGGATGATGATGAACTATCAAAGACTTTTGATGTCTCAGAAATCCACTGTTTCCTTCCTCGACTATTGCGATTTTGAAAGTTAAAACGATTCTATCTTGATTTCAAGTGGTTGAAATTTATGCTCCAGTTATCAGACTTGCAAACTTTGTCCAAACAATTTTTTCCATGTTTCTTACAGAATTCCTATTTTGTGCTACACATGTGATTATAACCGATATGATATCTTTCCCGTATTTTTGATGTAGGTTAATCAGTCGTATCATCGCTCCCAATAATGATTCAGAATATGACGACGATTTTGTAACACGATCGGGCACTGGATTGTTTGAGAACCAGGTAAATAAGGTGGGTCATATCCTATTGATGTAATTCTCGGACTCCTTATTGTATTAATATATATGTATATATACATGCATAGAATACATGTATATATAGATGCACATCTGCCTATTTGTCTTTCAAATATGTGTGTGTAAACATGTATATGTATATATACATATATATATATATATTAATATATAATCTACATGAGAAATATCAAGAGATGTGATTTCATCTTACGTAATCGCGGCAACGCTGCACTACAGGATGCAACTACAGGATGCAGTGTGACGTGGGATCGATGCCACGGTCATCACAACTGAAGGAAATGTCATTCGATGGCCGTGAGAAAATTTTGCTTAATTTTGAATAATTTTTTCCGATATTCAATCTCATGAATTCCTTAGAGCAGGTGAGAGATTGGAGTTTACAATGAAGATTCGAGTGGAGGATGAAGTGTCCCAGGTGAGGTGATGAGAAGAAACTCCCATGGTCTGCAGCATTCAATGAATTTGCTCACTGTCTTTTTCGGAAAAGCCGGTTACCCCTTGTCGCGAGAGTGTTTTGAAATTCACCTTTTCTCTTCCTATCTAAAGTTTTTTATTTGGCAGCTGGTGCTATTCACCAAACTTTGCAGTTTTCGAATTCTCAAGACAATGAGTGTACAATTAAAGCCGTGACCTAAAGTGCAAATTCGACGTGCTACCTTCGTAGGAAAACTGGCTCGTCGAACTAACTTTTTAAATCTTCACATCAGTATGAATATTGCTTTTTGACCGTGGTTCTCTTATTGACCTTCCTTCAAATATCAGTGCATTTCTTTTAACGATCAGTTATCCCAAAATATTGTGTGAATGCTAGCACTTCTGACAATCTATTCGTCGTTTCCTTATGTTCAACCCTGCACCAAATGCCTTTTTAGCGATACCATCTGCTTTTTCTCTGTAATGCGTTTATATTTTCGCGCATGCATACTAGTTAAAACAATTTCTCAATAGCTATGTTGTCTTTTACAGACAATAGTATATTCAAGACATTTTACATTGCCTATGAAAATATTATTATGACACCTTTCTTATATAGAGATGCAATCCTGACATTATAGACCGCGGACGAAAGTCATGGAGTAACACTCAGGTAATCAAAATTATTCTTATATTCTCAATCTGCGGTGTATTGTCCATTATGTGAAAGGACAATGCGTACTGTACAGCTCTAGCACACTACGAATACGCTCGCAGATTTCGTGCCGAGAAGGTCGCCTCTGTATGAAAAAAAAACACATCCATCTGTCTATAATGTCCATGTGGATTTTCTAAGGTATTGGCAGACAAATTAACTCTTGTCGCCACATTGGCGAAATTGAGAAGTATAACTGAGAGCTTCTCAGTAGGTTCACGATGATGTCTATTGCAATTTGGTTTTCCTTATGTTGATGACGGTGTTGAAGTTGTTGAATATCAATCTAGATCTCGCTATATTAACTCCCTGAAGACGTTGATTAGGTTTTCTCAGTATTTTGGAAAATTCTTTATTTGTTCTGCTTATGCTCCACGTTCTTTACTAAAGATTTTTCCATGATTTTGGTGCATTTAAAGCTCTTAGGTATGAAGAAAAAGAGCACTCGTTCCCAATGCAATTGTTTTGCTCTTAGAACTCACACATTGTCATATGCTGTGCAAAGAATATTATGAAATAACTTTTCCTATTGATAATCTTCATTCACTACAACACCCAAAATTCTTCATGAGGAATGACGATAAGAAACAACGATTGATTCGTCGAAGACGATAATGCACACTACATACAATGTCAGCTCAGCCATAGCTCTCAACAATTTCTTAGTTATTGGTGTGCTTCAGAAGTTGGGATCTCTATAGAATTGTAAAAGAAATGATTTGTACTATCGTTTCATGCGTGGCACCTTCATGCATATCCACTTGTACTGTAATATGAGCATAATTCATCGTTGCGACCGCCGTCACTGAACACCCACGCTAATATTATGTGCTCTACGTCTTTTCATCTAGCTCAATGTCCTCGGGCTCGTTCAGTTCTCACTTCTCTGATGGTTGGAAAATTATCTGTACATCACGGACTCTGGTCCATGACTGGTTATTATTAATGTATGCCTCCATTGACTTCAACTTTCATGAAAGAAGTGCCAAATTTTTGCACTCTATTGTGAAGCTGCTCATCGTGAAGGATGTGGGAAGTATACCTGACCAGATATTCGGAGTAGACAGGCTTCGCTATGACTGCAGATCGAGGCTGGAAGGTCCTGCGCGATCCTTGCTGACAAGCAGGAGCAGAGTGGGCGATGACATCATGGAAGAGCAAAGCACTCGTCACAGATGCTGAGTGTGAGAGTAGTGACTTAGACGACGATGAGCAGTGTAAATCGGAAGACGAAAAATAATCATCGCGTGCTCAGTAGAGTGTTGTCACCCAGATCAGCTTTGATGAGCGCGCGCAAATGAGCAAGGCAATAGAGTGTTCAACTGCAATTACCGAGGTGACTTCCTCAAACTACTGCATGGCAAATTTTTTGCCGCTGAAGTAGGAAATGTATATATTAATGACAAATAGTAGGGAGCCTGGTAAAAAAGTATGGCCGCCGATTCAATGGAAAAACCTGCCGCCTTGTGGCATCAGATTATTGTCACATGACAGCCACATCTAAAACATTATTAGAGCAGTTACATGACTCATAAGTTACTAAACGTGTAAGAGATTTATGTACGACGAGTCGGCAGTACTCTTTGGAGGAAGGATTGTCATCTGCCAGTGTAACATCCGCGAAGGACACAAATACTGGTTGGAGCCGGGCAAATTAGTGCGATGAGTACACCTATGGTACAGCCTAATGGACGGCATAATCGATGAAAGAAGACAACCTCTACGCTGACAGCCGGTACTACAACATTCCTCTACTTGAGGTAAACAATGAAGGAGAGCAAACGAAATCATTTTTGAATTATTTTTTGAGCCACGCATGTAGTCTGTCATATAAGGCTCCCTATAAAGAGGTAGGGGCTGCAGAGAGGATTGACCTGTAGACTAAAGACGACGGGTTCCGCCCAGCTGACGAGACTGTAAGATCGAACACGGTATCGGCTGTACAGACCATTCAGATCAGGCTCAGATAATATTTAGGTTCATATATTGAGATTTGAGCGTGGTCTTTGTGAGCGCTCGAAATAAAGGTTTGTTTATTCGTGATCACACTGCGCATTTTTTACGGTGCAGATTCCAGTATTTCTAGCATTCGAGTCGCTTCTCGTATTCTTCTTGATCGGTGTAGAATACTGGTGGAGCGAATTTTCCTGCATGTCGAGATAGCCTTGCTGTAGCGTTCCACAGGATGTTGTTGCTGATTGCTGTAGAGAAGCAGGGATGGAACTCGGCCACAACGCGCGCCGTGACCAACATCACAACTATTCGGCCACGGCGTCCCGCGTCATTTTTCTAGACAAGTCCAAGAAACTTCCCTGTGAACTTGTAATGATGAACTTCGATTGCAAAATGTTATTTTAATGTAACTAGTAAAGGGAATTAAGAAAATCTTTTGACAAAACAGGCTCATTGAAAGCATCGGTACTTCTTAAGTTATTCAGTGACTACGAAAACATAGATGAACATAAAGAAAACTAGTGTTTTATAAGGCAGGAAATATGTTCCCTTCCACAACAACGTTGCTTTTTTGTTGCAACATACAATGGTTTCCAGCAGAGGACTTTCTCTTTACCAAAACACTTTTTACAAAAGCCTTTCTTGTGATATTCCATGAATTAATGCTGATAATGCCTCCACAAAAGCCGCAAATCATCAAATATATTCGTACTTTCCATAAAAGCGTGTGATGATATCAGCCATCGCACTTTATCTTCATAGAGTCTTCCTCAGTGAATCGTTCGTTCCTGTGACGGTATTGCACTCCTAAAACCTAAGCTTTCTATATAAGATAGTTAATAAATCGCTGTATAGTGTAAACCGACTTTCATTCAACCTCGGCATAACTAATCAATCATATCTCCTTTGTTGTTAAAGCCTGTAACACGACATGCCAAAAACAACTTTCATCAGATTGTCGTCTTGGCTCTTTTTGTCTCCTTTAGATGACTCAAGTCGATCGTTCACTCTTGATCGTCCTCGTTGTGGCAATTAGCCTTTTTCCCACTCAAATCAAGTTTTCCTTCAAAAGAGCATCACTGAACGGAAAACTTTTTGGGGAGCTTGACTAAATCATTTTCTGAAGTTGAAACAGCGGGCTGCTGCTTAGAAGAGAGGCGCAATACCGTTGATATAGTGAGTTGAAAAAATTCTCTAGAACTAAGTCATTTGATGATGGTCGTTTCACAAGCTATCGAATGACTGCTAGAATTCTAGAATATAAACTCGACTGGCAAAAAACATAGGTAAACACGAGTAGTAGCATAGAACATATTCTGTCACCACTGACTGAGAGGCGCCTTTGCTTGCTTTAAGAACATCGACAGCTTCCTTTTCTACAGAGCTGCCTTCCTGAAATCCATGGCTGTGATAAAAAATCATGTAATTGTGTAGTATCAAACTAAGATTTTTCGATGGATGACATGAGTTTTGGCAGCAATAGTGTTGCATTCTTTACGGACCTCTGCTTTCTATGGCTGTTGCTCAGGTAATGCACTCTCGTCTGTTAATTACAGTAAGAATGGGTAGTTGCTGCAGATTATTGATAGGTGAAGAGATGAAACTTGCGTCCACACGAGACTTTTTCACACAAAGAATGTCAATATTTCATCAATGTGGATAGTGAGTGTTTCGACGTGGAAAACACATCTCGCAAGCATCTATGTCAGAGTTTTTCTATCAAAAAGATTAAAATGGTGGAACCGACCTATTACTGAGGAACATGCCATGCATTCGACTGTAATAAGCATTCTTTAAGATAAGTAAACTCATGTCTTGTGCTTACAATGGCTCACGGTGGCCTACGATGTGACAGGTTAATACTGCTATACTCCCAATCAAGTCTGTCACTAAAATGCCGTCCTAAAAAACACGGAAGACTTTTTGAGACTGGGACAAGAATGAAACCACCAACAAGTGCATTTCAGATTAGCAGCACTCTCCTCTTTGAGCTACATTCGTCGTTTTGGCTTCTAAGTAGATGATGTTTCTCAGATACTGTAGTCTATGTTTACTGCAAATTGCTGTCAAAGTAGGTTGATGCGGAAGTCAAACTCGTATTTGTTGAATTCTCGTCAAAATGAATGTTTTTCCGCAAAACAAAAGCGACCTCCGCTCAGTCCAGTGCATTTGCAGCAAGGTGCTCTAAGTTTCATTTACTTTCTCTATCCACCTAACATAAATCTCTAATTGCTCTCGAACAGCTTTCGAAGGTTACTCTGTTTAAGCTGAGCGGTGCCAATTGCTTTCGCTGTTTGATTTGCGCATATCATTCTTGGTCAAACACAGTCCTTTTAAATTTTATCGGATGATGTCATCAATCATTTAAATATTATTGAAGAAATCGAACAAAAGTGTTGCCGCATTTTTTCTGGTCAGCAAAAAACTCGAAGTGAAAAAGCGATCGTTGAATAGACTCTAGTTTTGATAAGCAAAAAAAAACATGAGATTAGTATCTGAGCTTGTCAATGGCTAGATAGTCTCATACATAACGACGTTTGAGGATATGAGTTGTGGTATTCATTTACATATAGTTTTATGTTTTACAACCTTCTCATCTACTCCGTTTTATTTTGACGCGAATGTTCCAGAATGAAGTTTGTTCGGATGATCCTCATGGGATTAGTATTCCATCATTATCTTAGTGGAAAAAAAGATTTGGGTTTGCTTAAGAACCTGTTGGAATGCGTAGCGTCATCAGCAATATAAAATATTGTAATATATTCCCCATAGATATGGCTATGTCATACATTATTTTGGTCCGTATATTTCAGTTTATATTGCTGATGACGCTATACATGCTAGATACCTCGTAATGATCTAAGATGGAAGGGATGATAGACAAAAAAGCAACTGAAGTGACTTTCTTACTCGAGTTCAAAATGAGCGCCAAAGTAGTAAAGGCAACCTACAGCGTTAACAACGCATTTGGCCGAGAATTTTCCAAAGAGCTTACTGTGTAGTCATGATACAAAAACTTTTATAAAGCATACGAGAGCTTTAGAGATGGTGACCGTAAGGTGAATACAAGAAATTGACAACGACAGATTGAAAGAAATCATCGAAGCTGATTCTTTTGAAACTACAACAGATGTTGCAAAAGAATTCAACGTTCACCGTTTTGCGATCGTCTACTATCCGCGAAAACTAAAGGAGAAGCAGAATTATTTTTATCTGACCGCCACTTGCGGTCGTAAAATTTACGATATGCCAAATAATGTGGAGTGCTGTGCAAAAACTTTGCTTCAGCCGGGATTCGAAACCAGATCTCACTCTTTCTCTTTCGTTCAAGAGTGCTATGCAAAAAGAGCGTCGGTGGTGCAACGGTTAGCATACGCTCCCGGAAAGATTGAGATCTGGGCTTGAATCCCGGCTGACACAAATGTTTCTGCACGGCACTCCACTTATTGGTATAAAGTAGAAGCAATTACGATTTCAGATCGTCAGAAATGCATGAACTTTTGCACCAACTCAGTAATTTTCAAGCTTCCACTCGCACTTTCGTGAAAGTAATGATTTCTGAATATAGGGTTCCAGAACTGTCTAGTCACACATCGTTTTCGACTAGTATATTTTGCGGTGAATCAGTCACAGCGCTGCTTGTCCGCAATGAATTTGGCAGTGGTTGTTCTTAATATATTAAGTCTCGACATATCAAAAACCATTAACTTTTGCTGGACAGATAAATTTCCTGAGAAGTGCAATTATTCCATAGCTTGCATCTTTGGCTAGCTAGTTACGTGGTCAGTTTTTTAGAACACGCTTTCATAACACTGTTAAATCAAAAGTAAAGCTCTGCTGTAAACCGCCGTGCAATTCAACCATTACATTCGCTGGAGGCACGAAAAGCATATCATCGTACAGAGAAAATCTCTTGATATCAGAATCAAACGTTTAATCTAGTGATTTTTTTTCTCACAAACGAAAGAGAAGCTCTTGGTTGAATAGCAAAAAATCGCATCATCATGTGACTCGCCAAAGCGCCTGTCGTGTGGTGGCAGTGTTGAATCGGCCACACTTGCTTGCGCCCCCTCCCATCCCGTAGATTGGGCCAAAATACACATGCTCTCGTAAATGGATAACGAATAAGTCGCATTTCTATCTGTCGCCGTCTAATATATACATATATATTTATTTATTTACTTTTTGATATAGTTATTTATTTATTTATGAGGTGCCGTATCGCTACAATATTCCCTGACTATTAGTCTTCTCACAAGTTCCAGCACCAGAGCGGTTTTGAAACCAGCTTTATTAATCAGAAGTATTTCAAACTGCTTAACAACACTATTCAGAGTATGAACTTTAAAAGTAAAGATTTACCTGTAACGATGATGCCTATTTTACCTTCAGCAGAACCAGATAAATAAAGGTTCTCTTGCAGATTTTTGGTAACTCGGTACCTTTCTGTTACCGAGACTCACGTTTCAACCCTTTCAGGATAAGGCTTTTGTCGTTTTTTATTTACACTCTTAGTAAAAAACCTAATAATTTGAATGTCGATGATCCCATTATGTGTAAACGTTTCCGAAAAGGATTTCATAATCGGCTGCAATAGCGAAAATAGGTCGAGTTTCACAGTCCGCCTAATCGCGCGTATACTCGTTATTTCTTATAATTTTTTCATCGTTTTGTACATATTTGTAGGTTCCACATGTCAGAATTTTTGAACAAACTTTGTTCGCCGCTGATGGCGTCTACTTCAAACAGTGTTTCTGAAGAATTATGGCTATTTCTAATTGGTGAATTGGTGTTTATTGTTCTAGTGCTAAAACTTGCGAGAATATCTAATAAGTCTAGTGTGGCGAGCTATTTTCTTATACCCATGGGGACGATATGTACCACCTCAAGTACAGGATTGCTTGAAGGTCCTTTGCACCTAAGACAAAAGATTCCTCCCAGACATTTTATTAAGCATTCAAGCTTGAATCTCTGAGATTTTAACGATTTTTTATTTCTAAGAAAGGCTTTTCGTTGCGTTGTACCAGCGAAAATAAAATTATGTTTCACACTCACTGTTCGCTTTATTTGCCTAAGTGGGCCTCGATGTGTCTCGTCGCCAATGCTTTTCTAGACATTGGATAGTCCAGATCTTAAGGACTTTGATAAAATAATTGACTTTTTCAAGAGCTTACCACATACAGCTGTAGGAGTGAAAAGAAGGTTACTTTTCGCGCCTAAAATAATGTTACCCCCGGCACTTCGATGTCATTAGTGGTTTACTGGTAATCATAGGCAAAAGTATGTAGGTCAGAGGCATCTCATTGTTACATAGAGAGTGAAATATTACAAATGGACCTTTCATAAAGGTTTTTTGAAGTAAAAGGCGGCTACTTCTCTTGAAACCTTTCGTTTTTCAATAATAATATCAAATCCCGCTAAAAATAAACAGAATTTTAACCCCTTACTGTAGATTTGTATTACCTGTCTTGCTTGGACATAGCTTGAAAGCACATTTTGTGCAACTAAATACCTCTGATAGAGGTTTACGCCAACGCAAATGTAGTATGTAGGTGGACTAAGTGTAGGAATTACGGAGACTACGCTACCTCACCTAGCAGCATCCATATTCGACAAAGAATTTTTCCGCTCTCTTTGGACATTTTAGTGAATATTGGATAGCATAAATCTCAAAAATTTGAAAGGTTATTCTGCTTTTCAAGGTCTTTACAATATGCTGTAACAGTGAAAAGAAATCTTTATTTCACTTAGTGTTTGTTCAAAGAAAAAATTTTAGGAAAATTTTTATAGTTTCTTGTGATTCTTCAAAGAAACTTTTTATCGCCCTGTAGCACTGAAATTGTGGGTCCATTTTACATCAGCAGCAACGCACACCTTGCATCGATATGTCGATGAATTTCGTAAATCGAAATTAAACCATCGCCCTTCATTGCACTAAAGCGATAGCAAAGAGCTCGCGGATTCTAGTAGTTCTTGACTTCATTCTTGAAATGCTTCCTGACAACACAGTGAGAGAAAATATGATGTTATATTCCATACTTGACCATGTGCCGCCGAATAAGTCTTTGCTCTTAGATTCATTAATCATTCGATAACTCAAACCTTGACGATTTCAATGATGTACTTGGTTTTTGTTAAAAAAAATATTTAGTGTGCTTAGGTCATCCAAATAATTTGGCTGCGCAAGTAACCGTTATGCTGGCAACAGTACGGTGTGTTGCGAAATGCCATCCACTACTATATCAAATAGCGCTTGCCGAGTATTGAACGATTTTTTACTATGGCTTCTAGAGTCGCATCAAGAAGTTTTTCTTAAAACCAAGCGCACCATTGAAGCGTCGAAATTTGTGCTATTGAATGTTGATAAAGCTCTGAAGGAAAACTTGTGTCCAACTAAAAATGCATGAGTGTGAGGTAAAAATTCATTGGTACTGTTCCATTAGACGGCGTTACTTGAAGATCTTCGTTAAAAGCGTATTTTTGCTGTTGCCTTGACGAATGCATGATTGGATATATTTTATTTCTCATATTGCTTGTTTTTAAAGGCCGTAGCAGTTGAAATGAGATTTTGTCTCATATTTGAAGATTTCTCGCCTGATAAAAGTTTTTTACAGCAAAATTTTATTCATTAGATAGAGTAAATTTTTCTCATAAAGAAAATGTGTTTTGATCTTTAGAAAGAACTTCTTAGAGCTCTGCAATTCGCGCAAGAAGAGTGGGTATCACACATTTGAAGTATCACTGTTTCTGCACCCCTTTAGAAACAAAGGTGCTTTTCAGTTTTTTTAAGCACTTTATTAGCTCAATCAACAGCTCAAATCTAGACAGTTTCAGCGATATACTTAGGTTTTGAAGGAAACTTTTAAGTTTCCTATAACACCCAAAATAAAAGTATGTTTCATACTTGAAGCGTTTTCAACGTGTCTTTCGACGGGGAGAGCATTTCTCTCTAGACTTTCAGAAACCATTCGATAGCCTGAATTCTGCTGATTCCAGTGGTCTGTTTGGTTTTTCGAAAAAGTAAGAACTTCATATTGAGCTGCTAACTAGCGTTAGGGCGTCGTTTCACATCAATGCGATTTCGCAATACTGGCCCCTGGCTAACGAGCCATCTCAGCATTCACCCACATTGATTAGTCATTGCGAGTCAACTGTCTTCAACTGTCTTTTTGATTCTCATCGATTTCACTTAATCATGAGCATTTTTCTTAGCCAAGCACCGAAAAAGCAGCGGTCATGCTCTAGAAAGACACGACGTGTTACAATCCAAACGTCCTGTGCAAGAAAAGACATCCAAGAAGGTTTTACTTCAATTCAAAAATTGGCTTGGCGATGTTACAGGCGTATATGTCGCGATAAGGTCGGTATTAGAGTTGACATAGTTTCGGGAACAGTAGTCTTTTTTTCTGTTACTCCTCTCCGTTTCTACCATGGTTGAAATGAAGAGTCAACATTGCTCAAATGGTGCAAGAAAAATATTGGCATGAGCAGCAGCGCAGTTATGGATTGGACCAACTATTTACGTAAAATTGTTGCGGAGCAGCTGATTAAACGCAGTGATAAAAAGATTGGGAGCAAAGGCAAGAATGTGGAGAGAGAGAAGAATCATTGTTAACAAAGAGGAAGAACAATGCCAGGACGTGTGCTCTCCCAACAATGAGTCTTTGGAGGGGTCTGTCGTGAGACAAAACAATGATTCTTGGTGGCAGTTCTAGACCGCATAGCACCAGCCTCGCTGACTGATGTCAAAAACAGCGCTGCTCAAGGACTCTACGATCTTTTCGATTGTTGGAAGGGGTACATAAATGAATATATACTAGAAGCTGGTTCAGCACTTTACACACCCTAGCTGATTAGAAGTGCTCACTGAGGAGTGAAGCTCAATGTTCCTTCGGTCGTTACAAAACTCGAGAAAGTTCTTTCCGAAAGCCAGATATACCATATTATAATTGCCAAAAGTTTTCCTCTATCTAACGATTAAAAGTTCATTACATCAAAATATTTATCCAATGAGAATTCTTTGAATGAGGAGTAAATATTAATCTGACTGGGTACGGCGCCAAAAGTGAGCTGATTGAGAAATTAAACGTGCTATAGGATTCACTTGATTCAAGCTATCGATAAACTACAAAAACGTCTTAAAAAAGCTAAAAATACGTTTTTACCGAAGGTCTCAAGTGGCGCCGCCATAATGGAAGCAGTACAATTTACTTCATTGTAAGAGCGCAAAATAAAGGCTACTATAAAAATAAATACACATTCCAAAATCTCAAGATTTTAGCAATCAAATGAATGATTACTAAACGTCTAGGGGATGGCAGGATAGGGCTAGGGAAAGGCTAGGGCAGCAATTAGAATTGGATGATCTTTTGTTGTTGTTACTATTGGGAGAAAAACGCTCATCATCGTAACACTGTAGCACAGGCAATTAAAATGTATTCATCACCCTTTACTGAAAATCTGAAACTTGTAATAATACTTGTAACCTAGTATACTTACATATAACATATTTACTTATGAAGTAATAACAATTATACTATCTAAGCATTACAACAATTGAATACATTGCAGTGCAACTGCAATAAGTACTGGTTGAACATGCGTTTTCACCTCATGAATCTCGCATCGAAAGTGGTGATTGTAAAACTATAACAACTCACTTTCTTCTTTTGCTATAACATTTAGGTCTCCAGATGAACCTTGTGCTAATCGACATTAGAAATGAAAGCCAAGAGTCTGCGGTGAATGTTGTGGCGAAAAATCGAATCATCAAGCTACTCCTTATAGCCTGCATCACTAGCTACTCATCACTGCGATCTGCATAAGCCCACACTATAGGAAGAAGACTAAAAACATACCTGTTTACTCGCACCCGCCATTCGCACGCTATTTCGTGTCTCTGCTTCTCTGCGTTGCATGTGAGTGTGTGCGCGCTCATCTTTAGCCATCTTTAGACTGACACGTAGGCTCCACCCACAAGCTATCGATTGAAAATCATTTCATCATCCCCTGTCCCTCCAGCTGGTCGCATCATGATTAATCACTTATGACAGGTTGGTGCAAAAGTGATTACGTTTTGTGCATTGTTAAAATCTCAGTTTGATAGGAATATATTCTTAGAAGTGGTCATATCAAAACTAGGTCCTTTCTGATTATATGGGAACAAATGAGCAACCGAACCTCATTCGCTGGAGAAGTTTTATATGAGTGCCAGTAAGAATTAAAAGGCTTCGATTTAAGGCTACAATCCTACGTCGCTATTTTTCAAAAAGGGCCAAAGAACGGAGAGCAATTTACACATTTGAGGAATGGCATGTCAGCCACTACATAAATAGCGATTCAGACGACTCTGCGGAAGGTGTAAGTTTTTCAGTCTAAAAGAATTTCTGCATCTGACAGTGAAATAATTTCCCACTTCGTTATGATAATGGTACTTAAATCTAGATATAAAAAGGTGGTTTTGGCATGTTAAAAGCGGTGAGGGAAGCACAAGGTCAAGTTTCATTAAGTCTAATAAGTTTACATTATCAGTGGCTGAGATTTTAGCTGTGCCGCATTCTTCAGAGCCTAAAAAGTCAAATTGACGTAGTCTTAGAAAATTACTTGGTACATATATGCCGATGTCGCAAATTGAACAGCTTCTTCAACCATTTCTGAACAGTTGTTAATTGGTTTTCGCACGCGGCGCGTGATTTTCACTATCTAATGAAGATTTTCCGGTTTTTTTCCGTAAAACGGCAAGAGTTAAAGAAACGACGTTTTCGCCGGGTAAGAACTTTTCACGACAGTGTCAGGAAATCTTAAATTTCTTTCTATTGCATTACGTGACTGACTTTTGAAAAAAAATATTATAGCGCTGTAACATCTAGAATAAAATTATAATCTACACTGGCTGCTCGTTTTTATTACTACTTCGTTGAAAGCACGAAAAACACATGAACGAGTAGAAGAAATCTTGTGGTTTCAGAATCGTTTGTTTTACAAGAGTTTCTTTTGAAGCGGGGAAACAATGTTTAGTCAATAAAGAAAAATCACACTTCACTAGTGAGCCGGTAGACGTCAATCCATCGATCTGTGTTGAAATCGCGGGCGCACCCTCCTACCTTCACCGTGCTGCCCGTGAATTGGCCAAACACAAATGCTCGCGTATGTGAATCATTAATATTTTTCTCGCTACACACTATGTAAATGGTCTTTCCAGGAAAAAGCACCACGTTAGAATTTTTGAATAATACGCTATCGAATAACTACTCGGAATCTAGATGAAAAACTCTGTCCGGCGAGAAATGTACGCGTATAAAGCACAGATGTTTTCCTCTCTCTAACGTTGTAAAAAAACTTTTTTTAAAAAAACGGCCAGATAACGCACTAGCTACAGAATTAAGCTTTCTATTGATTACCAACACTCTTAGGAAAACTTCTAGTTCAACGAAAAAAAAGCTCGTTTACTAATTCTGTATCATTAAACGAAAATGAATCTCCTTGTGATAATGTTCAAATATTCTCTTCGTTTGGCTTGTCACGCAAAGCTCTTTATTCTGTTCTCTTTCTCCACTAATTCTTACAGCACAATGCCGTGATTAGCAAGAAAAAGTTTTGCTCGGCTAACGTTTTGATGCGTTTCTTCTTCTGGAGAGCCGATAATTCGCACTGATCGTCTACCTTTGGATCGTCCTTGTTGTGGATATTCGTGTTCGTTTCTTTCGACTCTAATCTTCTTTGCTGAAAACACCTCTAGTAGATCCAGGCGAAACGAAAGTGAAGATCAACAACGAGGTCGAACGATAGTCTATCCATTGAGATTATCTGATCCTGAAGAAGACGAAACGAGTCTAAACGTCGGCCAACTAAAACATTCTGGGTACTTATTCTTTATCGGCGAGCATTCTCAACACTTTGCTGAAACGTATTTTCTGTTTATAAGATTTTGTACTCATTCGACAACTTGAATCTCGAAAAAAAACCTAACACATTGCTATTGTAATGGCCGTTTCAGATCGTCGTAGCGGTAGAAATGAAATCAAGTTGAGAACTCACTTGGCATAGTTCGGCGCATTTTTTGCTGGACAGAACTTTCACTTAGACTTTTAAGAGTTGAAAATATTAGTGTGTTTTTTGCACTCAACGCACACTTTCTATCGGCTAGGCTCAAGGAGTGCGTGTGTGTCAATCGTGCGCTTGACAAATGGCACAGCGCGCTCTGCATATAGCGTGCGTTTTTATTGTAAAATTCGGGGGGTTTCCTTACATCGAAAAGAATTTTGACACTTTTGGCACTATATGAAGCCGTCTTCAAAGTGTTTCTTTTTGCTGCGACAGTCCAAGTATTTCTGACATTTATCTCGTTTTTTCATCTTCACTCTTGGACTTAGTAGAGTGCTGGTTGAGCATGTCTCCTTGAAATTGCGAGGCTAACCTAGCTGTGACGTTTCATAGTGCGTTCGCTGTTGACTGCCGAAGAGTGTTGGGAGCGAGATTTGGCCCGCGTGCGCCGCGACTAGCATCTCAACCACTCGGCTACGGCGCCCACCGAAAGGGCTTTAGATAAAAACTAATAACGCTGATGCTTTAGCATCTTCTCAACACTTTTATATGCTTTTCGAGCCTAGACTTAAGCTGCTTAGACGTGTGATCATCAGGGGATTTATGTGACAATGTAGAATGAAAATTAAAAGCCTAAGAGAATTGAGTTTTATACGGTAGTGAACCCGCGTATCACCATAGAGTGGGGGGGGGGGGCGGGTAATAGTAGTTGAGACATAGGAAATCTTGAAAGGCCTAAGTTCAAAGAAAACAGATCTCCTCTGCAATTTCAGCACAGAAAATCTAGGGTTCTCTGCGAAATGGAGAAAAAAAATTTGATAAAATAAAACAGATACGTACCTAAGCCCCTCGAGTAAAGAATAATCTTGGTCTTACTGCTAGAGTGCTCTGGGAGGTTCTTCGTAAGATACCAAACACACCATTGAAATTGCTGAGATTCTAGTTAATCAATGGACATCAAAACTATAAGAAAAGCATAATATGCATTGTTATCAAAAGTTTGAACTTACTGTTGATAAAGGAAAAAATTCCTGTGTTTCAGCGAAAAAACTAGATTGTTATGAAAGACTACTTATTTTGAACTGGAGCGTAGCGTGTTTCGGTTTTTTCCATTATCGGGCTAGAAATAACAAATTGGCCTCTTCTACTCGACAATAAGTTCTCATAGGAGCCTCAGTAATCATTTGAAAGCTTGGATATTGGGAAACTGCTGTACATGCTTGCTTTGTATGAAAGCCTTCATATATGCTATAGCACCTAAATTAAAATTATGCTTCACACGCTTCCTGCGTTTTTATTATCATCACGCTTACATTTCTTTGGAGGCACGAAAAATATATGACCTTGTAGAGATAATCTTTCAATATCAAAGTTATACGTATTATCTAGAGTTTCTCCTATAATTCGGAGAAAAATCGTGAATTTCATGACAAGAATTGCATTCCACATGTGTATTGCGCCTGAATCTCCTTCCTCAGCCACCATAAAAATTGCCGACAGGTAATGCGCGGTTGTATCAAAACTCAAAGTTATTGTCTTGCTATATTGCATTGTAACGGTGTTTTCTGATAAAATCGCTGCTGGAAGTGTCGAAACCTGCGCTATAGAAGGGGTTCTTGTAATGTAAGGTAATGTAAGGTAAGAAAACTTTCTCCTGTAAGAGATACAATGTGTGAAACACGAAGCATTTCTTTTTTAGACCTGCAAAAAAACCCTTCTAGAAGACTGACATTCCTGAAATCCTTGAGATTTGAGCTATAGTACAGTTAGTAACAGTCTAGGGATAGGTTATGTTCAGCGAAACTCAAGCGTAATAATAATACACATGTGAAACATAATTTTATTTTGAATGATACACTGCTGTAACAAGAGCTTTCCAGAAAACTTTAGAATTTGATATTCAATGATTGTTGAACGTTCAATGAGTAGTTTTTGTCCAGCGAAAGGGACCAGTTCTTCAATACCTTCTCGATAGCGCAAAAGAACTTTTGTTTCTTATTTTTCTAGTCTATATCTTTGCACTCATTCAGTACCATAAGAAATAGTGATTTTGGTACTAAGCTAGGTATTATATATATATATATATATATATATATATATATATATATATATATATATATAGAATATATATGATATATAGAAATTTCATTTCTAGCAAACTTTCTTGCCGGAAAAAATCGAATGTTGAGGCAGTCTTGTTTTAACGGTCTTTGTGAAAAGATTGTACAGATGATTAGAAATTTCTAGTTTTCATTGCAAATTGTATGGAATGCAGTCACAATAAATGGAATTTACTCTGTTTCCTTGCTTTTTCCCGGAAAGGAGCTTTTCACTAAACTGTTGGTAAACTTCAACAGGTTGATAACTGCAATTTGAGCACGGCTGATTTGTGAGCAGATCATCGGAGTATGATGTTATATCTTTTGTTTCGAGTGTTATTTAAGACAACATCTCGAATATCAATATGCCAAATAATCATTTTTGAGCCAGGCATGTCATATGGTCTGTTAAAATGGACTGACTTATAGAGCCCGATACACGTGTCTCGACCTTGCGGTCTCGTCAGTCGGGCAGTTACCGTTTCGACTTTTGGCAATCTGTATGGGGTGCTCCTGTCCCCACACTGAGTTAGCGATAACAAACATTGTACACTCTTTGCCCGGTAAAGTTATCACCAAACACACAGTGTTGTACACTCGATTGCTCTTAGCAAATATATTCAATATATCATATCTTTCGATTCGAGTGTGTTCTTAGAACCACAGCGCAAATTTCAATTTTTTTTCAAATTTTTTTTAGTCTGGTTTATTGAAGTTTAAGCTGTAACTTTAAGAAAACAATCGAAACGAAAGGTATGGCATATTAAATATACTAGCCAAGAGCAATCGAGTGTACAGTTCTGTGTGTTCGATGATAATTCTACCGGACATAGAGTGTAAAATGTTTGTCGTCACCAACTCTTAGTGTAGGGACTGGAACCACACAGGACTGACAAAAGACGAAAGGGCAACTGCCCGACTAACGAAGCCGCAAAGTTCAAACACTTGTATCGCGCTCCATAAGTCAGCCCATTTTAACAGACCACATGACATGCGTACTCAGAAATGATTATTTCACATCGTAGTACGGTCTACTAAGGCAAAAAAAACACTTTACTTCCGGAGCGCGATGATTTAGGCTTGCGACAGATTTTTTGATATTGATAGATTAGGGTTTCAATTCTCAAAAGGTTACTGCTAAAAAAACAGGTCATCACTGGAGTGGCTTCTTTGCACACATTTCCAATCAAAAAGGCTTACTGTTGTTGCTAATCATCATCAGTGAGGCATGAACGTAGATGCAGTCTTTTTCCAAGTTTCTCATCTATTTAGAAAATATCGAAAATGTTGTAATTTGTGATTTCAGAGGTACAGAATGACGATAATAAGTCCTCTTGTAAGTGTCGCACTAGAGCAGTAACCACCATATATCATGATATGGATGGATTGCTGGCAGTTTCCTCAGCTCGGATCTCGATGATTTTGATGCAGAAGTGGTTGTGAAAACAGTCTCTATAGAGCGCTTTCAAAGCAAGAAGAAAATCAACTTTTGCACCTGAGGTAGTCTGCTCTTCGCTTGGACTTAAAAGACGTTCTATTTGGCCGCAGACCACAAAAAAAAAGTTTCTCACTTATAGAGCGGGAGAACAAAGTCTCCTCTAAACTTCAGATGCAAAATCTCAAAACTTCTTCTGGAACAGGGAATAAATTTGCTAAGTGACACTGTACGCAGTGATTTGACCAGAGCTTGCCAATTTTCTTTGCTTATCGCAAGATTTTTCTCCCTTTTCGGTAAAAATTCTTGATTTCTTTTGCGTAAGAACTCTAGAGAGAACTTTGCTTTATCGTTTTGTGGGTACAGATTTTTTCGCACACTGCTGAATAAACCCGCTATAAAATTCAAGCGATGCGCTAACTCTTTCAAGAGCCACACATGACGTACCTTTCTCTTCAGCAGCGCTCCATACATACTGTTTCAAAAACCAGTCTAACATCGAAATTATTAAGATTCGAGCCATCCAATGACTTTCAGTAATCCATGCACATCCTTAGATCTGGTGTTTACTATGGCGGCGAAACTTATGAGGAGACCTAATGAAACAACTGAACAGATTCGGGCGTCATAACGGCAGGCTTTCTCTAGATTATACGTTTTTATGCTAGTAGGAAATCTCAATTTTTGAGAGATTAAATGTTCATAGAAGACCACAAATGTGCTGAACACATTGATTTCCCATATGTAGGACAAGTTTCCACAAAAACTCTTTGATATCACAAATCAAACCGCTGTGTGAGCTCTTCAACAAAATTGTTTTAACAATTTCCGTAGGATTCAGTTCCGTTTTCCATTTTCACTTGCGCGACAAACTATTTTTGCTTTCGAATCCTTCCTCTCTCAATCTCTCTCCCTCTCCCTCCATTTCTCTCTCTCTCTCTCTCTCTCTCTCTCTCTCTCTCTCTCTCTCTCTCTCTCGTGACCAGATTTGTCTCATACCAATAAACACGCAAGGGATTAGACCGAACCTAGCCCTCAAAGGGCGACTAATAAAATCGATGCACGCAGAGAGGATGGCGCGTTGATGTGCGATTTTCAGTATTTGAATAGGAAGGTTTTTTCTGATTTGCAAAATTTTCCGAGTTCTTGTAATAATTCTTGCAAGACTTCAATGCAGTACTATTGTCTATACTGGATTATATGCTCTTGTTTGAGTATGTGTATCTTGCATAGGAAAAAACGCAGGTTTACTGAACAATCATACTGAACTTGGCAGTCAATCATGTGCATTGAATTTTACGAAGGATATCACAATAGAACTGTTCAGTTTTTGTCTTTCCATGTATTATAAAAGAATTATGAGCCAGCATGGTGAATAAAAATTGAAAACGATGAGTAATTTATCAAAAATGATAATGCATTCTGCATGCGATTTCAATTTATCGATAGCTCTCACTCTAACTGAACTTATATCAGTCGTTCTTTTATTTCCAGTATATTTATAGTTGACATGTGTGAGAAAAAGTTGAAAACTCGTGGATAATAGATGATTCTAAGCGTGAAGAGGCAATTGTCTTTTAGTTTGTTTTATGTTTCACACTCGAGCATTTTTCACTGCAGATCGTTTTTCCTAGACTTCCAGTAACCATTTGATAACCTAAATCCCAAAAATTTCAATGCTAAACTTGGTTTATCAAAAGACCTTTTCAGTGTGGTATACACCCAAAAAATAATTTTGTTTCGCGCTCCGCGCGCACTCTTGGTGGATGGGATTCGCAACATTTGCGCCAAGGCATCGCGCTTTTGCAGCATATCGACTTTCCAAAAAATGCAGTCTTCCTTTAACTACTACAGTACAATAAGGAGTTCATTTGAAAAGCACAGTTTGCCGCTCATATCGCCGGATTTAAGTTATCGATCGATCAGTGGAATTCTACCACAAGAGCTTTTATCTACGAGCAATGTTTAAGTGTGGAAGATGATTTTTTTTATTGTTAGAGCTCACTGAGGAAGCCGTTCTGGAGACTATATACGTTTTTCTATAATTATCGAAACTACAGCTATTGAATGAGTGTTATTATTATAGAAAAATTAGAAAGCGCATGTTTCTCAGTTCACCAAGAGGTTAAATTCAAGATGCGGATATCGAAAGTGTCCACATTTTTCGAATCGAATGTTTTTGGGATGCTACAACGCAATTAGAAAACCCTTCAAACAAATTAGGTTTGTTACTGGAATTTCCGAGACCTATGCTGTCGAATAGTGACTGAATATCTAAAGAAAAATGCTTCGCTCAGCGTAAAATTCTTACGGGAGGAACACAATTTTAACTTGTCGTTACAGCACAATAAAAAAGCAGTTTCGAAGACTAAGATCACTCTCAAAATTTCGAAGATTCATGATACCGGATGGATAATTACTAAAAAGTTGAAAAAATCAGAATACGTGCTATTCTAGAGGGTCTAAAACAGGGCAGAGATAACGGAAAAGCACCCTCGCAATGATGAACGCGCGTTCAGACTTAATTTACTCCAGAATCATACTGCAACTACCTCTACACAGACCTCTCTCAAAATGCTTTGTTGTAGAAGATGTGCTTTCAAGCTATGTTCTTGCATCGACAGGCGATAGAAATGCACAATAACGGGGTGATACTTTGCTTATTTTTGCAAGGATGTGGTGTCACCTTCTGAAAAGTAAAGATTCTAAGGAAAGGTAGTTATTTTTTGTATAAAAAACGTTCTCTATGCAAGATTTCTGATGTCCCGTACTCTGTGCAGCGGTAAGATATCCCTGAGTGAGAAACTTTATCATAATTACCAGTTAACCACTCATGACGTCCAAGCAGTGTGGCAACATTTTATTCATGAGATGCAATTTTCTTTCCGCTTATACAGCGTACTATGATAACTATTCAAAGAAAGCCAATGACATCGTCAAAGTTTTTGGGATTTTAGCTATCGAACGACTAGTAAGACTTTGGTGAAGAACCATATACAAGCCGCAGTCGAGGAAATGAAGCAAACTCTTTATTTCCGTTTGGTATCACATATGTCTAGAGCCGATCCCATTGCTAGGCAGGAACTATTCACAGAAGCGTTACTTTGTTGGTAATCATACGAAAGCACAAACCATGCCTAGAGCGGTGCACGAAAAGCACATGAACGTGTAGAGAGAACCTTTAACCGTCGGAGTCAGACTTTTAATCTAGAGTTACTCTCAGAGCTAAGAACAGTTCCTAATCAAATAACAAAAGTGGAACCTGACATAAAGGCCATCTATAGATAATCGCGAAAAGCCCCCATTCCCTCCTTAGCACCCTACAGTCCCATAGATTCTCCAAAAGTACCCATGCCCACGGTGTGTGAATCTAACTTTATCTTCCCTGCTACGCTGCAGAAAGACGGTCCCTCCAGAGAATAAGCACAAGAATATGTTGAAATCGTTTATTCTTGCACTGTCGAATGTTATTAATAGCCTAAGCAAAGAGCTCTATGTTGCGAGAAAAGCGCGTGTGCGATACACAAATGTTTTCCTTTCGCTGGGACATAATAAATTTCCCTCTTCGAAAAGTGTGCACGCATTACGTTAGCCAGAGATCTAAGCTTCCAAATGAATATTGACACTCTTATGACTAGTACTCGTCCAGCAAAATGAATTGGCTAAAAAGTATATGGTACCATACGGAAAAGAACCCTAAATTGAGTGCGAAACATAATTTTATTTTTGCTACCAAAATAGAAAATGCTTTTTGAAAAAAATCATACATTTGATTGAAATTGCAAAGATTTAGGCCTTCGAATGATTACCAGCAAGATGAGAGAAAGCTTTTGTTCAGTAAGAGAAAGCTTTTGGGCAATCATGTATCTCAGCTGATGAATGTCGTCCCTTAGGTGTTGAAATTTCTGGTGTTGAACTTGCTCTCGTTTCATGTAGACATAATTTAAAAATGAATCCCATTCATTATAATACAGTTTTCTATGTGGCAGCATTTCCCACAACCAGTAATAATGAGATATGAAAATTAGGAGAATTACAATATGTGATGCGATAGATAAGACATTAAGTTTTGGCGTTTGTCCTTGCTGAATGATACCTCGTGCTTTTTACTCAAGTCGTAGCATCATGAATTTCAACTAATGTATGCTAACCTGTGCAATAATATTCAACGACCTATCCATCCATGTATCAAGTGAGCAGTCATTCACTCACACAAGTTTGGATACCACTTCACCGAGCGTGATGTGATGGGTATTGAGTGATCCCGGGATACACTATCGAACTATACTTCTCTAAACACATTTAAGAGGAAAAAGGCCTGACTCTTGCTATAAGGCGTTTTTTTCCAGCGGTAAATCATCAGCTGAAAGTCACTATAGACTGTAACACGAAGGTGGTCCTTTCACTTGACTTGGAGGCATACATGTTCGGCGCCGCTAATCTTAGTTGTAAGAATAGACCGAATGACATGTGTTACTCATGAGCATTGCGAGAAAGTCGAAACGCATGTCTAGCACTACAGATGCCAACCTCTAGAGAGGTCTGAAACAGTCTGTCAGATTGCATGATTGATGATTGGTTATGTCGACGTTAAGCGTTTGAGGACCCACAGGACCCAGAAGGCGTGACTAGCTCCACTCGCTGACCCTTCCCCCACCAATCACGTCTGTGCTTTGATGGTTGATCATGATGGATTGGGATGATAGTGGTAGTGATGTAGTGATTGTGATGATAGTTATAGTGGCGGTGGTAGTGATGATAGTGATAGTGATCATTGTGGTAGTCACGATAGTGATAGTGATCATGTAGTGATAGTGAGTGATAGTGATAAGATAGTGCATAGTGATAGTGATGATAGTGATAGTGATAGTAGATAGGATGAATGATAGTGATCATAGTGATAGTGATGATAATGGCAGTGATCATAGTGATAATGATAGTGATAGTGACAATGGTCGTGGTACTGATAATGGTGATAGTGACAATGATAGTGATGGCTTTAGAGATAGTGATAGTGATGGTGATAATGATAGTCATCATTATTATCATCATTGTCAATTTCATGATAACAGTGATAACGATGATGTGGATAATGATGACGATAATGATAATAATGATGATGATATGATGATGATGAGGACAACTATCATTTTCACTGTTATTGTCACCATCACTATCATTGTCACTATCACTATCTTTATCACTATGATCACTATCGCTATGTCACTATCACTATGATCACTATCACTATCATTACTATTACTGCCGCCACTATCGCTTTCATCACTATCACTATCATCACTATCGCTCTCATCCCTATCATTACTGCCACTATCACTATCATCACTATGACTACCATCACTATCACTACCGCCATCAGCTATATCGGAGGTGTTTGCGCATATCGTGATCTGCGGACAATTTGACCTTTCAGGCTCTGAAGGAAGGCGAACTGCCGAATACTTCGTCTCAAGGACAATCAAAGTTGAGTAATAACTAGTGTTTATCATGCATAACATCGATAAAAATGTAGTAATTTACGGCTATAGTATGATATAGACATATGTATCTGATAATATGTATATATAATATAACTTATATATATACATATATATGATGTATATATGCTTATTTAATATGTATGTGTACTATATACACCGTGTATATCTATGCCTATAACAGTAGTAATGCAGTATGCTAATACGGGAGCATAAAAAGTGATACTGAGACATTTCGTGAGAGGATGCCTAAAAGTGCAAAGCAAACAGCTTTACAATAGAGTAGAAGATGCACAAATTTTAGAAGCGAACAGTGCTGCAAAGACACAATCACACGTTTTCTACTCTGTGAAAAGTTTTAGATTTGGTTTCTGAAATATTACCTAGAACGCTTGTACGTTCAGCACTTTGAATTACATCTTTCATCAATTTATTGCGTTTGTTTGATGAAATGGGCAGCTCACTTCTGTCAAATTGCACCCAGTTGTCTTTTCACCATAGTTATCCTTCTTTCACTACACGTGGCATGGAAATGTCAATTGAGGTGGTCGCATTTAGTGCCAGTTCCAGACAGTGGCAATACGAAAGAGGAATCACGGCGAAAGGCATTGTAGAGAGGTAAGTTTTGCGATGTTTTGATTGACAAAGATTTGGTACTTTCCAGTACTTCATTGTTGCGTCTTCACAGCGTTTTTTTCTACTGCGCTGATCACAGTTCTTTTAGCGTTCAATTCGTTTCTTCTTCCTCATGGACGTCGTAGAATACTAGTTGAACGAGTCTCATTTCAATCTCGGGGGGTTAGCCTGGCTGTGATCTTCCATAGGGCTTCGTTGTTGACTGCCAGAGAGTGTTGGAGTCGCGGGGTTTTCCTGTGGAGGCCGAGACAGAGGATCGCTACCACTCAGCTACGGTTGTCCTGATATAACACAGAATTTTAAGAAAAGAAAATGCACAAGAAAAATTGTGCGGTCCAAAGGATGTTGGGAAGTATGCATAATCTATCTCAGTAATGTCTGAATCTCATGTATGATCCGTAATGTTGTTGGAAGACTATCCAACCGGTAAATGTTCATCTGTATGAATGTGATTTGATGGGATAAAATGTCAACATATTTCATCGATCAGATTGAATCCACTCATAGCATACTCTCTCAGCATCCATTCAAGTACTTTCTTCTTCATGTAATATTAATAGCAACCTTCAAAGACTAATATTGACACATACTACACAAATCACTGTTGTTAACGCTTGATTTTATGTGTTAACAAGCTTTACCTTCCCAACTTCATATTAATCCGGGAGCTGCCGCCTTCACACAAACTACAGTGATTTTTTGACAATCAGAAGACTTGATGGGCTCGAAACATGGCGAAGACATAGGAATTACTTCATTTTAAAGGCGGAATGCTGCTTTTATACTGCTTACTGCATATAAATATGTTCTACCATACAACACACTGATATAAATTTGTGGATGTGTTTGACCTATTCAAAACGTAATTCTTTTGTTAAAAATAAAGCAGAATCGCCTGTCTGAAGGTCTAATCACCTGTTTTGTGCAGACATTCGTCGTCGTCCTGATAGTGGTCTTTTTTAGGCCATCGCATCTTTACTGTATGGTGACATGCAAGCGCTAGGCAGGGACAGTTGCAGCGTCTCTAGTAAGTTCATTACCACGCACATCGAATTCTTTTCTTGCATACATCGTGCAGATTTTCGTATTTGCTAGTAGACTCGAGTAATGCTTGAGTGTCCTTGTTTTTTTTTTTTTGATAGTCGTGCTGAAACATTGCCTCTTCTTCTTCACATATACTCGTTAGCTTTTGATTCGGAGCTAGCTAACCAATCAATGACCAGTCCAGTGTTCAATTTCGGAGCCGCCAAGGTATGGTAGTTTTGGTCAGCTCAGGACTCGAGTCACACTCATTGATTGTCTTAACGAGCACCTCTACCATTGCATCACACAGTTTGGATTTGTAGATATTTGCCATGTAACGACGATATACTTATCGTTTACAATCTATATGCTAGAGATAGAACAGAGATGTTATGTACAGCACTACTATAGCTACATGGCGCACCAAATTATATGCACTCACTAATTAAGACTATTCACATTGCGAACACTTATATAACATATTATGGACTCGTTACATCAAAAGAATATGGCATCATAAGAAAAGAGTTATAAGGAATGATGAGACTTGTACGAACCAGGAGTAATATATCGTGCAAATGTGGAAAAATATGTATTTGGATTTTAACGCAGTTTCGTGCTCGGTATTAAGGAAAGTGAGTTAATTGGTCACTAGCGGTCCCACGGAGTTCTGGGCGGGAGCACAAGGCTGACTGTCGTTACAAGATTCTTCTCGTGGGTGTAAAGAGTGAGATAACTACCAATATTCTCACCTCAGAGAAGGCCATATGCCAAATCGAAGTCCCCAGAATGTATTTATAGCTCAAATTTCCCAATAGTTGCCGACCCGCTCTTCTCTGAGCTGAACTCATCGCTGCGTCATTGAATCTCTAAAAAGTTCAGATATTTGAGGAAGCTCTACTCGACAAAAATTGCCTTCATACCTCATATGTGTGAGGTACATGTGCCATGTGTATCAACTTCCTGCTCTCTCAAGCTACACTGCATGCAGATAATTATTAGGTTGAAAAGAAATTCCCCATCGTTTGGATTCGAATGTGTTTATTTCGCATGAATCGTGTGTAATTTTCACTCATTTGGAAGGTCTACTTTTTGTGCATCTATTGATATATAATTTGTCTATACCTGCTGCAGAATGAATTGTCCAGGGAATAAAAACGTTTGTTGGTGCCTCATGAGTACAAATTTGGTTCAAATGCTGCTGATGCTGTTCGCCAAATCAATAAAGTTTGAGGTGGCCGTACGGATGGAGAATCAACAGTCCGCGAGCGATTCGTAGGAAATGAAGAGTTAACCGACAGATCGTGATCCGAACTATTTGATTATTTCGATGAAGTTGAATAAGATCAGAGTTCTTAGATTCAAAGCCGAAAGGTACTTCGATAGATTCGAAACCTGGTGGACCGATAGCAAAAAGTGATGGATATGATGGTCTGCATGTTGAAGAATAGTTATTGTTGTTTCTTGTCCTGAATATATGCATAAATTCTGAATGTTTTATCAAACGACGGAAAGTTTTTTTACAACCGACTATTACCAGGCAGCAAAAACGAATTTCCTTTGCCAAACTCAGGAGTGGATACGTCCCACGTAGAAGCTGAGCAGCTTACATCTCAACTGCAACATGACATTGCTTCTACTATATCACTTTATTTCAATCCACAGAGCGAATTATGGTGGCGTTATACCTCTTCTTTCTCTCCCTCTCAAACTATTCACCGATGTACTTTTGTGGTCAACGCATTTGCTCCACTATAAGGCGAAATTCATGAGTGCTGATGGAGTATGTCTGTTAACTGCAGGTCGTCGGCTCTGCTTCCATGAAAAGTGCTAATAGGCTAAAAGTGATATTTAAAAAGCTTGATCGAAGAAAATGGCACTGCGAAAAAGGTTGCTTTTGATTCTTTTTTTCAAAAAAGCATTAATCGATGCAAAATGCGTTGCATTCTAGACATATTGTCAGAAAAGACCACATGGCTCAACTCGTCACCTTCGATCAGTTAGAGTTTACGCGATACCTTTCCATTCGTTCTCCATTGCTGTATTTCTTTCTTTCCGCAGAGATCACTGCAAGACAGGTGGTGGACTGCAACCTACAACTTCTTGTGTTGAGAAAATTTTGGGGAGCTCCTTTGCAATGATCAGCTCACTTCTTGCCATAATATCTTCCTCCTAGTCTTTAACAATTACTATTTGCCAGGGTACAATGTGAAGATGTTATAGATATGTCAGAGGACGGCGTCGAAGAGCATGAGTATGAGCGTGATAGAAAGAGGATCCGCACAATGTGAGTTTTCTCCCTGAAATGATAAAAAGAAACATTTTTTGAGTCGACCATTCTCTTAAAATGTCCTTTCCTCAATAACCTTTCATTACGCTACTTAAATAGTGCTATAACTCTTTAATCAGGGCACTTCTCTGGCGAATATGATTGTAGTGCAAGATGACAAACTTTTGGGGATCTCTTCTCGCAAACATATGAGAATACACTATGTTAAATGAAGATTCTGAACCAAAACCGACATAGCAAATACTCTACGGGTGTTTTCTGACAAAGGCTACTTGGATGTACGGTCCTTTCGTACCTTTTGAGTAACTGTGATATACGAAACAAAGTGGCGGTGGAAAAACCTAGCAGGATGTTGCTATTTATCAATCCGTTCTTTAAGAGTTTGATAGAAGCAGTGTGATAAACTCCACTGAAGCTACCGTCATAGTCGATGAGAGCACCATATCGTTCTTCTTTTTAGGCAGATTAGTGTAGTCTACGGAGGGGAGACTGCAAGACACAATTTAGACTCAGGAATAAATATGCTGAAACGACGGTTTTCCTCTCTGTCCTATGTTGCTTTGGCATACCTTCGCTTCCAAACTCTTAGTTCGTGGATTCTGTCCCAAAGAAATTAATTATAATATTTTTGGACCTCGCTGTGTGTCTTATTCACGTTATGATCACAACTCATATTCAAAAAAACAAATCCGAATTAGTTCTTCCTGTAGTGAATTCAAAAAGACGCAGAATACGCCGAACGCAACGGTTTTTTACCTCGGCATTCATTCGCTTATTTTGTTCTGTTTCCCTAAGTTTTGATATATTATATATATATATATATATATTATACCAACTTGCGCTACTGTCCCATGGTGCATACTGGATTATTTCAGTTTCATTTACCGGAAATGAACTTGCATGACTTACACATACTGTAGAATTCAAGCACGCAAGACTGCTTCTCTTTCAACTTTCATTCACTGATCTAATCCGTGGCGTTCTACTTACTTTTCCTAATCTTTCTTGCATTCTTCTTATCCCTTCAACGACATATTCCTGGAAGAATTTCTCATTGCGTGACTTTTTGTTAAGCTGTCTTTATGTGCCGCCTTCAACTGAAGCACCTGCTTCAATATAACGATGAAATGAACTGATACCTGAGCGGATTTGGCATATATTTAGATTATAACTTTTTTCAAATAGCAGCTTTGAGAAGGATTTAGAAATAACCCCTTTCCTTTGTTTCAGCTTTTTGACAGAGGTGTGGCCAGCATCAGCAGGATGCTGAAGACCCTAGGAAACTAGCTGAGATGCGAGGCGGAAAAGGTTAGTGTCCAACAAGGTGTTTTTTTTTTTGTTTGATTTGGTTTGGTGCTTGACGTTCACGAAATTTTGGTCCTTGACATTGAAATAAGATTTTGTTTTGGCAAGTTGCTTCTCATTGGTGCAGTGTATTTATGACCATAGGACATCATTGCGTCAGAATTCATTACTTAAATCTTTGATCAAATAATGAATGTTATCCTATGAAGGTAACTCGTCTAAAGGGGGAAATATCGAAAGGTGGAAGTGTGAAATAGGCCTTTAGGATAGCACTACTTTCTGCTTCAAATTCTAAGTATTGCAAGAAGATTACGAAGCGATGGAAACTTATCTGAGTTTTTCAGCCAACTTATTACTTTTTGATTTCAAGGCACGTTGTCGTACTCCTCATTCGGAAAAATGAGTCAAAGAAGAACTGTAAGCCTCACAGACACATCGCCTTCGTCACAAGCCCAACCAGTCGTCACAAGGTCGGGTCGTGTTATCAAGCGAAGAAAGATTTCTAGATCTCTAACTGGCGGATTAATTATGATTGGATCATTGGATTATATACTTTTTGTGCTGTCGAAAGTGAAAGAAGTTTTTGGATTTGAGCACCATGGAGGGGATCGTCAGCGTCTGAGGGAGTACGTAAACTGCTAAATGAAAAATGTTTTTTCGGACTACCTGGTAAACATAGTTGAGTGGCTTTCAGCATTTTCAGTGCAAAATTTTGTACAAAGCTAGCTTTACTCTAGAGCGAGCGACGAACAGCCTGACCGACAGCGGCACTTACACCTACGTGGTCGGGAACAGTTCTGCATAGGATGTCAACGAGAAGAAGGTATCTAAGCATATATGGTATCTCGGTTGATTTATTGCAATGAATTCAAACATCTTTTGGTTAAATATGTTAGAACTGTGTCTATCAAATATATTTTATAGGAGGTGTATTGATAGTTTGATTCAGTGCAATATTGTTCACAATTTTCATAGAAAAACAGCACGAAATTTTTTGGAATCTCCGTTGATCTTAAAAAGCTGCAAAAATTAGTTTTTCTTCGACAGCGAATTTTAAAGGTGATCAAGGATAGGTAAAAGTTTGACACTTTCAAAATGAAGTCACAGTTTATTATTCGAGCAAAAGAATCGCCATGAAAAGGCTTCAGTAGTTTTGCATATCTCAGTTTTGTGGATCTTTAGTCATCAGCGTAGCAAACACGCACGATCTTACGTAGATTTTGTAACCGTGAAATCTATTTAAGCATTTTTGTCATTTTCAAAGACCCAAGCAAGTACCCTCTGTTATCTCGCTGATAATCGATGATTTACGAAAATCCGAATTTTGATAGTCAAAAACGATTCTATATTGATTTCAAGTGGTAGAAATTTATGCTCCATTTGTCAGATTTGCAAACTCCTCAAAGCATTTTTTTCGTGCTTTTTACAGTATTCCTGTTCTGTGCTACACATTTATTTATAACTGATATGAAAACTTTCCAATATTTTCGATGAAGCTCTTCAGTCGTACCATCGCTCCCAATAATGATTCAGAATGTGATGAGGATTTCGGAACGCTAATAGACATGTATTGTTTAAGAACCAGGTAATCAAGGGGGGTCATGTCCTATCAATGCAATTTTCGAACTTCTTAGTTATTTATAAATAAGTATATATACATGCATAGAAAACATGTATATGCATGTCTGTCTATTTATCAATCATATATGTGTATGTAAGTGTATATACACATGTGTATATATGTTCATATATATTTATATTTACAAATTCATTCATTAATATATTATTTATTACTGCTGAGATATCTGAAAAAATTATCAGGGACTTTTCACGCACCCTGTATGTACATAAGTGCATATGTATATACATGTATGTATGTGTATAGTGCGTGTGCATGCACATATATATAATTTATATGTCCGTACGTGTATGCGTGTATATGAGCATATACATGTCCAATATATATACATGGGATATGTATGCCTACACATATGAATGTGCATATGTTATATACATGTGTATACACGCATATATATGCGCATCTATGTATATATATATATGTATAATATATTATATATATATATATATATGTATATTTACATACATAGCCGATAATGTTGAGCGATATGCAGAACTTTGAACCCTAGACGGGAAGCGGACCCGCATTTCACTTTTGTTATTTCACCTCCTAAACGTTCGCTGTAAAGCTTCTGTTCTGCTGTCACTTTTGATGTTGAAGATGTTTCATTCAATATTTCAGAAATCGTAACCCTCTGACAGCGACGTTAACGAATCTGGTTAGTTTAAAATTTTGTGCTTTTTAGAAGGACAAGATTATACAGTACCATAATCATTATCAGTTGTTCTTTTGTTTTCTTTTTTTTTCTCCTCAGGTGTATTTTATAGACGAAAACAGATCGTTGTAACAGTTTGGATGGTATCTCGATAACAATGAATTCCCAGTGCAACTTCGCTCTGCAGTTCACTTAAAGAGGTACGTTTGTTATATGGATCACTATGCTAACGGCTCTTTTTGCATTAATAATACGACCTGACTCCTATGACCTCAGTTCAATGTGTTTATGAGCACCTTTTTTGAAAGGCTTTATATTTATATATATGAAAGGCTAACAATGTTCCTCGCCGTCAGCACGGCGCTTGTAAGTCAGTGATTAGAGGTGCACTATGGTGCGCACGTAGCCGATGGTTTCGGTTCCGCACATGGACTAACAAATCCTTCCATCCTTCCAGGGTCGGTGACATGTACTAGACTTGTCTAGGAGAATAGCAGCTCTGACTCGACATACTGATATGCAATCGTGAGCCTTTGTAAAGGTCAGAAATGCGCTCAAGTAAGCTCAAATGATGCTGCTTAATGATGGCAACAGCTCTTGCCGCGTTCATAATGTGACTAAGTTATGTGTACACTGAAAGTAAATAGTAGTTGTAGATTGCTTAAGAGTTCTTGAATTCGTTTTTGTAGCACTTCTGCGAAATATTTCATTCCGAGACCCGTGTCTAAGATGGCAGATCACCCGTTCGGGACTGTGGTCCCACTTCCTCTGCATCTCTAACCCCCAGCGTGACAACGCTCTACTCATAAAACAGCATAATATGTTTACATATAAACCTAACAGTAAAATAAAAAGAGTGACCCATCTGAAGTAATGCAACTGTACACTCAGTGCCTTTCCACGCTGGGAATTGGAGATGCAGAGATGCGAGGAATTGGATCGGCGGGTCCCGAAGTGGTTATGTTGAATTCCATAAGGAGTATTTTAGGAATCTCATGTTATAAATCTAACCTGGTATTTTTTTGCGGTTAGTGCTCGGAAATTTGGAGATAATCATAGGTTTATGCCCATTGGGGTTGAGGTAAACGTCTGAATAATTATAAAAGATGACGGAAAATGTTTTCCGAATAGCTCTCGGATTTACTGAAAGATTTTTGTTTGTGGGCGAGAGAGAGCGGAGATAAATGAATGTACTTGTTTATTTGTTGGTTTTGCTTACTGTCAGAGCAAAACTTTATAGCCTGTGGAAAATAGATTCAAAACCTTTGCGTGAGAATCGTCGAGAAGCAGGTGACGTCACCCGGTTCGGTGCCAAACGTTCCACAGGGTGTTAAAAGGGCTCAAAAGTTTGAAAGATGATTTGTTTTATTGCTTCAAAATAGAAATCATTGGTGTTAGGGTTTGAAAAGTCGACTTTTACAATATCTCGTTTTTAACTGTATATCCAACATTGTTGAATGATATAAAAAAAAAACCTTAAACTTCGAGTCGGAGTTGGAATCTACGTCTAATCTCTTACCAAAGGCGAACATCCTCGTATAGCCGTTTCCAATAGCTATCAGTTCAACTGGGTTAATGTCGATATGTACCTGTCAGAATAAATTCATCAAAGGGTGGTTACTAGCAGAACTGGTTTTACTATAAGCTGGTCAGATGATCAGGTGCCTTGATGGTGTCGTGATAGTACGCGTTACCCGCAGGGTGAGACAGGAGTTCAACATCTATCTGAGGCATCAAAGTTTTGTATATCTCTTAGCATTATTGTGTGCATGATTATAATATTTTATCACTGCTGGAATGGCATTTAAATAAAGAATTCTTGTTGATAAGATGTTCAGCGTTCTTAATTTGGCTTGGCATCAAGATCGAATCTCAGGCGAATATCCATGAGCTAGTTCGTATTTGTGAGGGTTTTTATGTGATGTTTAGAAAACTTTTCTTACTCCTTTAGCATTGGAACGATGTTGCATGTATTCGTATAGAAATACTGAGTAGGTAAGCAAAATTTAGGAATAGGTTAGGTAAAAAGTTCGTGCCGTCTTGGTTCTGTCATATGAGTCTTGCCATTAAATTGCATGATTTTGGTATACCTCTCATCATTTTCTCGCGAACACTTCGGTATATAACTTCTGTATACTTGTTATATGATGAAGATGTCTTGGGTATAAATTCGCTTGCTACCTATGCACGAATGGCATTTAGAAAAAAAAATGCAAGTGAAGCGGCGCACAAGATTGGTGGAGCTTGGGGCGATGATCGGTAGCAGAAAGGACGACTAGGAAGTGGTTTACGATGTTCAAAGCAAATATAGTATATTTAATATGGTCTACATGAATAATATTAAGAGATGTGATTCAATCTTACGTAATTGCAGCTACGTTGTACTACAGGATGCAGCTGACGCGGGACCGATGCTAGGATCATCACAACTCAAGGAAATGTCATTCGATGGCCGTGAGAAAATTTCGATTAATTTCAATTCATTTTTCCGATATTTAATATCATAAATTCCTTGGGGCGAGAGATTGGAGTTTAGAATGAAGATTAGAGTGGAGGATGAGGTGCCCCAGGAGAGGTGATGAGAAGAAACTTTCAGAGTCTGCAGCATTCAATAATTTGCTTACTGTCTTTTTCGGAAAAGCCGGTTCCTTTGTCCCGAGAGTGTTTTGGAAATTCACCTTTTCTCTTCTTATCTAAGGTTTTTCATTTTGAAGCTGGTGCTATTCACCAAACTTTCCAGTGTTTGAATTCTCAAGACAATGAGTGTACAATTAAAGCCGTGACCTAAAGTGCAAATTCAACGTGCTACCTTCGTAGGGAAACTGGCTCGTCGAATTTTTAAATCTTCACATCAGTATGAATATTTCTTTTTGACCGTGTTTCTCTTATTGACCTTCAAATATCAGTGCATTTCTTTGAACGCCCAGTCATCCCAAAATATTGTGTAGATGCCAGCACTTCTGACATTTTAGCGAAACCATCTGCTCACTCTCTGTAATGCATATATATTTTCGTGCATTGTAGACTAGTCAAATTGATAACAGCTATGTTGTCTTTTACAGGCAATAATATGTTCAAGACATTTTGCATCGCCTATAAGAATATTATTATGGCACCTTTCTTATTTAGGGATGCAGTCCAGACTTTACAGACCACGAAAGGAAAGTCATGGAAATAACACTCAGCTACCTGAAATGTTTCTTATATTCTCAGTCTGCGATGTATTGTCTATTGCGTGAAAGGACGATGCTTATTGTACAGCTCTAGCACACTACCAATACGCTCACAGAGTTGATGCCGAGAAAGTCGCCTCTCTATGAAAAAAAACATATATCTCTCCATAACGTACATGTGGCCCTTCTAAACTATTGACAGACAAACTAACTCTTGTTACCACATTGGCGGAGTTGAGAAGCATTACTGGAGCTTCTCAATAAGTTCACAATAGTGTCTACAGCTTTTTGGTTTTCCTGGTCTTGATGACGGCGTTGAATTTGTTTAATATCAATCTAGATCTCATTTTATTAACTCTCTGAAGACGTCAATCAGCTTTTCTCAGTGTTTAGTAGGAATTTTTATTTCATTTCTGTTCTGCTTATGCTCCACGTTCTTTTCTATAATTTTTTCATGTTTTTGGTGCATGTAGAGCTCTTATGTATGAAGAAAAAGTACTAGTTCTCAATGCAATTGTACTGCTCTTAAAACTCAACACATTGTCATATGCTGTACAAAGAATATTATAAAATAAATTTTCCTATTGATAATCTTCATTCAGTACAACACTCAAAATTCGTCATGAGGAATGAAGATTAGAAACAACGAATGATTCGTCGAAGAAGACAATGCACACTGCATACAATGTTAGCTCAGCCATACCTCTCAACGATTTCTTAGTTATTGGTGTATTTCAGATTTGGGACTTCTATAGAATTGTGAAAAATGATTTGTATCTTCGTTTCATGCGTGGCACCTTTATGCATCCACTTGTACTGTAATATGAGCATAATTATCGTTGCGACTGCTGTCACGGAACATCCACGCAAATATTACGTGCTCTACGTCTTTTTTATCTAGCTGAATGTCCTCGGGCTCGTTCAGTTCTCAAATCCCTGATGGTTGGAAATCTATCTGTACATCACAGACTCTGGTCGACCATCAGACTTACGATTGATGTATGCCTGCACTGACATAAACTTTGATACAAGACGTGTCAAATCTTTGCAGTCTATTGGCAAAGCTACACATCGTGGAGAATATGGGAAGTATACCGAAACAGATATTCGGAATAAAAGGCCTCGCTGTGATTGTAGATCAGGGCTAGAAATTCCTGCGCGATCCTTGCTGAGAAGTCAGGAGCAAAGTGGGCGATCACATCATGGAAGAACAAAGCACTCGTCGCAGATGTTGGCTGTGAGAGTAGTGACTCAAACGATGAATAACAGTGTAAATCGGGAAGACGAAAAATAATCGTCGCGTGCTCATTTAGAGTGTTGTCACCTAAATCAGCTTTGATGAGCGCGCGCAAATGTGCAAGGCAATAGAGTGTTCAGCTGCCATGACCGAGGTGACTTCTTCAAACTACTCCATGACCAATTTTTTCGTTGATGTAGGAAATGCATATATTAATGACAAATAGTAGGGAGCTGGGTAAAAAATTATGGCCCCCGATTTAATGGAAATACCTGCCGCCTTGTGCCATCAGATTATCGTTACGTGACAGCCACATCTAAAACATTAGCACAGCAGTTACATGACTCATAAATTACTAGGCGTGTAAAAAATTTATATATCGAAGAGTCGGCAGTACTCTGTGAATAAAGGACTGTCATCTGTCAGTATAACGTCAGCAAAGGACACAAATACTGGTTGGGGCCTAGCAAATTGTGCGATGAGTACACCTATGATACGATGGTGTACATAGGTGCAGATGCAGGCGTTATCCCTCATTGGCCGGACGCCTCACAGATAGAGTCGTGATGAGCCTAATGGACGGCATAATCGATGAAAGAAGACACCTCTACGCTGACAGCCGGTACTACAACATTCCTCTAATGAGGCAAACAATGAAGGAGAACACCGAAATCATTTTTGAATTCTTTTTTGAGCCACCCATGTGGTCTGCCATATAAGGCTCCTTATAAAGAAATAGGGGCTGCCGCGGAGGATTGGCAAAAGATAGAGACGACGGGTTCCGCCCAACTGGCGAACTGTAGGATCGAAAAAAAGTGCATCGGGTCGGGCTGTACAAGAGGCCCATTACAGACAACATGGCTCAGATAATAATTATGATGATATATTGAGATTTGAGCGTGGTCTTTATGAAACGCTCGAAATACAAGGTTTGTTTATTCCGTCATCACAGTGCATTTTTTACTGTGCAGATCCCAGTATGTCTAGCATTTGAGTTGCTTCTCGTCTTCTTCTTGATCGGTGTAGAATACTGGTTGAGCGAATTTTCCTGCATGTCGAGATAGCCTTGCTGTAGCGTTTCACAGGATGTTGTTGTTTGTTTGCATTCCGCTAAAACCTCTCAACTGTTTATTTTCTCCACATTTTTATATTACCACTACGACTAGGTAAGCTTTTTCGTATTGAAATACATTCTAGTTATATGCATAACTTGGTGTTCCGTATGTTGGTCATATTTACATATTTTTGTTCAATGAGCCGTCTGAGTAAAAAATCAGATTCTTCACTCTCAACTCTATAGTGTAGCACGGGATTCTCGTTTAATGATGAACACCTCAAAGTGAGTCTGGCGCCACTCACCCATCGGCAGCTTCTCTGAATTCCTTAAGACGTGATTTAAGTCAATCTACTTTTTTTAACAGTTCTCAGCTGATGCTTTTCTTAATATCTCTTGAACATGTAGCTTCTGTAACGAAAAAACCATCTATTGTAGTTTGTTTTCAGTCGCCCCATGATTTTGTAAGACTTGTGATTTTCTCCAATTTGGCTAATTCCTTTTCCTCTTCCTATTTGGTCTTCTTCGATACAGTACTTCTACTCTAACAATCTCCGGAAACATAAGATAGCCCTTAACAAAACAAGTGCTCGATAGCAATTTCCATCAATATTTACTGCCTTTTTATGTGGACAAGTGTCGACAGTTGCAACGGCAGCTCATAAAAGGTCCATCGATTGCTCATAAAGTGCTAGGACATTGATTTTGGTTCTTCTAGACCCCTTTTTTTTTCTTATTCGAGAAAGATTATTACAAGGGCCATGTAGCATTCACGGAAGATTCTATCAAGCTATGCTTTCTCTGCAGGTTGAATGATTTCTATGCAGCATTATCGTTGGACTCACATCCTATGTCAGCTTCGTTGAGTATTATCCCATGAAATGTTTGATCAGCTGGTTCAACCTCACTAACTCTTTTTATAATCATTTCAAAACGAAGAAATTCTGTAGAGTATACTCAGCAAGCAAAGTGCACAATATCATGCTATGATCTCCCTTCGATTACACAAACTTTTTAGCACGTGTTTTGATTTTTAATAGTTGTCGTTCAGTGACGTCGCTCACATAAGAGTCTGAAAGTTTTATTACATAAACCAATTTTTGTAATTCGGTGAATGTCCTGTGGTATTGATGACATATGCATAAGCCAATTCCTACTGGAATCAACCTCGCGTCAGATGGAGAAATGCTTTTTGAAAACGAAAGAGATAAAACTTTTTGGAACTTGCATGTCACTCATCACCATTTTATTTAACCTGCATTGCAGGTTTTTTCACTGTACGGGTCCCAATACTCTAGCATTCAATTTGTCTCTTCCTTTGCTTGAAAATTTCAACATCTTCGCAAACGTCTCCTTGCACGCCCGAGGATATCCATGTTGGAGCGTTTCGTAAGGCCGTCGTTATTGATTGTCATACGGCGTTGAGAAGAGGAACTCTACCCGCGTCGAGCCACGCCGAGCATCATTATCCACTAGCTACCGGCCCCCAACAGAAATTGCATCTATGGACTATATATACCAAGGTATGAAGAAAGTCGGTTTTTCGAGACATGCAAATGATTCCACATATGAAGGCGTGAACGATGATAATTTTGAACAAACGAATTTGTTTTACACAATAGATATTCATCAAGACTATAGGAATTTACCTGATAACACGGAAAGGCTGTGTAGCAACACTACTAAGCTCAATAAAAGGTGAAGTTGCCGGTTGGTTATTTATCGGAGATCATAATAGGTGTTGGTAACGTTATTATTCTCAAAAGCGTGACTCCCAAAGAGAACATAAGTTGATTTTCAATGTAGGAGAAGCTGAAAGTCGGTCTCTTTACAAGAAATTAAGCATTTACTGCGAAGAGGAACAACATTAACTTGAATGAAAATAACTAAGGGAACTACTTTTTAACCCTGAAGGAATGAGAGACTGCGTCAGCCAGGTCAAAAAGGTTACAAGAACTCTATATTCTGGAACGGTCATAGAAACGCAATCATAGGAATGCTGCTCTACAGCAAGATTAGTAACCTCAGAGCATAGCACTGGCGTTAATTGGTTTAAGATTATATACTCAGTATTGATAACTGTCGACAACACTCTTATAATATAACGAATATTTTATACCTTCTACTAAGTGCAAATCGTTAACTTTCACACTTCAATCATTTATTCTCATACATTCTGCTTTGGCAAACTGAATGTTTTATGGTACAAAATACTGTTGAACTTTCACTGCTCTCTCGATACTGCTCCTGGAAGTACAGAAACACACTCGTTACTGTCAGAAGTCGTATTGACTTTCCTTATACTTTTGGATTAGTCGCGTAATTGAGCTTGTTTTGGTGTCCGACCTCTTCACGTCAAATTGATAGTGAATGCATGTTATATAATCTTAATCTGGAATCTCCATTATTAGCCTTGAGCTCATTCTACTCTAGCCGTAAATCTGCGCTTTGACGAAGTGAATGTAAGCGGCCGGATTCATACCTTAGCATGGTAGCTCAACTCGGTATCTCATAAAAGGCTCAGAACTTGTTACCATGCAATCTAAATCGGCTCTTTCACCTCTCTATTTCGATCTTTTCTCCAAATTGTGCTCAACCTCGGAACCATTCGATTATATGCTGAAAAAAACTTTTAACCCTTACAGGACTACCAATTGTAATCGCACGCTAGTGTAAATTGCAGCCTCGGTGCGCGATTTTTAGTATTTGATCAGGGTTTCTCACCGTTTTAGATCAAAATGTGGAGTTTCTTTCATTATTTCTATAGTTCAAAGTTTTCTGTAGGCATTCGTAAGCTTTTGGTGCAAGTATAATGTTTAGTCCCAAGACCGACTGTCTATCATCCTCGGCATGCTTCAGTAATCCTATCAAATCCAAACTTTATTCACACAATCAAACAGCTAACGTTCGGCAGTTCGCCTTCGTCAGTGCCTGAAAAGGACAGAGTTGTTTACAATCCAGTCAGTCAAACACTTCCATCACTTCTTTAGAGAAATTGTCAGACCTTGATTTCGATCGCATTAAGCACTGAGTAAAAATTTAACATACTCACCGTTTTTTTATAATATGTCTTCCACTGAATGAACAGGTGAAGGACAACGAAACGGTAATCACATAGGCCAGTAATGCACTATACCCATCAAAACAACAGTCTTATATGCTGACTCATATCACAGGCGATCACGAGGCATTCTTCTCTGCGGTTCATAACTGGATTGGTCGTGTCGTTTATCCAGAACGCCTCACGTATCTTTCGCGCTAATGTTTTTTGCTCCTGCTCAAGATGGTGACCCCTATATCAAATACTCCGGCATGCTTTCGAGGCTCCGTGTATACCTAGCGGGGTGTTTTTTCTAGTATGGCGCATGTCAGTTAGGTGTTCTTGTATGCTCGCATAGAGCGGCCTCCCCGGCCTACAATGTTTAATTTTGAAAAAAGCTCTCTTTTACTACGCAATCACAGTGATGTTGGCATTCGGTCGATCCTAATAAATTGTATGAAAAGAAATAATCAAATAAATCTATCACTTTTGACATATTTTGATAACAACAAAACCTAAGAGTTACAATAGTGACTGAAAATCGGTGTACAATGAATAATATGTCAAAAAAAAAGCTGTTGCACAGTGCATACGATGCCAGTTCATCGATAATTCTTACAATAACTAAGTCATTATAGAGGAACTCGTTCATTTATAATAATTTGTAGTCTATACACACGAAGAAGATGGAAACTTGTGCATCCAGAAGAGTTTGTGCATGAAGGGTTAGTCGCATTCAGGAAAACTCGCAAGTAAAGCAGCTTCAAGTTCAATCACTTTTCCCAGCAGATCCAAGTCTTCATTTATAGTCTACGTGTAGAGCTCTATTCCTTCCTGACAATCGAAGTTTGGTTAATTCGACAGTACGTTAAATTGGCTGTTGTATCAAGTCCAAAAAGTATGATGATTTCACATTAGCTGCACGTGATTTACTAGTCATTGCCTACTCTAGACAATGCTATTATATGAAGAAGAAAAAAAAGGAAAGAAGTAAGAAAGAGGAAGTGGAAGAAAGTAGACATGCATTACTTTGTATCTGGAAATGTGTGTTGTGAGCTGCCACAGCTAAAAATTTGTTGGAACTGTCATCGATCGTTTATGAACCTCCTTCTAGAAACAGATTTCATGCCCAAGCGTAAAGATCTGAAGATTATGAATCATTCGCATTTTGCCGAAAATTCCACGTGACATGGAAAAATAGACTACACAAATCAAAAACCTTCTAAAACTTGTAAATAGGAATTGCCAAGTTACACATAGACTTGAGAAGAATGTATGCATCGACGAATCAGTGGCGCCCTTCAAGGGAGAATTTGCTACTCGACAGTAGCTTCCCAACAAGAGGCATAGATACGGGATGAAACCATTCAAACTGTACAATGTAGGAGGATACATGTATAACACGATATCATACAGAAAAGCTGGCACAACTCTCATGCGCGTCGGGCGAATCACAGAGAGCATTGTGATGGACCTCATAGAGGGCTTATTAAATTAGGACCGACACCTCTACACTGGTATTTGGTACACTAGTGTTGAACTTGCCGAGGATTTACTGCAGATGAAAATGCACTTGATTGGGACGTGCAAAAAGATTAGGCGAGAATCACCTAATGAATTCATGTAGTATCCACAGGAGAAAGGGCAGGCATCGGCCGTACAGAATAAGAAAGGCATAATGATGCTTATGCGAATGACAGGAGAGATGTTGTGATGGTTAATACCACACACATTACCACCATTCCACCGACGAAGAAATCTGAGGTAGTGCAGAGCTGCAACAAACACAGTTGTTCGTGGATTTCACCGACCGAATGGCTGCTTATTGCTCATATACCAGGAAAACATGTAAATGGTGAGTGCATTTTACTGCGATATTGCTTTGCAGTATCTAATTTTACAGGTCAGATACATCCGCTTTCTACCACCTGGTGACATGAGTTCCTGAGGAATGCGTGAGAAATCTACAAAGACTTCGTGAAGAAAATTTTGTTTACCATTTCAAAATGGAAGTCTATCACACTTACGAGATCATATCGCTCTACAGCAGACACCCAAGCCTATTCCTGAAGTCACTTTAGCACGTTGTGGGCGTTGTATTGGATGTTATAGAAGACTGATAATACGTGTAAGAACTGCTTGTACCCGAATCAAAGCTAAATGTGCAAGCACGAGGTGCAGTCGATTTAAGCAATATATTTGTTTACCTTGTTTCAATGCTGCTCATTGGAGTGCGTTGTTAAGCGTTTAGGCGTTCTACTAGTTGTATGAGTTAGGTTGGAAAATGATGTTGTATAGTGCTGTAGACAATAATGAATCGGGAGTTGTATAGGATTTGATGTTTATTGTTTCCAAGCGCCCACTTTATTGAATGTAACGGGCATCATGCTATGCAAAGCAGGCAAATGTTGACCTGTACTGATATTTAGGGTGAATTGTTAATCATAGATGGTTGCTGTACATTTCATTACTTGCTGAATACATATTTCAAACAAAAGAACATCATCAGTGAAAGGCTTGAAAAACTTGTGTGTGAAATATACAATTTCTCTAGAGAAGTACTTTACAAATTGATGATTGTAAGCTTTATGGAAGCTTATTCCACTGCGTACCAAAAGTCAAACCACATAAGATTTTTGAAAAAGTCATAAATTGAAAAAAATCTATTTCAGTTTTGCGCTGTTGCATATCAATCAGAATTCATTTCATTAGGACCGCGTATTGCGGTGGTATGATGTTACAATAAACCCACTAATATAGAGTGGTGTGTCAAAAACATTATGCCTAAGCCGGGAATCGAACCCAAGTCTCATTTTTTCCAGGAGCGTGTGCTGAGCCATTGCACAACCGACGCCGTTTTTGCAGACCACTCTACATTATTGGGTTTACTGTTGTATCTCGTCAAAAAATAAGAAATAAGAATTATGAGATGCGTCATTTTCCATGTGATGTTATCGAAAAGTGGCAATTTCTAGAAAACGTGGGCTTTCTTTTCACTAAATAAGGCTTTTGTAGAAGGCCTTTAGTAACATACACTTTTTCTGATCCTAAATTGTCTCTAGGCTGCAAACTTTGCTAATCCAACCAAAACAGCCACTGCGAAGTTCACGAGACTTGATGTTCACCCAGAGTGTTATCTAATCTTAATTCCCTTGCTTCAGCGCACTAGAAAATCAGTTCAAATAAGCCAAATTAGTTTTTGAATCTACCCTTTTTGAACTATCGAACAATTATCGGAACTCTACTGTAAGGCCCACGCATAAACGATAACGAAGTGCGCAAAGCACTCCGGAAGCGAAACGTAGTTTTTTGTTCATCGTTATTACAGCGCCTAAAAAACCTATATTTGTCACTTAATACAAAAGCTCAGTATTATATTTAGAATTGCCAACCCTCAAGCTATCGAATGATTACTAAACTTTGGTGAAAAACCTTTGCTCTGTGAAAAGACCATGTGGAAACGAGTGCAATTCACAGTGTACACTCCAAAGAAAAAAGCGCGATTTTCGCTTTGTTGCTACAGCACACGGAAAAAACAATTCTAAAAGCCAGGTCAACCATCAAAACAGCAATTTTTTTAGCTATCGAATGATTATTTAAAGTCTAACGAGAAGTCTATAAATGACGAGGAAATCACAAAAATTAGCATGTACCATGAGTGGTATACGCGTTCACGAAAGGTTAAGAAAACATTCGAAACAAAATGCAAAACCACGTTTACTAAGTACACTTCGCTACTGCTCTGAAAATATGGTCTATTCGAACGCCTTAAAACCTAGATTGTTAAATACATGTCATAGGTACAATTTCTGTGCATGAAAGAAAATAATAACAGCACTGATTTTTTAAGGCTGATCGTAGACCGATCGATTGTATAAGCTACTGAATGCTGGATAAACATTTTAGCAAAAAATTTATAACGTCAGTAAAATGCTTAGCAAATATGTTTGGAATATTGATTTTTTTCAAACAATTACTCAAATAATGGTGGATGCGCGCTCTTTTACACATGCTTCACCTATATACTGAAAGCACTTTTATAAAAGAAGTCTTCTAGAAGCCCTACATTCTAGAATATGTGCTATCGAGTCACTTCTCATACAACACACCTACTGGCGTACTTCTTACCGAAAAATCCAACGGAAATGTGGTGGGTAACATGTCACTTTCCTGTGACAGTGAAGTGCCCCCACTAACTAAATTTTACCACATTACTGTCAACAGAGAGAGCATGTGACGCAGTGGTTAGAGGTGCCCTGCGTCGCACACGAGGTCAATGGCTCGATCTCGCGCTCATGGCTCACCAAGCCATCCATCCCTGCGGGGTCGGTAAATTGGTACCAGACAGGTCTCAGACTTGTCTAGGAGGATAAGCAGCTACTGAGTCGGTTCAGCGGTAGGCCACCGCGTCATGTAGGCAGATATGCATTCAATCACCTCAAAAAAACGAAGTTAAAAATTGAAGTCGAATGCATGGCGCATCTCTCAGTGTATTGATCAACGCCAAGAGCTTTATCCTTTTTACTGTCAACAGAACCCTACGTGAAGTTTTAAATAATAAAATAACTATCCCAGAGATGAGGTGTACTTTCTCCGTGCTATCTCTACCCCTATAGAGCTTTTTCGCAAAGAAAAGGCTAGCACTGAAATCTCCACTTTTTAGCAATTGAATGACTACTAATAGTTTACTGAAAATGCAGGAGACACAGTGTTAGTGTGTTTTTCCAAGGAAATTCTCCTAATTTGCAGCAATAAAGGGGCTTCTTAGTCAGCTAAGTACAGAATATGTTCTATACCACCACACGTGCTTGCCTATCTTTTTCACCAGACGAGCTTTTTCAATAAATTTTTAATGGTCGTTTAATAGCTTAAGAAACGTCAATCTCCAAGCGACTTAGCACTAGCAAACTTTTTTGACACGCTGTAACAAGAGGAACGAAAAATGCGCCTTTTTTTGACCAGTTAGCGCTCTGTTTTAACTTCACAGTGGGCTTATTGAGCTCGTCGAGTGAGATTCTTCGTTCAAGCGATGGTCTACTGAAAGAAGATTTGAATTGAGTCGGAAGAAGGCAAAGTGCCACAGCGAGGACAAGTAAAGGTGGACGATCGACTCGAATCATAGAATCTGAAGGAGACAAAACGCGCTGGGATCTTTAATCGGTTGAAAAGTGCTTTTGACACCTCGAGTATCACGCTTAATCAGCATTATGATAGATTATGATATGAAGATGTGATCGACTAGTTTATCGGGAATAAAGGAAAGTCGGTTAACAATATAACGATTTGTTCACATTCTCATGTAGAAAAGCTCAGGTTTTAGGAGTACTTCATCGTCACAAAAGCGAAAGATCACCGAGGAGATTCTATTAAGATATGTCGGTACTTTTTGATCCCTTGACATTTTCAACGGATATGGTTATGTTATAGATCATTTTGGTACGTATATCCCAGTTTATGTTGCTGATGACGTTTTACTTGTCATATATCTAGCATTGATTTTATACGATGGAAAGGTTGTTGCACAAAAAAAGTAAATCAAGCGATTTTCTTAGAGTTTAAAATAAGTCCTTAAAGCTCAAAGACAACTTGCAACATTATCAGCGTATTTCGCCCACAAACTTCTAACGAGCTTACAGTGTAGTCATGATACAAGAAGTTTGGTAAGACAAACGAGAGCCTTGAAGGTGAGAAACGTAATGCAGTATATGAGAAATTGGCAGCGACAGATTGCAAGCAATCATCAAAGCTGATCCTCTTGAGACTACAAGAGATGCCGCATAAGGATTCAACGTTGACCATTCCACGATCGTTCACTATTCGTGAAAAGTTAAGTAGAAACAATTACGATTTTACATCATCAAGAAATGCGATGACTTTTGCAAAAACTCGATAACTCTCTAAGCTTCCATTCGTACTATCGTGATGGTAATGGTTTCTGTGCATAAAATTCCAAAACCGTCTAGTTATGCATCGTCTACAACAGTATTTTTGCGGTGAAGCAATTACAGCACTGCTGGTCAGCACTGAATTTGGCAATGGTGGTTTTCATATACTAGGTGACGACAAATGAAAAATCGACAACTTTAGCTGAACAGGAGATTTTCTGAGGATTATAAGTAATTATTCAGTAGCTTGAATCTTTGAATAGCAAATTGCGAGGCCAGTCTTTTGAAAGACGCTTCCATAACACTGTCAAATCAAACAAAAGTAATGTGTTACACCGCCGCTCAATCAAACTATTACTTCGTTGGCGGCACGAAAGCATATCATCGTGTAGAAAAAATCTTTTAGTATCAGAGTCAGACGTTTAATCTAGAGTTCTTTCACATCGGAGAAAAAGTTCTCAGTTGAACATCAAAAATCGCACTATCATGTAACTCGACAAAGCGCTAGTCGATCGGTGGCAGTGTTGAATCGGCCACATTTGCCTTGCACCCCCTCCCAACTCCGTAGACTGGCCAAAGCACACATGCTTGCGTATGTGAATAAATCTTCTTTTCTCTGCTACACTGCAAAAGAAAAAACGGTCGTTCTGGAAAATATGCACAAGGTTGGAATCGTTAAATGTTGTGGTATCCAATAATTGCCAATGGTATACAGAAAAGAGCTCTGTTTTGCAAGAAGAGGCGTATGTGAAACACAAAAGTTGAAGCGTCATAAATAGGCCTCTTTTGAAAACGGTCACGTATCGCTATAGCCAGAAATTTAAGCTTCCAAACGATTGATAGCACTCTTATAAAAAGTTCTTGCCCAGCTATTGGGTCGCGTTTTCATTTATCGCCGTTTTATATATAAGTACCGCATCGCTATAGAAGTCACTGACTATTAGGTCCTCTCATAAGCTCTGTCACTAGAGCGATTAGAACCAACTTTATCAGCCAGAAGTAATTAAAACTGCTCAAAAACACTACTCAAGGCATGCGCTTTAAAAGTTTAGAGTTTGCCGATAACGATGATTCCTATTATACCTCCAGCAGAACCAAATAGGTAGCGGCTCTCGTTCAGATCTCTGGTAACTCGGTATCCTTCCTGTCACCGTGACTTACGTTTCAACCCTTTGAGGATAAGGCCTTCTCATTTTTTATTTGTACTGTTGGTAAAAAATTGATACTTTGAATTTCCGATGATTCCATTACTGCACTTGTTTTTCGAAGAGGCTTTTACAGTGCACTTCAGCAGCGAAAATAGCGCTGAGTTTCACAATCTGCACAATCACACATATATTCGTTGTTTATTCATATACTTTCTCCTTTCCGTAGAAATTTCTGGGTTCACATATTAGAATTTTAGCAAAAACTTTGTTCGCCGCTGATGGCGCTTACTTCGAGTTGTGTTATTGAGCAATTTTGATTACATCTGATTAGTGAATATGGTGTTTATTGCTCTAGTGCCAGGACTTATGAGAACACCTAATTCTTATAATGTGACGAACTAATTTCTTAGCATTCAAGGGCCGACGTGTACCACCTGAGGTACACGATTGTCTCAAGGCCTTTGTATTTGGACAAGAGTTTTCTCCCAGACATGTGGCAATTATTCGAAAGCCTCAATTTCTGAGATCTCTACGGTATTTCAATTGCAATGAAAGAATTTTCGTTACGTTGTGCCAGTGAAGATGAAATTATGCTTCACACTCAAATTGTTTCATCTGCCTTGCTAGCTATTCGATAGCCCAAATCTTGAGAATTTTGATACAGGAATTGACTTTTCTGAAGAGCTACCATGGAACGCTGTAGGAGTGAAAACAGGTTATTACTGGTAATCATAGGTAGAAGTTTGTGCGTCAGAGGCGTTTCATTGGTAGGCAAGGCACGAAATATTGCAATTGGACCTTTCCCAAAGGTTTTTGATATAAAGAGCGACTACTTCTCTTGAAATCCTTCTTTTTAGCAGTAATACAAGTCTCTGTAAAAATAAACAAACTTCCAATTCTTATTATGCATTTGCAGTTTCTGTCTCGAAATAATGTAGCTTGAAAGCACATTCATCTACAACCAAACGCCTCTGACAGAGGTTTATGTGGAAGCAAATGTGGTATGTAGTAAGAGTAGGGGTACGAAGATCGCATGTTTATCACTGCGGGAAATATGGTACCTCACCTATCACCATCCATTTCGAAAAAGATTTTTTCCGCTCTCATTAGACATTTTAGCAATTATTTGATAGCATAAATCTCGAAAATTTGAAAGGTGTATTCTGCTTCTTGAAAGGCCCTTAACAATACGCTGTAACAAAGAAAAGAAAATTTCGTTTCATACTCAAGCATTTTTCGCTGAGCAGAGCTCTTTCTCAAAAAATTTAGTGTTTGTTGAAAGCGAAAATTTGGACAAATTTCATAGTTCCTTCGACTTCTCCAAAAGAAAAAACATTTTATCACGCTGTAGCACTGAAATTAAGGCCCCATCTCACATGCAGCCGCATGCCTTGCACCGATATGTGGATGGATTTCGCAAATTGGCATCAAGCCATCGCCTTTCAATGACCAAGCGATAGCCAAGACCTATGTCTAACACTTGAGCATATGCCGCCGAATAAATCTTTGGTTTTAGATTTAGTAATCATTCGATAACTCAAATTCTTGACGATTTCAGTGACTTACTTGCTTTTCATTGAATAAGTACTTAATGCGCTGAATTAGCCAAAAAACTGGGTCTCACAAATAACCGCAATGCTGCAAACAGTGCTAAGTGTTGCGAAATGTCATCCACATTCCGGAGCTTAGGGTACGTGCCGAGTATGAAACGTATTTTTCTTTGCTTCTAGAGCGCATTAAGAAGTATTTCTCAAAAACCAAGTGCACCAATGAAGCGATCTGTGCTAGTGTATTATTGATAAAAGTTGGAAGGAAAAGTCCAGCGTCCAGCGATAAATGCTTGGGTGTAAGATAAAAATTTATTTCACTGTTACAGCGCAAAATAAAGACTATTTTGAAAATAAAAAACACTTCCCAAATTCTCGAGATCGGAGCTACCAAGTAGATTATTACCAGAATGTCTGGGAGGAGCAGAAAATACGTCTTTTCGATTATGAGTTTGGATAGGGGAAAGTATGGATTCTAATTGAATGATCTTCTATTGTCGTAATTACTGGAACAAAACGCTCATTATCGTAACACTTTAGCATAGGCAATTAAAATATATTTATCACCCTTTACTGAAATATCTGAAACTCATAATAATACACATAACCTAGCTTACTTACAATTAACATATTCGCAATACAATAAGTACTGGCTGAATATGCGTTTTCACCTCATGATCTAATCTTCGTATCAGAAAGTAATGATCTGTAAGCTAAGTAACTACGTTTCTTTTTGCTATAACAGCTACGTCTCCAGAAGAACCATCCGAACTAATCGACATTAGTATTTAACGCCAAGAGTCTGCAGTAAAGTGTCGTGGCGGAAGATCAATCCTAGCAACCTTCTTTTCATAACTGCATCACTAACCACTCACCAGTACGATCTGCATATGGCCGCGCCATAGGAAGAAGACTAAAGTCACACCTGTCTACTCGCACTCCTCCATTTGCACGCTTACTTCGTGTCCCTGGTTCTCTGCCGCTGCATGTGAGTGTGTGCGCGCTCATCTTCAGCCATCGTCAGAGTTACACGTAGGCTCCACCCACAAGCTATCGATTGAAAATCATTTCATCATCCCCTGTCCCTCCAGCTGGCCGCGCCATAAGTCACTTATGACAGGTTGGTGCAAAAATAACTTGTTTTATGTATTGTTAAATTCACTGTTTGATATTAGAGCATTTCCAATGAAGGACAAAAGAGCGGAGAGCCGTCGAAGCATTTGAAGAATGGCATACCAGTTGCTGCATAAATAGCGAATCAGACAACTTTATGGAAGGTGTAGGTTTTCCAGTCTAGGAGAATTATCTGAACTGACAATGCGATAACTTCTTATCTCGATATGGTTATGGCACTGAAATCTCGATATAAAAAGGTGGTCTTGGGATGTTAGAAGCGGTGGAGGTAGCAAAGAGTTCGAGTCTAATGAGCTTACATCATCAGTGGCTAAGATTTCGACAGGTGCCGCACTCTTCAGAGCCTCAAAAGGTCAAGTTGAAGAAATCTTACAAACTATTTGGTATATAGATGTTTAAATGCAAATTGAACAGATTCTTCAACCTTTCCGAGCGGCTGTTATTGATTTTCGCCCGCGGCGCGCGATTTTCATCATCTAATAAAGATTTTGCGGTACTTTTCTATTAGACGGCAAGGGTTAAAAAGCGACCTTTTTCGCCGGGCAAGAACTTGTCATGAGAGTATTAGGAAAACTCAATTCTCTGGCTGCTGCGCTACGTGAGCGTTTTTTGTAAAAAAAAATTACATCTAGCGCTGTAGAATCCAAAATAAAATTGTGTTCTACATCGACTGCGCGTTTTTATTACTACTTCATTGAAAGCACGAAACCCATGAACATGTAGAAGAAAATCGTGTCTCGGAATCTACGCTTTATCTAAGTTTTTTTTTTTTTTGAAACGGAAAAGCAATGTCTAGTCGAATAACGAAAATCACTCTTCACAAGTGAGCCGAGTAGGTGTCGTCCATCGATCTGTCTTGAAATCGCGGGCACACCCTCCTACCTCCACCATGCTGCCCGTGAATTGGCCAAAAACAAATGCCCGGTTTTTGAATCAATGTTGTATTCCTGCTACGTTTCAAAGAAATGGTCTTTCCAGAAAGTAAGCACAGCGTTGGAATTTTGGAATGTTGCGCTATTGAATAATTACAAGGAGTCTAAACGAAAAACTTCGTCCGACGAGAAATATGCGCGTATAACGCACAAATGTTTTCCTTTCTCTGAACGGTTGTAGAAAGGCTTAGTCAAAAAAACGTCGGCCAATTAAAACATTCTGGGTGCTGTTTCTGCTATCGCCGAACATTTCGACCCTTTGGGGAAACACCTTCTCTGTTCCTAGAGATTTAGTAGTCGTACGATAACATGATCCTTGAAAATCCTAGCTCATCGCCCTTGGTACGATGGTTTCACATCGCTGTAGCGGTAAAGGTGAAATCAATTTGAGAACTCACTAGGCAGAATTTGGCGCATTTTTCGCTGGGCAAAACTTTTCCACTTACTCGTTCACGAAACTGAAAATGGAAGTACTTTTTGCACTCAACGCGCCCTTTTTGTCGGCTAGGCTGTACGAGTGCGTATGTATCGATCGTACGGTTGGTAGATAGCACAGCGCGCTTTGCATATAGCGTGCGTTTTTGTTATAAAATTTGGGGGTTTCCTTGCATCGAAAAGAATTGTTAGCACCTTTAGCACTTTATTGAGCCGTTTTCAAAGGTTTTTTTACTGTGACAATCCAGGTATTTATAGCATCAAATTCGTTTTTTCATCTTTTTCTTGAACGTCGTAGAGTGCTGATTGAGCTTGTCTCCTTGCTATGTCGAGGATAGCCTAGCTGTGACATTTCATGAAACGTTCGTTGTTGACTGCCAGAGAGTGCTGAGGGCGGTGTCTAGTCCGCTTGCGCCGCAACAAGCATCACAACCACTCGTCCACGCGCCCCCCAAAGAAACTCTACGTAAAACAAACGACAATGAAACACCTTCTTAACATGTCCATATTTTTTTCGAGCATAGACTTGAGTTGCTTAGGCTTAAGCTTATCAACGAATTTCTTTGACAATATGAAATGAAAAAGAAAAGCCTAAGGGAATTACGTTTTAGACGGAAATGAACCCACTTATCATCCATACGCGAGGCGGTGATAGCAGATGAAACACAAGGAATCTTGAAAAGCCTAAGCTCAGAGGAAAACTAATTTCCTCTGCAAGTACAACACGTAATACCTATGAATCTGTGCAAAATGGAGCAAAAATTTCAAATAAATGACAGAGATACCAAAGCGCCGCGAACTTTGTCGCCAGAAAAGAATTCGAATGTTGGACAGACATATACAAACGCTCCTTTTTTGTGAAAAGAATGCCCAGTTTTTTTAGAAAATTTCTACTTTTCATTCCGACTCGTGCGGAATGCAGTCACAGCGCATGAAATTTACTTCGTTTCCTTTTCTTATTAGAAAAAAAAACATTTTACTAGACTGTTTGTAGACTTCAACAGATTGAAAAGTGCAATTTCAGCACGCTGATTTGTAAGAAGCTCTTCGGAGTATGCTGTGCTAGTGCAAAAAATAGCGTTTTACTTCCAGAGCACGATGCTTTAAGTTTCCTCCAGACTTCTTAGTATTGATAAATTAGAGTTTCGATCCTCGAAAACGTTACTCATGAAAAAGCAGATCATTACTGGAGGGGCTTCTTTGCACACGTTTCCAGTCAAAAGGGCTCCTTTTTGTTCCAGGCCATCATAAATGGCATATGAACGCATTTGCAATTTTTCCCAAATTTCTTATCTATCTAGAAAATATCAAAAATGTTGTATTGTGTGATTTCAAAGTGACATTAGGTGTCATCATAAGTTTTGTACCTGATCAATAACCACCATATATAGTAATATGCATGGATTTCTAGGCGTCATGCTACAACACAAATCTCGATAATTTTGATGTAAGCCTTGCTTTTGGAACAGTCTATATAGAGCGCTGTCAAAGCAAGAAGATAATCACATTTTACCTGAGATAGTATAGCTCTTCGCTTGGACTTTACAGACGGTCTACTTGGCTGCAGACCAAAAAAAATTTTTTCTACTTATGGAGCTGTAGAACAAAGTCTCCTTTACATTTAGCATGTAAAAAATCCAAATCTTCTTCTGGAAAAGGGAATAAATTTTTGAGTGACACTGTGCGCAGTGATTTGCCGAGAGCTTGGCAATTTTTTACTTATCTTGAATTTTTTCTCCCTTTTTGGTAAAACTTTTAGTTTTTTTGTGTAAAAACTCTACCAAGGACTTTGTTCTATCGTTCTATGGTAACAGATTTTTTCCACACTGCCGAATAAACCCGCTATAAAGTTCAAGTAATTTGCTAACTCTTTCGCGAGCCAAACATGACTTACTTTTTGCTTCAGCAGCGCTCCATGTGAACCATTTCAAAAACCAGTCTAACATCAAAATTATTGAGATTCGAGCCATCTAATGACTACCAGTAATTCATGTATGCCACTAGTTTGGTGTTTACAGTAGTGGCGGAACATATGAGAAGACCTAATGAAGCAGGTAAACAGATTCGGGCGTTATAACGGCAAGCTTTCGCTTGATTATACGTTCCCTATAGTGAACCTCAATTTTTAGCAGATTTAATGTGCATAAAGGACCTTAAATGTGATGAACACAGTAATTTCCTATATGTAGGGCCAACTTCCGCAGAACTCTCTGATATCACAAATAAAACCTTCGTGTGAGATCTTCAGTAATATGTTTTTCAGTTACTGTAAATTCAGTTCCGTTTTCCATTTTCATTTATGCGGCAGACTATTTTTGCTTTTAAATCTTTCCTCTTCTCTCTCTTTCTCTCTCCTTCTCTCTCTTTCTCTCTGTCTCTCTTTCCTCTCTCTTTCTCTCTCTTGGGACTAGATTTGTCTCACACCAATAAAAGGGCAAGAGATTAGACCAAATTAAGTCCTTAAAGGACGACTAATGAAATCGATGCGCGCAGAGAGAAAGGCGCGATGATGCACGATTTTCATTATTTGAATAAGAAGTTCTTTCTCTTTTGCATAATTTCTCGAATTTTTGTATTATTTCTTTTAAAACTTCAATGCAGTACGATTGTCTCTACTCGATCCTATGCTCTTGTTTAGATATATGTATTTTGCATAGGAGAAAACTTTTGTTTACTACACAATCATACTGAACTTGGCAGTCAATCATGTGCATTGAATTGTACGAGGGATACCATAGTAGAAGTATTTAGTTCTAGTTTTTCCAGCTTTGTGAGAGAATCATGAGCCAGCATAGTGAATAAAAACTGGAAACGATGAGTAATTTATCAAAGATGGTGATGCATTTTGTATGCGATATCGATTCATCGATAACTCTCACTCTAACTAAGTTTATATCAGTCATTCTTTTATCTCCAGTTACTTAGAGTTGACGAGAAAAAGTCGAAAGTTTATGGATAACAGAAGAATTCTAGGCGTGGAGAGGCAATTGTGTTTTAGTTTGTTCTAGTTTAACACTCGAGCATTTTTCACCGCACAGATCTTTTTTTCCCATACTTCCTGTAACCATGCCATAGCTTAGATACCGAAGATTTTAATGCTAAACTTGATTTATCAAGAAAACTTTCAACGCGCTATACAAAAAAGTAATTTTCTTTTGTACTCCGCGCGCACTCTTGATGGATGGGATTCGCAACATTTGCGCAAATTTTCGCGCTTTTTGCAACGTATCGATTTCCTACAAAATGCAGCCTTCTTTTGACTACTACAGCACAATAGGAAGTTCTTTTCAAAAACGCACTTTGTCGCTGATATCGTCGAGATTTAAGTTATCGATCGATTACTAAAAATCTACCAGAAGAGCTTTTGTCTGCGAGAAATGTTCAAGTGTGAGAGATAATTTTATTTTTGTTGTCAGAGCTCACTAAAAAAGCTGTTCTGGAAATTAACTACATTTTTATAATTGGCGGAATTTCAACTATGAATGAGTGCTGAAATTCTAAAACAATTCGAAACGCATGTTTATCATGTTTTCCAGAGGTTAAGTCAAGAAGCGGATATCGAAGGTGATCCTTATTTTGAAATCGAATAATTTTTTGGTGTGCTACAACACATTCGAAGAGTTAAGTTGGTCAGTAGAATTGCCGAGACCTATGCTATCAAATAGTCATCGAGTGTCTAGAAAAAAAGCTTTACTCAGCGAAAAATGCTTACAGGAGAAACACAATTTTATCCTTGTCATTACAGCACAATTAAAAAGCATCTCAAAAACAAAGTTCACTCTTGAAGTTCTGAAGATCATGATGTTGGATAATTACTATAACGTTGAAAAAATTAGAAATCGCGTTATTCTCGAGGGGCTGAAACAGGACAGAGATAACGGGAAAGTACCCGCGTAATGATGAATGCGCGCTCAAACTTAACTTACTCCAGAAACACACTACAATTACCTTCACACAGACCTCTGTTAGAAATGTCTAGTTGTATAAAATGTGCTTTCAAGCTATGCTTTTGCAAGACAGACGATAAAAATGCACAATTAGTGCTGAAACTTTGTTTATTTTTGCAAGGATGTGGCATCACCTCTGAAAAATAAAGATTTTAAGGAAAAATAGACGTTTTTTATATAAAAAAATTTCTGTGTAGGATTCTTTCCTGATATCCCATCTTTGCTTAGCAATAAGACATCCCTGAGGGAGAAACTTCACCTATATACCAGTGAACCACCCACGACGTCCAAGCGGTGTGGCAATATATTATTGATGAGATGCTAATTTCTTTTCGCTCTTAAGCGTATTATGATAACTATTTAAAGAAAGCCAACGATATCTTCAAAGTCTTTGGGATTTAAGCTATCGAACGACTAATAAGACTTTGGTGAAGAAACATATACAAGCCTCAGTCGAGGAAATAAAGCAAACTGTTTATTACCGTTTGGTATCACATATGTCTAGGCCGATCCCTCTCGCTGGACAGGAACTATTCACAAGAGCGTTACTGCGTTAGTAATCATTCGAAAGCATAAATCACCCCTAGTGGGGTGCACGAAAAGCACATGAACGTGTAGAGAAAACCTTTTGTGATCAGAGTCAGACGTTTAATCTAGAGTTTCTCTAAAAGCTAAGAAACAATTTCTAATCAAATATCAAAAATGGAACCTCACATAAACGCCATCTATAGATAATCGCGGGAACTTCTGTGCCCTTCCCCCACCTCTAACAGCCCACAGCCCCATAGATTGGCCTAAATACCCATGCCCGCGTGTGTGAATCAAACCTGTGTTCTCTGCTACACTGCAGAAAGACGTTCTCTCCAGAAAATAAGCAGAGTGTTGAGATACTTTGTTATTGCGCTGTCGAATGGTTACTAGTAGCCTAAACAAAATGCTCGGTCTTGCAAGGAAAGCGCGTGTGCGGTACACAAATGTTTTCCTTTTGCTGGGACGTAATAAATTTGCCTCTTCAAAAAATGCGCGCACATTGCGCTAACCACAGTTTTAAGCTTTCAAATGAATATTAAAACTCTTATGACTAATTCTCGTCCAGCAATCTAATTGGCTTGAAAGTATACGATACCGAAAGGAAAAGTACCCTACACTGAGTGCAAAAACACAATTTTATTTTCGCTGCCAAAATAGAATAAAAGTTTTTCAAAAATGTCATTCATATAATTGAAATCGCAGAGATCTAAGCCTTCGATTGATTACCAACTATATGAGAGAAAAACTTTTGTCCAGCGAGAAAGGCTTTCGAGCGATCATGCATCTCAGCTGATGAACGTCGTTCCTTAGATGTTGATATTACATTGTTGAACTTGTTCTCGTTTCAGGTAGACACAGTTTGATAATGAATCGCATTCAGTATAATACAGTTTCCTATGTGGTAGTATTTCTCAACATCCAGTAATAATGATATATAAAAATTGGAAGATTACAATATTGTAATGAGATAGATAGGACATAAAGTTTTTGGCGTTTATCGTTGCCGAATTGTCTCGTGCTTTTGTCTCAAATCGTAGCAAGTAGCATCATGAATTTCAACTAACATATAGCTGAACCGTGCAATAATATCCAACGACCTACCCATCCATGCATCAAGCCAGCACTTATTTACTCACACAAGTCTGGTACCACTTCACCGAGCGTGATGTGATAGGTACTGAGTGATCTCGGGATACAATAGCGAACCATAGTTTTCTGAGTATAGTTATGCGGAAAACGCCTATCTTTTGCTATATGGCGTTCTTTCCAGTCGTGAATCATCGGCTAAGTCATTCTAGACTGTAAGGCCCAGTGATCTTTTCACTTGACTTGGAGGCATACATGGTCGGTGCCGCTAATCTTACTTGTAGGAGTAAACCAAAAGGCATGTGCTACTCATGAGCCTTGCGAGAAAGTCGAAACGTACGTCTAGCACTAGACATGCCATAACCAGCCCTCTTGAGAGGTCTGAAACAGTTTATCAGAGTATATAATTGATTGGTTATGTTGACGTTAATCAGTTGAGGAGCATTGGACCCAGAAGGCATGGGTGGCCTCCACCGCTGGCCCTGCCCCCACCAATCACGTTTGTCCTTTGGTAGATGATCATTGTGATAGTGGCGGTAGTGTTAGTGATCATAGTGATAGTGACGGTAGTGATAGTGATGATAGTGGTAGTGATCACAGTGATAGTGATAGTGACAATGATAATGGTAATGATAACGATGATAGTAGTAACGATAGTGATGGCGATAGTGATAGTGACAGTGATAGTGCTAATGATGGTTATCATTATCATCATCACTATCGTTGTCATTATCATATTTGACAGTGATAAAGATGATAGTGATAATGATAACGGTAATGATGATAATGGCAATGTTAATCATAATGATAGTGAAGATGATAGTGATAATGATAATTATCACTATCATCATTATCACTGCCACTATCATTGTCACTATCACTATCAATATCATTATAACTGTCTATAGCAAACCTCCCAAGGGAGTTTTGCTATCTTTTTGGGAATCACATGATAATTTAGTCAACGCAGATGGTCCATGACCTTAGAGGGCAAGTGGTATCGCAGAGGTTCGAGGACCTTAAACAGAAAATGGTCCAAGTGGCGAGGGAGGCATCCAGCTGCCACCAGCCTCAACAGTCACTTCGATCACGGGGCATCATCCGAACGGTCGTTTGACTTCATTCTGACGACCTCACCTCAAATCGTAATCGATTTATCATTGCTCTCTCCACACAATCTCGTTGTCGTGTAGCTAATTGCTATCATAAGGTTGGGTTCACATAATTCTTAGATGAACTCAATAGAATTGTGAGCGTAACATAGCGCTTCCGTGGCGGAGCGAACTCCTTAGACTATGCTCTGCCCACCACCGCGGTTAAGGGATTCTGCCCATATATAATCAGTAGTGACCGCGCTGCTGTCACACTATATATTCACCCACTGGATCCCACCGTTGGCTTGTTATTTTGGAAAGAGCATAACAACTCAAACGGGCTCAGCCGCCTAGTCATGCCAGATCAGTTACAATAACATCGTTACTTACATTAGTATCATCACTTACAATAACACCGTCAGCTACAATAAGACCACTTGCCATAACACTGTCGCTTACGATGATACTCGTAGGTTCGTCAGATGACGATACATCTCATTAATACATTACTCATATTGACTTGGGCATATGTTCGCATAACGATATGTCGTGATCGTATGTATTATATTTGTATTCTTATTTTAGTGATACATCTATATTATAAGTTGTTTGATTCTACCATATTGCTTGGTACCACGCCATTATTTGCTTTCATCCTGTTTTTGGTATAACCCATAAAAAGCATTTGAACTTTGCGCTCTTGTCCGTTGCAGGACACAAGTTAGCAGCAGATCAAAACAACAAGGCCACTGAACCTTCAACACACTATCATTATATCACTATCACTATGGTCACTCTCACTATAATCAATATCACTATGATCACTATCACTACCACCACTGTCACTATCATTACTACCACTATCATCACTACCACTACAGCCACTACTACCTTTTTAGTCCTTTATTGATCCGCCTTCACAGCGTTTTTTTATCCATTTTGCGAATCCCACTACTTCTGACGCGTTCGTTGTTAACTGCCAGAGAGTGTTGGGGACGCGGGGTTTTCCCGTGGGAGCCGAGACGAGCATCGCTACCACTTATCTACGTAGCTCCTAATATAGTACAGAACTCTACGATAAGAAAATGCAGAGAAAAATTCTGCCGTCCAAAGGATGTTAGGAATTATACATAACCCAGCTCAGTAATGTCTGAATTTCATGCTTGATTTAGATTGTTGTTGGAAATAATATCCAACGGGTAAATGTTGATGTATATGAAAGTGGTCTGATGGAAGAGCAAGATGTGAACTTATTTCTTTGATCTGATTGAGTCCACTCACAATATACTTTTTCAACATCCATTTAAGTTCTTCTTCATGTAATATTAATAGCAACCTTCAAAGATTAGTAATGGCGTATACTAGTCAAATCACTTTTGTTAATGCCTAATTTTGTGCGCTGGGCATGCAGTACGCTCCAAACTTCATATTAGAACAGAAAGTGCTGATTTTCACGCAAATGACAGTAATTTTCTGACAAATAAAAGAAGTGAGAGGCTCCGAGACATGATAAAGTCATAGAGATGACTTTAATTTAAAGTCGGAAAGGTGTATTCTACTACTTACTGCATATAAATATGGCCTACCATGCAGCACACTGATATAAATTTGTGGATGCGTTTGACCTTTTCGACGCATAATTCTTTTGTTAGAATTAAAGCTCATTCGCCTGCGCGAAGGTCTAATCACCTGTTTTGTGCAGACATTCTTCGTTGTTATGATAGAGGCTCTTTCTTAGGCTTTCCTATCTTTAATGTCTGGTGACATGTCAGCGCCAGGCAGGGATAGTTGCAACGTCTTTAGTAAGTTCATTACCGTTCACTAATGTGCGTACAATGAATTCTTTTCTTGCATCAATCGTTCTGGTTTTCGTATCTGTGGGTAGACTCGACTAATGCCTGAGTGCTTTTCTTGCATAGTCGTGCTGGAGCATTGCCTTATCTTTCTCACAGGCACTCGTCAGCTTTTAGAGCGCGGGTAGCCATCCAATCCATGACAAGTCCAGTGTCAATTTTGGAGCCGCCAAGAATGGGATTTTTGGTCAACTCAGGACTAGAATCACACTCATCACTTGTCTTAACGACCACCATTACCACTGCATCACACAGTCTGATGTGTAGATATATACCATGTAGCGATATACTTACCGCTTACAATCAGTGTGGTGGAGATAAAACGGAAATGCCATGTACAGTTCTACTATAACTACATCGGCGCAACAAATTTCACGCACTTGCCATCACCTCTTCTATCGACCGCTTTTTACAGACCCGCACAAAATGATATAATCTGATATGGATATAACATGTTTCGAGCTGTTAGGTCTAGTGCTGTATAGGTACCTGTTTCGTCCTACTGGAACTTATCAGCAGCACACTTCATCGGTTCAGCCGATCCCTGAGGTTAGATAATCCCCTACAAAGGAATCGGCGCAGGCTAACAAGTCACCCAAAGCCGAATGATGGAGTGACTTACTATTGATAAGATTATTAACATTGTGGACACTTAGAGAACACATCGTGGACACATTACATTAGAAGAATACATCTAGCAAAAGAGAAGGAGTTATGAGGATTGATGAGATTCGCACAAAACAAAAATAATATATCGCACAAACGTGGAAGAATGTGGATTTGAATGTTAACGTAGTTTCGTGCTTGGTACTAAGAGGAGTGAGTTAGTTGATCACTAGCGGCCCCACGGAGTTTTCGTTGAGAGTGCAAGACCGTCGTTGCAAGTTTCTTGTCCTGGGTGTAAAAACTGACATGATAGCTACCAAATTTTTCGCCCCAAAGAAGACCATTTGCCAAGCCGAAGATCTTGGACTGTATTTATAGATTAACTTTGACAATGGTCGCTTACCTGCTCTTCACTATGATGAACTCATCGTTGTGTCATTGAATCTGTATAAAGTTGCGATATTTGAGGAAGCTATACTCGATAAAAACTGCTTATACAACTCATATGCATGCTGTACATGTGCCATGTTCATGAACTACCTGTTCTGTCAAGCTATATTGAGTACAGAAACTATTGTCTGCAGCAAAAGCGAATTTTCTTTTCCCGACTAAGGAGTGAATCCGTCCCACATAGAAGCTAAGCAGCTTTCATTTCGACTGCAACTTGACATTGCCCGTACTACATCGCTTTATTTCAATCCATAGAAGGAATTGTGGTAGTGCTACAACTCTTTTTTGTCTTCCTCTTAGTACTGTTTACCGTTGCACTTTTGTGGTCTACGCATTTGCTCGACTATAAGAGGAAATTGGTAGGAACTGAAGGGAAACTCCTGTCAGCCGTACTTCGTCGACGTTATTTCCATGAAGATTGCCTGTGATATTCAAATAGCTTAATGAAAGCCAATAGCGCTACGAAAAGAGTCGCCTTTGATTTGTTTCAAAAGGGCATTAATCGTTACAAATACACTACATTCTTGAAATTTTGCGTGGAATGAACACTTGACTCCATTCTTTGCTCTAGATCAATTAGAGTTCACGCGATACCTTTTTCCGCGGAGATCGCTGCAAATCAGGTGGTGGACTAAAACCTCAACTTTTCGTGTTGAGAAAATTTTGGAAAGCTCCTTCGCAATGATCAGCTCACTTCTCACCATAATATCTTATTCCTACTCTTTAACAATTACTATTTTCCAGGTGCAATGTGAAGACGTTGTAGATATGTCACAGGACCGCGTCAGAAGAGCACGATAATAATCGTGATATGAAGGAGGATCCGGACACAGTGAGTTTTCTCCCTGGATTGACAAAAAAAAAACATTTTTTTAAAGTCAGCCTTTTTCTAAAATGTCTTTCCCTCAATTAGTTTTCAATATTTTTGCTACTTATATAGTGCTATAACTCTTTAATGACTACCCTTTTCCGGCGTGCGATCGTAGTGCAAGATGATAGACCATTAGGAAATCCCCTCCTGCAAACATATGATAATACACTGTGTTAAATAAAGACTCTTGATCCAGAACCGACATAGCAAACACTTCAAAGGTGTTTTCTACTAGCGCCACTTGGATGTACGGTCCTTTCGTACCTTTTGGGTACCTTTGAATTAATCCACTGCCACCGAAGGTTTAAACAATATACGAAACCAAGTGGCGGCGAAAAACCCAGCAGGATGTTGCTATTTATCAATCCGTTCTTTAAGAGTTTGATAGAAGCAGTGTGATGATTCCGTTATAGCTACCATCATAGTTGATCAAAACACCATGTCATTTTTCTTATTGGGCAGATCAGTGTGGCTAACGGAGTGAAACTGCAAGGAACAATTCAGACTGAGGAATTAAGATGCTGAGCGACGGTTTCCCTCCTTGTCTAGTGTTGCATTAGCATACCCTCACTTGCAAACTCCAATTCCAAGAGCATCAAGAAGTAGCTCTTCCTGTTCAAAATGGAAAACACGTAGGATATGCCGAAACACATTAGTGAATGTCTCAACATTTTTCCGCTAAACTTGTTCTGTTTCCCTAAGCTTTCCATACTTTTCAAGTCGTGGTAGTGTACTATGGTGAATCTTGGATTGTTTCAATTTGTTTACCTGAAGTAAACTTGCATGGCTTAAGCATGTTATAGAATTCAGGCACACGAAACAGCTCCTCTGTCCGCTTTGGCTCGCTGATGTAATCCGTGGCGCTCTTCTCACTTTTCCTAATCTTTCTTACTCCGTCATTAAGTCTCCAACAACATATTCCACGAAGAATCTCTGACTGCGTGAATTTTTGTTAAACTTGTCCTCACATGCCACATAGCTTGATACCTATTCTTCAACTGATGCACATGCTTGAATATATCGCTGAGATGAATGTAGTACCTGAGCGGGATCATCATATATTTTGATTATAGATTTTTCTACATAGTAGCTCTAGAAGGATTTCGCCGTCACCTCTTTCTTTTGTTTCAGCGCTTTGACAGAGTTGCTGCCAGTCAGAAGGATGACTGAAACACTTGACGACGTGCCGCAGATTTTTAGGCAGTTATAGAATGATCCGGAGTGGGAAAGGTCCTTGTCCATTGCGGTATATATTTGCTTCCCTGCTGTTGAAAATGAAACATAGTGACCTAGTTTTGAGAGCGTTGAAGCGGATCGCCAGCCTCTGAGGGATTGCGTAAGCTGCTAGTTGAAAGATGTTTTTTTCACACTACCTAGCAAACATGATTGATTGATTTTCGTATTTGCGCTGCAAAATTCTGTATAAAGATGTCTTTACTCTAGAGCGGTGGACAGCTGACACACGACAGCACCGACAACGACATAGCCAGCGACGGTTCTGCATAATATATCAACGAGTGGAAGACACCTAACGTCTAAGGTATCTTGGTCAAATTCGTGCAATGGATTCAAACACTTTTCGGATATGTCTTAGAGTCGTGTCTATTAGACATACGTATAGATGGTATACTGATAATTTAATCAGCGCAATATAAATCACAATTTTCACAGAAAAGCAGCACCAAGTTCGTTAAGATTCCTATTATTCTCCAATAGCAGCAAAAATTTTTTTTCGACAATGAATTTCAGAGGTGATCAAGGATAGGTAATAGTTTGGCACTTGTAAACTGGAGTTGCAGCTTATTATCCGTTCAAGAGTAGTGCCATCGAAAGTCTTGAGCAGTTTTTCATTATCTCGGTTTTGTAAATCTTTGATTATCAACGTAGCAAGCACGCGCGATCTACGCCGTCTTTGCAGTTCTTTCTCACTGTGCGAATCCCTGTACTTCGAGCAATCAATTCGTTTTTTCTTATGCTCTTCTTGATTGTCTTAGACTACTGGTTAAGCGAGTCTCCTTGCAGTCTTGAGAAGGCCTGGCTGGTGCGTTGCATGAGGCGTTGTGGTTGACTGCCGGACATGGTTGATGCTGAAGATCGACTCCACGTGCGCCATGGCGAGCATCACAATCACTCAGCGGCAGCGCTCCAAAAAAGCCTCTACGAAGCTGAAAAGGAAATTTGCTGGAAAACTCACCGAAATCAACCACTTTCCGGCAAAGAATCAATGATCAGGTGAGCTACATCTAAGTCAGCTTGGTCTACAGCGTAGTGAACGAGAGGAATTGACGGAGAGTGAACACAGGAAGGACACGATGAAGAGAAAACGTCTACCTGTGCTGCATGTCAGGAATGTTCAGGAGCTCGTGCACTTGAAGGAACAGGAACAGATTGACTTTGCCTTCATTAGTAAGAAAAAAATATTTATTCAAAATTATAGTCGGTTTGCGTTTGTGCAGAAAAATATGAGTAGAGCACAAAAAATCAACGAGCATAACATCTGAAAAGGGTTTCAGTGATAAATAATGCCGTGTTGGACTATAAGTGAAATGTATAAAAAGTTATAACTCATCATATAATTAAACGAAATCTCTTCTACATATATTTTAGTCTAAGCCCTTGAAGTTCACCAATGATGAAAGTTTCCCCGAACAATCCATGAAGTGACATCGCATTGCAATATACAGTACTATTTTAGAGAAGAGTTAATTGTTTCGTTATTGGTTTGCCATGTTTGAACTACGAATAGTCTTATTAAAGTCTTTTTTGTCACGTTTGCCCATTTACTCACATGAAATCTCCTTTGTCGGTGTGAAATTTGAATTCATTAGAAAACTTTCACATTGTCAGTAACGCGTTGCACTCGCTATTTTATTTTCAAAATGGCCTTTTTGGTGCGCTGTAAGATCAAAAACCATGCTCCCCATTCAAACATTTTCTTAACAGACAAAGCTTTTTTTTTAGAACTGCGGTAACTCGATGACTTGAATCACGGCAAACCAATGACACTTTTTCCTCTAGACTATTAATAACCATTAGACTGTAACAATCAAAAAGAAGACTGAATTTCGCAATGCTGGCACAAGCAAATGCTGTGCGAAATTTGACTTTTTGGCTGCTACAGTACATTGAGAACTTTTTTCAGAATTTCTAATAAATTGTTGGAATTATCGAGATTTGAGCTGTCTAGTGGCTAATACTATTCTAGAGGAAAAGACGCACGTACTAATTAAGACTATTCACATTGCGAACACTTATATAACATATTATGGACTCTTTACATTAAAAGAATATGGCATCATAAGAAAAGGAGTTATAAGGAATGATGAGACTTGTATGAACCAGGAGTAATATATCGTGCAAATATGGAAAAATATGTATTTGGATTTTAACGCAGTTTCGTGCTCGGTATTAAGAAAGTGAGTTAATTGGTCACTAGCGGCTCCACGGAGTTCTAGGTGGGAGCACAAGGCTGACTGTCGTTACAAGATTCTTCTCGTGGGTGTAAAGACTGAGATAACTACCAATATTCTCACCTCAGAGAAGGCCATATGTCAAATCGAAGTTCCCAGAATGTATTTATAGCTTAACTTTCCCAATAGTTGCCGACCCGCTCCTCTCTGAGCTGAACTCATCGCTGCGTCATTGAATCTCTAAAAAGTTCAGATATTTGAGGAAGCTCTACTCGACAAAAATTGCCTTCATACCTCATATGTGTGAGGTACATGTGCCATGTGCATCAACTTCCTGCTCTCTCAAGCTACACTGCATGCAGATAATTATAGGTTGAAAAGAAATTCTTCATCGTTTGGATGCGAATGTCTTTTTTCGCATGAATCGTGTGCAATTTTCACTCATTTGGAAGGTTCTACTTTTTGTGCATCTATTGATATATAATTTCTCTATACCTGCTGCAGAATGCAATTGTCCAGGGAATAAAAACGTTTGTTGGTGCCTTATGAGTACGAATTTGGTTCAAATGCTGCTGATGCTGTTCGCCAAATCAATAAAGTTTGAGGTGGCCGTACGGATGGAGAATCAACAGTCCGCGAGCGATTCGTAGGAAATGAAGAGTTAACCGACAGATCGTGATCCGATCTATTTGATTATTTCGATGAAGTTGAATAAGCATATCAAGAGTTCTTTGATTCAAAGCCGAAGGACGGTATTTCGATAGATTCGAAACCTGGTGGACCGATAGCAAAAAGTGATGGATAATGATGGTCTGCATGTTGAAGAATAGTTATTGTTGTTTCTTGTCTGAATATATGCATAAATTCTGAATGTTTTATCAAACGACGGAAACTTTTTTTACAATCGACTACTACCGGCAGCAAAACGAATTTCCTTTGCCAAACTCAGGAGTGGATACGTCCCACGTAGAAGCTGAGCAGCTTACATCTCAACTGCAACATGACATTGCTTCTACTATATCACTTTATTTCAATCCACAGAGCGAATTATGGTGGCGTTATACCTCTTCTTTCTCTCCCTCTCATAACTATTCACCGATGTACTTTTGCGGTCAACGCATTTGCTCCTCTATAAGGCGAAATTCATGAGTGCTGATGGAGTATGTCTGTTAACTGCAGGTCGTCGGCTCTGCTTCCATGAAAAGTGCTAATAGGCTAAAAGTGATATTTAAAAAGCTTGATCGAAGAAAATGGCACTGCGAAAAAGGTTGCTTTTGATTCCTTTTTTCAAAAAACCATTAATCGATGCAAATGCGCTGCATTCTAGATATATTGTCAGAAAAGACCACATGGCTCAACTCGTCACCTTCGATCAGTTAGAGTTTACACGATACCTTTTCATTCGTTCTCCATTGCTGTATTTCTTTCTTTCCGCAGAGATCACTGCAAGACAGGTGGTGGACTGCAACCTACAACTTCTTGTGTTGAGAAAATTTTGGGGAGCTCCTTTGCAATGATCAGCTCACTTCTTGCCATAATATCTTCCTCCTAGTCTTTAACAATTACTATTTGCCGGGTACAATGTGAAGATGTTATAGATATGTCAGAGGACGGCGTCGAAGAGCATGAGTATGATCGTGATAGAAAGAGGATCCGCACAATGTGAGTTTTCTCCCTGAAATGATAAAAAGAAACATTTTTTGAGTCGGTCATTCTCTAAAAGTGTCCTTTCCTTAATCATCTTTCATTATTTTCGCTACTTAAATAAAGCTATAACTCTTTAATCAGGGCACTTCTCTGGCGAATATGATTGTAGTGCAAAATGACAAACTTTTGGGGATCTCTTCTTGCAAACATATGAGAATACACTATGTTAAATGAAGACTCTGTACCATAACCGACATAACAAATACTCTACGGGTGTTTTCTACAAAGGCTACTTGGATGTACGGTCCTTTCGTACCTTTTGAGTAACTGTGATATGCGAAACAAAGTGGCGGAGGAAAACCCAGCAGGATGTTGCTATTTATCAATTCGTTCTTTAAGAGTTTGATAGAAGCGGTGTGATTGATAACTCCACTGAAGCTACCGTCATAGTCGATGAGAGCACCATATCGTTCTTGTTTTTAGGCAGATTAGTGTAGTCTACGGAGGGGAGACTGCAAGACACAATTTAGACTCAGGAATAAATATGCTAAACGACGGTTTTCCTCTCTGTCCTACGTTGCTTTGGCATACTTTCGCTTCCAAACTCTTAGTTCGTGGATTCTGTCCCAAAGAAATTAATTATAATATTTTTGGACCTCGCTCTGTGTCTTATTCACGTTATGATCACAACTCATATTCAAGAAAACAAATCCGAATTAGTTCTTCCTGTAGTGAATTCAAAAAGACGCAGAATACGCCGAACGCAACGGTTTTTACCTCGGCATTCATTCGCTTAATTTGTTCTGTTTCCCTAAGTTTTGAAATATATATATATATATATATATATATATATATATATATATATATACCAACTTGCGCTACTGTCCCATGGTGCATATGGATTATTTCAGTTTCATTTACCGGAAATGAACTTGCATGACTTACACATACTGTAGAATTCAAGCACGCAAGACTGCTTCTCTTTCAACTTTGACTCACTGTTCTAATCCGTGGCGTTCTACTTACTTTTCCTAATCTTTCTTGCATTCTTCTTATCCCTTCAACGACATATTCCAGGAAGAATTTCTCATTGCGTGACTTTTTGTTAAGCTGTCTTTATATGCCGCGCATCTGATACTATTCTCAACTGAAGCACCTGCTTCAATATATCGATGAAATGAACTGATACCTGAGCGGATTTGGCATATATTTAGATTATAACTTTTTCAAATAGTAGCTTTGAGAAGGATTTAGAAATAACCCCTTTCCTTTGTTTCAGCTTTTTGACAGAGGTGTGGCCAGCATCAGCAGGATGCTGAAGACCCTAGGAAACTAGCTGAGATGCGAGGCGGAAAAGGTTAGTGTCCAACGTGGTGTTTTTTTTTTTTTTGATTTGGTTTGGTGCTTGACGTTCACGGAATTTTGGTCCTTGACATTGAAATAAGATTTTGTTTTTGACAAGTTGCTTCTCATTGGTGCAGTGTATTTATGACCATAGGACATCATTGCGTCAGAATTCATTACTTAAATCTTTGATCAAATAATGAATGTTATCCTATGAAGGTAACTCGTCTAAAGGGGAAAATATCGAAAGGTGGAAGTGTGAAATAGCCCTTTAGGATAGCACTACTTTCTGCTTTAAATTCTAATTTTGCAAGAAGATTACGAAGCGATGGAAACTTATCTGAGTTTTTCAGCCAACTTATTACTTTTTGATTTCAAGGCACGTTGTCGTACTCCTCATTCGGAAAAATGAGTCAAAGAAGAACTGTAAGCCTCACAGACACACCGCCTTCGTCACAAGCCCAACCAGTCGTCACAAGGTCGGGTCGTGTTATCAAGCGAAGAAAGATTTCTAGATCTCTAACTGGCGGATTAATTATGATTGGATCATTGGATTATATACTTTTTGTGCTGTCGAAAGTGAAAGAAGTTTTTGGATTTGAGCACCATGGAGGGGATCGTCAGCGTCTGAGGGAGTACGTAAACTGCTAAATGAAAAATGTTTTTTCGGACTACCTGGTAAACATAGTTGAGTGGCTTTCGCATTTTCAGTGCAAAATTTTGTACAAAGCTAGCTTTACTCTAGAGCGAGCGACGAACAGCTGACCGACAGCGGCACTTACACCTACATGGTCAGGAACAGTTCTGCATAGGATGTCAACGAGAAGAAGGTATCTAAGCATATATGGTATCTCGGTTGATTTATTGCAATGAATTCAAACATCTTTTGGTTAAACATGTTAGAACTGTGTCTATCAAATATATTTTATAGGAGGTGTATTGATAGTTTGATTCAGTGCAATATTGTTCACAATTTTCATAGAAAAACAGCACGAAATTTTTTGGAATCTCCGTTGATCTTAAAAAGCTGCAAAAATTAGTTTTTCTTCGACAGCGAATTTTAAAGGTGATCAAGGATAGGTAAAAGTTTGACACTTTCAAAATGAAGTCACAGTTTATTATTCGAGCAAAAGTATCGCCATGAAAAGGCTTCAGTAGTTTTGCATATCTCAGTTTTGTGGATCTTTAGTCATCAGCGTAGCAAACACGCACGATCTTACGTAGATTTTTGTAACCGTGAAATCTATTTATGCATTTTTGTCATTTTCAAAGACCCAAGCAAGTACCTCTGTTATCTCGCTGATAATCGATGATTTACGAAAATCAGAATTTTGATAGTCAAAACGATTCTATATTGATTTCAAGTGGTAGAAATTTATGCTCCATTTGTCAGATTTGCAAACTCCTCAAAGCATTTTTTTCGTGCTTTTTACAGTATTCCTGTTCTGTGCTACACATGTTATTTATAACTGATATGAAAACTTTCCAATATTTTCGATGAAGCTCTTCAGTCGTACCATCGCTCCCAATAATGATTCAGAATGTGATGAGGATTTCGGAACGGTAATAGACACTGTATTGTTTGAGAACCAGGTAATCAAGGGGGGTCATGTCCTATCAATGCAATTTTCGAACTTCTTAGTTATTTATAAATAAGTATATATACATGCATAGAATACATGTATATGCATGTCTGTCTATTTATCATTCATATATGTGTATGTAAGTGTATATACATATGTGTATATATATTCATATATATTTATATTTACAAATTCATTCATTAATATATTATTTATTACTGCTGAGATATCTGAAAAAATTATCAGGACTTTTCATGCACCCTGTATGTACATAAGTGCATATGTATATACATGTATGTATGTGTATAGTGCGTGTGCATGCACATATATATAATTTATATGTCCGTACGTGTATGCGTGTATATGAGCATATACATGTCCATATATATACATGGGATATGTATGCCTACACATATGAATGTGCATATGTTATATACATGTGTATACACGCATATATATGCGCATCTATGTATATATATATATATATATATATTATATATATGTATATTTACATACATAGCCGATAATGTTGAGCGATATGCAGAACTTTGAACCCTAGACGGGAAGCGGACCCGCATTTCACTTTTGTTATTTCACCTCCTAAACGTTCGCTGTAAAGCTTCTGTTCTGCTGTCACTTTTGATGTTGAAGATGTTTCATTCAATATTTCAGAAATCGTACCCTCTGACAGCGACACTAACGAATCTGGTTAGTTTAAATTTTGTGCTTTTTAGAAGGACAAGATTATACAGTACCATAATCATTATCAGTTGTTCTTTTGTTTTCTTTTTTTTTCTCCTCAGGTGTATTTTATAGACGAAACAGATCGTTGTAACAGTTTGGATGGTATCTCGATAACAATGAATTCCAGTGCAACTTCGTTCTGCAGTTCACTTAAAGAGGTACGTTTGTTATATGGATCACTATGCTAACGGCTCTTTTTGCGTTAATAATACGACCTGACTCCTATGACCTCAGTTCAATGTGGTTATGAGCACCTTTTTTGAAAGGCTTTATATTTATATATATGAAAGGCTAACAATGTTCCTCGCCGTCAGCACGGCGCTTGTAAGTCAGTGATTAGAGGTGCACTATGGTGCGCACGTAGCCGATGGTTCGCTCCCGCACATGGACTAACAAATCCTTCCATCCTTCCAGGGTCGGTGACATCGTACTAGACTTGTCTAGGAGAATAGCAGCTCTGACTCGACATACTGATATGCAATCGTGAGCCTTTGTAAAGGTCAGAAATGCGCTCAAGTAAGCTCAAATGATGCTGCTTAATGATGGCAACAGCTCTTGCCGCGTTCATAATGTGACTGAGTTATGTGTACACTGAAAGTAAATAGTAGTTGTAGATTGCTTAAGAATTCTTGAATTCGTTTTGTAGCACTTCTGCGGAATAATTCATTCCTGACCCGTGTCTAAGATGGCAGATAACCCGTTCGGGACTGTGGTCCCACTTCCTCTGCATCTCTAACCCCCAGCGTGACAACGCTCTACTCATAACAGCATAATATGTTTACATATAACCTAACAGTAAAATAAAAAGAGTGACACATCTGAAGTAATGCAATTGTACACTCAGTGCCTTTCCACGCTGGGAATTGGAGATGCAGAGATGCCGAGGAATTGGATCGGCGGTCCCGAAGTGGTTATGTTGAATTCCATAAGGAGTATTTAGGAATCTCATGTTATAAATCTAACTTGGGTATTTTTTGCGGTTAGTGCTCGGAAATTTTGGAGATAATCATAGGTTTATGCCTATTGGGGTTGAGGTAACGTCTGAATAATTATAAAAGATGACGGAAAATGTTTTCCGAATAGCTCTCGGATTTACTGAAAGATTTTTGTTTGTGGGCGAGAGAGAGCGGAGATAAATGAATGTACTTGTTTATTTGTTGGTTTTGCTTACTGTCAGAGCAAAACTTTATAGCCTGTGGAAATAGATTCAAACCTTTGCGTAGCATCGTCGAGAAGCAGGCGGCGCCGCGCCGTCGCTTTCCGGCAGTTGCAGGCAGGAGCTTTTGCATGTCTGGCTGTCTGTCTACGCCTGCTTTTCCCCTAGTCGCGACGCCGCCATTACAATAGCTGAGTGAGGTTTGACGTCACCCGGTTCGGTGCCAAACGTACCACAGGGTGTTAAAAGGGCTCAAAGTTTGAAAGATGATTTGTTTTATTGCTTCAAAATAGAAATCATTGGTGTTAGGGTTGAAATGTCGACTTTTACAATATCTCGTTTTAACTATATATCCAACATTGTTGAGTGATATAAAAAAAAACTTTGAACGTCGAGTCGGAGTTGAATCTGCGTCTAATCTCTTACCAAAGGCGAACATCTCGTATAGCCGTTTCCAATAGCTATCAGTTCAACTGGGTTAATGTCGATATGTACCTGTCAGAATAAATTCATCAAAGGGTGGTTACTAGCAGAACTGGTTCTACTATAGCTGGTCAGATGATCAGATGCCTTGATGGTGTCGTGATAGTACGCGTCACCCGCAAGGGTGAGACAGGAGCTCAACATCTATCTGAGGCTCAAAGTTTTGTATATCTCTCAGCATTATTGTGTGCATGATTATAATATTTTATCACTGCTGGAATGGCATTTAAATAAAGAATTCTTGTTGATAAGATGTTCAGCGTTCTTAATTTGGCTTGGCATCAAGATCGAATCTCAGGCGAATATCCATGAGCTAGTTCGTATTTGTGAGGGTTTTTATGTGATGTTTAGAAAACTTTTTCTTTACTCCTTTAGCATTGGAACGATGTTGCATGTATTCGTATAAAAATACTGAGTGGTAAGCAAAATTTAGGAATAGGTTAGGTAAAAAGTTCGTGCCGTGTTGGTTCTGTCATATGAGTCTTGCCATTAAATTGCATGATTTTGGTATACCTCTCATCATTTTCTCGCGAACACTTCGGTATATAACTTCCGTATACTTGTTATATGATGAAGTTGTCTTGGGTATAAATTCGCTTGCTACCTATGCACGAATGGCGTTTAGAGAAAGAATGCAAGTGAAGCGGCGCACAAGATTGGTGGAGCTTGGGGCGATGATCGGTAGACTAGGAAGTGGTTTACGATGTTCAAAACAAATATAGTATATTTATATTAATATGGTCTACACGAATAATATTAAGAGATGTGATTCAATCTTACGTAATCGCAGCTACGTTGTACTACAGGATGCAGCTGACGCGGGACCGATGCTACGATCATCACAACTGAAGGAAATGCCATTCGATGGCCGTGAGAAAATTTCGATTAATTTCAATTCATTTTTCCGATATTAATATCATAAATTCCTTGGGGCGAGGAGATTGGAGTTTACAATGAAGATTAGAGTGGAGGATGAGGTGCCCCAGGAGAGGTGATGAGAAGAAACTCTCAGAGTCTGCAGCATTCCATGAAATTGTTTACTGTCTTTTTCGGAAAAGCCGGTTCCCTTGTCCCGAGAGTGTTTTGGAATTCACCTTTTCTCTTCTTATCTAAGGTTTTTCATTTGGAAGCTGGTGCTATTCACCAAACTTTCCAGTGTTTGAATTCTCAAGACAATGAGTGTGCAATTAAAGCAGTGACCTAAAGTGCAAATTCAACGTGCTACCTTCGTAGGGAAACTGGCTCGTCGAATTAACTTTTAAATCTTCACATCAGTATGAATATTTCTTTTTGACCGTGTTTCTCTTATTGACCCTTCGAATATCAGTGCATTTCTTTGAACGCCCAGTCATCCCAAAATATTGTGTAGATGCCAGCACTTCTGACATTTTTAGCGAAACCATCTGCTCACTCTCTGTAATGCATATATATTTTCGTGCATTGTAGACTAGTCAAATTGATAACAGCTATGTTGTCTTTTACAGGCAATAATATGTTCAAGACATTTTGCATCGCCTATAAGAATATTATTATGGCACCTTTCTTATTTAGGGATGCAGTCCAGACTTTACAGACCACGAAGGAAAGTCATGGAATAACACTCAGCTACTTAAAATGTTTCTTATATTCTCAGTCTGCGGTGTATTGTCTATTGCTGTGAAAGGACGATGCGTATTGTACAGCTCTAGCACACTACCAATACGCTCACAGAGTTGATGCCGAGAAAGTCGCCTCTCTATGAAAAAAAACACATCCATCTGTCCATAATGTACATGTGGCCCTTCTAAACTATTGACAGACAAACTAACTCTTGTTACCACATTGGCGGAATTGAGAAGCATTACTGAGAGCTTCTCAATAAGTTCACGATAGTGTCTATTGCTATTTGGTTTTCCTGGTCTTGATGACGGCGTTGAAGTTGTTGAATATCAATCTAGATCTCATTTTATTAACTCTCTGAAGACGTCAATCAGGTTTTCTCAGTGTTTTAGTAGAAATTTTATTTCATTTCTGTTCTGCTTATGCTCCACGTTCTTTTCTATAAATTTTTTCATGTTTTTGGTGCATGTAGAGCTCTTATGTATGAAGAAAAAGTACTAGTTCTCAATGCAATTGTACTGCTCTTAGAACTCAACACATTGTCATATGCTGTGCAAAGATTATTATAAAATAAATTTTCCTATTGATAATCTTCATTCAGTACAATACTTAAAATTCGTCATGAGGAATGAAGATTAGAAACAACGAATGATTCGTCGAAGACGATAATGCACACTGCATACAATGTTAGCTCAGCCATACCTGTCAACGATTTCTTAGTTATTGGTGTATTTCAGAAGATGGGACTTTTATAGAATTGTGAAAAATGATTTGTTCTTCGTTTCATGCGTGGCACCTTTATACATATCCACTTGTACTGTAATATGAGCATAATTTATCGTTGCGACTGCTGTCACGGAACATCCACGCAAATATTACGTGCTCTACGTCTTTTTATCTAGCTGAATGTCCTCGGGCTCGTTCAGTTCTCAAATCCCTGATGGTTGGAAATCTATCTGTACATCACAGACTCTGGTCGACCATCAGCTTACGATTGATGAATGCCTGCACTGACATAAACTTCGATACAAGACGTGTCAAATCTTTGCAGTCTATTGTGATGCTGCTCATCGTAGAGGATGTGGGAAGTATACCTGACCAGATATTCGGAGTAACAGGCTTCGCTATGACTGTAGATCAAGGCTGGAAAGTCCTGCGCGATCCTTACTGAGAATCAGGAGCAAAGTGGGCGATCACATCATGGAAGAACAAAGCACTCGTCGCAGATGCTGGCTGTGAGAGTAGTGAGTTAAACGATGAATAACAGTGTAAATCGGAAGGCGAAAAATAATCGTCGCGTGCTCATTTAGAATGTTGTCACCCAAGCAGCTTTGATGAGCGCGCGCAAATGTGCAAGGCGATAGAGTGTTCAGCTGCAATTACCGAGGTGACTTCTTCAAACTACTCCATGACCAATTTTTGCGTTGATGTAGGAAATGCATATATTAATGACAAATAGTAGGAGAGCTGGGTAAAAAATTATGGCCGCCGATTTAATGGAAAAACCTGCCGCCTTGTGCCATCAGATTATCGTTACGTGACAGCCACATCTAAAACATTAGCACAGCAGTTACATGACTCATAAATTACTAGGCGTGTAAAAGATTTATATATCGAAGAGTCGGCAGTACTCTGTGAATAAAGGACTGTCATCTGCCAGTGTAACGTCCGCAAAGGACACAAATACTGGTTGGAGCCGAGCAAATTGTGCGATGAGTACACCTATGATACGATGGTGTACATAGGTGCAGATGCAGGCGTTATCCCTCAATTGGCCGGACGCCTCACAGATAGAGTCGTGATGAGCCTAATGGACGGCATAATCGATGAAAGAAGACACCTCTACGCTGACAGCCGGTACTACAACATTCCTCTAATGAGGTAAACAATGAAGGAGAACAAACGAAATCATTTTTGAATTCTTTTTTGAGCCACCCATGTGGTCTGTCATATAAGGCTCCCTATAAAGAGATAGGGGCTGCCGAGAGGATTGGCTAAAGACTAACGACGACGGGTTCCGCCCAACTGACGAGACTGTAGGATCGAAACAAGTGTATCGGGCTGTACAAGAGCCCATTACAGACTACATGGCTCAGATAATAATTATGATGATATATTGAGATTTGAGCGTGGTCTTTATGAAACGCTCGAAATAAAGGTTGTTTATTCCGTCATCACAGTGCATTTTTTACTGTGCAGATCCCAGTATGTCTAGCATTTGATCGTTCTTCTCGTCTTCTTCTTGATCGGTGTAGAATACTGGTTGAGCGAATTTTCCTGCATGTCGAGATAGCCTTGCTGTAGCGTTCCACAGGATGTTGTTGTTGACTGCTGTAGAGAAGCGGGATGGAACTCGGCCTACTCGCGCCGTGACCAACATCACAACTATTCGGCCACGGCGTCCCGCGTCATTCTTCTAAACAAGTCCAAAAATCCCCTGTGAACTTGTCATTGATGAACTTCCATTGCAAAATGTTATTTTATTCTAGTTAGTAAAAGGAATTATGAAATTCTTTTTACAAAACAGGCTCATTGAAAACATCGGTATTTCTCAAGTTATTTAATGACTACAAAAACATATATGAAGATTAAAAAAAAACTAGTATTTCATAAGGCAGGAAATATGTTCCCTTCACAACAACGTTGTTTTTCGTTGCAACATACAATGGTTTCCAGCAAAGGACTTTCTCTTTACCAAAACACTTTTACAAAAGTCTTTCTTGTGATATTCCATGAATTAATGCTGATAATGCCTCCACTAAACCTCAAATCATTAAATTTACTCCCGAGAGAACTGACTATAAAAAGATCGACAGACGACGGGTTCTGCCCGGCTGATGAGTCTGTAAGGACGAAACACGTGTCTCGGGCTGTACAAGAGCCTTTACCAGACCACATGACATGTTGGCTCAAATAGTAATGAAAGGATCTATTGAAATTTGAGCGTGGTCTTAATAAAGCACTCGAAGTAAAGGTAAATTTATTCATATTTCCTTAGAAGCGTGTGATAATATTAGCCATCGCACTTTATCTTCATAGAGTCTCCTCAGTAATCGTTCGTTCCTGTGACGGTATTGCACTCCTAAAACCTAAGCTTTTCTGTATAAGATAGTTAATAAATCGCTGTATGTTGTAAACCGACTTTCATTCAACCTCGGCATAACTAATCAATCATATCTTCTTTGTTGTTAAAGCCTGTAACACGACATGCCGAAAACAACTTTCATCAGATTGTCGTCTTGGCTCTTTTTCTCTCCTTCAGATGACTCAAGTCGATCGTTCACTCTTGTTCGTCCTCGTTGTGGCAATTCGCCTTTTTCCCATTCAAATCAAGTTTTCCTCCAATAGAGCATCACTTGAACGGAAAACCTTATTTGGCGAGCTTGATAAACCAATTTGAAGTTGAAACAGCGGACTGCTGCTTAGAAAAGAAGCGCAATACCGCTGATATAGTGCGTTAAAAAAAGTTCTCTAGAACTAAGTCATCTTATGATGGCCGTTTCTCAAGCTATCAGTTGACTAGTACATGTCTAGAAATGAACTCGACCGGCAAAAAAAGCATAGGTAAACACGAGTAGTAGCATAAAATATATTCTGTCACCACTGAATTAGAAATGCCTTTGCTGCTTTAAGAATTTTCGATAGCTTCCATTTTTACAGAGATGCCTTCCTGAAATCTATGGCTAAGATAAAATTCCATGTACTTGTGTAGTATCAAACTAAGATTTTTAATGGATGACATGAATCTTGGCAGAATAGTGTTGCATTCTTCACTAGCTTCTGCTTTCTATGGCTGTTGCTCATGTAAGGCACTCTTAAGTCTGCTAATTACATTACAGTAGGAATAAGTAGTTGTTACAGAATATTGACAGGAGAAGAGGTGGAATTTGCTTTCACACCAGACTTTTTCACACAAAGAATGACAATATTTCATCGACGTGGATAGTGAGTGTTTCGACGATGACACATCTCGCAAGCATCTATGTCACAGTTTTTCTATTATAAAAAAGAATAAAGTGGTGTAGCCGACCTATTATTGAGGACCAATCCATGTATTCGACTGTACCAAGCATTCTCTAAGATAAGTGAGCGCAAGTTTGGTCCTTACAATGGCTCACGGTGGGCTAAGATGTGTCAGATTAATGCTGTTATGCTTCCAGTCAATTCTAGTACCAAAATGTCATCCTAGGAAGCACGGAAGGCCTGGTGAGACTTCGACAAGGATCGACCACCGACAAGTGCATTCCAGATTAGCACTCTCCTCTTTGGGCTACATAAGTCGATTTGGCTTTTAAGTACGGATGAACTTCTCAAATGCTCCAATATAAGCTTACTGCAAATTGCTGTTGAAGAGAAATGGTGCAGAAGTCGTACTCGTCTCTGCTGCCATTCTCATCAAAATAATTGTTTTGCCTCTAAACAAGAAACTGTCTTTCTCCAGTGACATTTGCAACAAGTTTCCCTATAATTCATTTACTTTCTATCTCCACCTAGCTAAAATCCCTTAGTGTTTTCTCTCGACCAGCTTTTAAAGGTCACTCCGTCAACTTCAGTGTTACCCATTGCTTTCGCTATTTGATTGGCGCATATCATTCTTGATCGAAAATTGCATAATCGTTCTTCATTTTATCATTGACAGTGTCATCTATGAACTATATAATTATTACAAAATTGAACAGAGAGTTTGCCGCCTTCTTCTTATGGTTGGGAAAGAACTCGAAGTGAAAAAAACATCGAACAAACTCAAGTTTTGATCAGCAAAAAAGCGTCGGACTAATATGTGAGCTTGTCAACGGTTGGATTGTTCTCATATACAACGATGCTTTGGGGGATATGAATTTTGATTTTTAATTAAATATAGTTTTTTACTTTACATTCTTCTTATCTACTCCGTTTTATTTAGGACGAATGTTCCAGAGTGAAGTTGTTCAGATGATCATCATGGGATTAGCATTTCATCGTTAGTGAAAAAAGATTTGTGGTGGCTTACAAACTGTTGAAATACGCCATTTGATACTGGAATATATTCCCAGTGGAACTGGTTGTGATATACATCATCTTGATGCGTATGGACAGTTGACGACTGGCTGCTGCCGGATAGAGCGTTGTAGCGTAGAAAGAGTGGAGTGCAAAACGAGCGTCGGTGACGCAACGGTTTAGCACAGGCTCCCGAAAGAGTGAAATGTGGGTTTGCATCCCAACTAGCGCAAACGTATCTGCACACCACTCTACATTATTGGGCACAATGTAAATCTCCTACTGATATTCAAATGAACTTAACAGGTACTTTTCTACTTGGGTGCCAATAATTTCAGTGGAATTTGTGCTTTTTTCTGAATTTTTTCAAGTCATAGCTCGAAAGTCCGATTCTCCCTAAGTCTAGGCAAATGTAAAATTTCTTATGAACTTTGCTTTTTCTTCAAATAGAACTTGTGCGAGGTTGGTGAGAAAAATCAAATGATCATTTCAAAATGATTAGACTGTTAAATTTCTTTCTATTTGATACTTGATTCATATGAAATATTAACAGAGTAATCAGGTATGGTATGATATGTACGTCTAGGCTCTGACGAAGGCGGGGTCGTCGAAACGTTAGCCATCAGATTTTGAGAAAGGAGAAGTACCAACCTTGAGCTAGTTTCAATTTAACAAAGAAGAAAATTTCCATGTACTTTTTGGCCCTGCGATCGTCGCTTTTAACGGGCTTGTTTCTACCTAGTTGACTTCTACGAATATCACTTCGTGAGTCATTATTGTTCAATGTGGGTGAGCGTTATGACAATGTTTGCATTCCGCTAAAACCTCTCAACTGTTCAGTTTCTCCATTTTTCTTCATTACCACTACGACTACTTCAGCTTATTTCGGAAATACATTCCAGTTATAAGCATAATTTGATGTTCCGTAGGTCGTCGTATTTTACATAGTTTTGTTCAATGAGCATTCTGAGTAGAAAATCAGATTCTTCACTCTCAACTTCATAGTGTAGCACTGGGAGGCTCGTTTTGATGAACACCTCAAAGTGAGCTTGGTGCCACTCACCCATCGGCAGCTTCTCTCAATTCTTTGAAGACGTGACCCAAGTCAATCTCCTTGTTTCGAACAGTTCTCAGCTGATGCTATTCTTGATATCTCTTAAACATGTAGCTTCTGTAATGTAACAAAAACCATCTATCGTAGTTTGTTTTCAGTCGTCCCATGATTTTGTAAGGCTTGAGTTTTTCTCACATTTGGCTAGTTTTTTTCCTCTTCTTATTTGATCTTCTTCGATACAGTACCTCTGCTCTAACAATCTCTGGAAACAACAATGCCGAGAACAAACAGGTGCTCGATAGCAATTTCCATCAATATTATTGCCTTTCTATGTGTACAAGTTGTCGACAGTTGTAATGGTAGCTGATTAGAGGTCCATCGATTGCTCATAAAGTGCTAGGACATTGATTCTAGTTCCTCTAGACCCCTTTTTTTTCTTATTTTTTCTCGAGAAAGATTAGATCGAAGGCTATGTGGTATTCACGGCAGATCTTTCAAGCTGTGCTTTCTCTGCAGGTTGAATGATGTCTATGAGGCAATATCGTTGGACTCATTTTGTATGTCCGCTTCACCGAGCTTTATTCCATAATCTGTTTTCTCAGCTGGCTCCCCTTATTAACTCTTTATAGCCATGACAAATTCGAGGAAATTTTGTAGATTTTGCTCAAGAAACAGAGTGCGCAATATCATGCTATGAACTCCTTTCGATTACACATCTTGAGAACATGTTTTAAGTTCTAACGGTTGACGTTCGCTCTGGTTAATTCGCGCTCCTAAGAGCCTGGAAGTACTTTTATGTCGAGTGTTTTATTAGACCACGCTCAAATTCCAACAGACCCTTTTATGGTTATTTAAGCCAACATGCCATGTGGTCTGGTAAGGGCTCTTGTACAGCCCGGTGCACGTGTTTCGCCCTTACAGACTCGTCTCTCGGGCAGAGTCTGTCGTCTTTCGATCTTTTTATTAGTCAGTTCTCACAGGAGCCCTACGTTCCCTGAAGAGAGTTATCGAGGGCGAACGTTTTACACTCTATGTCAAGTGAAATTTTCACCTAATACAGAGTCTGTACACTCGATTGCTCTTTGGCTGGCTCTTTGGGTGGCAATCGAGTGCACAACACTCTGTTTAGGTGAATCTCACTTGACATAGAGTGCAAAACGTTCATCTTCGATTCCTCTCTGTACGGAGAGTAGGGCTCCCGAGAGAAATGACTAATAAAAAGATCGAAAGACGACAGGTTCTGCCCGACTCACGAGTCTGTAACGACGAAACACGTGTATCGGGCTGTACAAGAGCCCTTACCAGACCGCATGACATGTTGGCTCAAATAATAATGAAAGAGTTTGGAAGTAATATTACATTAGCTGATTCTTATAATTTGGTGATTATCCTGAGTATCCTATGGTCTTAATGACAATCTTATGTATGAACCACATCTTACTGAAAGCTACCTCGCGTCAGCTGAGGAAAGGCTTTTGGAAGCGAAAAGTTTAAAACTTTTAGAATTCAAATAAAAAGGATAAAGCTTTCGGCATTGATCAACTGAGAGAAGTGCCATGCATTCGCCTTCAATTTATAACTTCGTATGAATTGATTGATGCATATCTAACCTTTACAATGACTCGCGGTGGCCTCCCGCTGAACCGAGTCAATGCTGCTTATCCTAACAGACAAGTCTGAGACTAGTCTGGCACAGGTCTAGTGTTATATAGTTACCTCTTTCGCTTTATTGAGACTCATCAGTAGCACCCTCCTTTTATCAGCCGATGCCTTGAGGCCAAATAATTTTCTATGAAGGATTCGATGCCGAGTAATAAATTACCTCAAGTCAGAAGATGAAGTTATCTGACATTGTGGAGACCGGCAGTCGAGATCGTAGCTATTACAATGAATTATACCTTTTTTATCGACCGCGTTTTATAGACCCGCCCAAAATTATATAATCTGACAAGTATCTTCTTCTGTTCAGCCGCTCCGAGGTGTCTGTAGTATGATTTATTGAATATCAGCGAAGCATATAACAATACAGTTAATAATGCAGCACGAATATTACAACAGTCGTGTGGCTTACGTTTCGGCAAGGTTCGCCATCTTCAGAGCCTGGAAAGGTCAAATTGATTCGCAAGTTATTAAATCAAAGGCCTCCATAACCCTAGCAGAAAAACGTAAGAGATAAATTTTTGGGTCGCATAGGAATAACTTCATTTCAAAAACACTCACCTTTTAGATGTTTTAGGTCTTTCAATTAATCATTGAAGACCTGCCACTTGGAGTCTATGATAATATGAGACTGTGCCTGGCTCAGGTCGGGAATATCAGCCTGAGGTATGGAGCTAGGTCACGCGTTATTATGAGGCATTCCTCTTTTCGGTTCATTTTTGGGCCTTTGCTATGTATCCAAAAGGCTTCCAAAGTTTTGCGCGTGGATGTTTTCGATTCCTGTGCAAGGACCGTGAATTTGACGTCAAAATCTGCTCCTTCATGCTTCTGTTCCCTATGCGTGCCTAGTGGGGTTTTTGGGTCGCAGTTACGTTTCCCAGCTAGGTGCTCTTTTACGCGGATGCAGAGTGGTCTACCCGTTTCGCCAATATATTCATCCCCGCATGCCTCGCAAGAGATCAGGTAAATTGTACCTGACCTCATGCAGTCGCCGTCTCTGCCGTTGGGGCAAACTTTGCAGTCGACACTTTCGCAGAGACGATCATACAGCCGGTTGGTGCGTTTTAGTGTTTTTGGTGGTATCTCGACTACTGCTACCGAATTATCTAAACCTGCTCTTTTTAAGTAGCGTTTAATAGCTGCACTTACTTCGTTGGAAATAAAAGGCAGGATGAATGGGACTTTATCCTAGCTAGACCTTCCGTGTAGGGGCGCCGAATTCCCTCTAAATTTAACCCGAGAAGCTCCTATCGTGTTGTAGCCATTCGAGGTGGCTATTTTTCGCGCCAATCTCAGGGACTCTACCTTGTGTTCTTTTCCTGTGCACACATTAGCAGCTGTTCGAAACATGTTTTTCATAAGTGCGCATTTTGTGTGCGAGGGATGAGCAGATAGGTTTTGAACCAAGATGTTTTTGTTGCTTGGTTTACGATACCACTTTGTGTTGTAGGAGTTTTTAGAGAGGTTAACTTGAACGTTTAAAAATGGGAGCCAATTTTCCTTAGGTTTCTCACGGGTGAACGTTATGTACTCTGACTGACTATTTAACAACTCAAAACATTTGTCCATCTCCTCTTGCGTTGAGCAGACGACAAAACAATCATCTATATACCCACAGTAGAGTAACGGCCGTAGATCGAATATTGGTTCCCTATTTTAGACATAAGAGCGATAGCAAGGGTCGGAGCTAGTCGTTGTCCCATTTCCAGCCCTCTGATCTGCGCAAATTAATTCCCAGACCATCTAAAGAATGAGCAGCTTAGGCACTCTTTAAGAGAGCCATGACCTGCCGAATGGAGAAGCCATACATGTTCGTAGTTCGTTCATGCTCCGTTAGAAGCTCGCATATGGCTTGCATTGCGGACTCATTCGACACGTTTGTATAAAGAGCGGTTACGTCGAACGATTCCATTACGTACGCGTTGGTGGGAGACGCGTTACGCAGATGATCCAAGAACATTTGGGTATTGGTAAGATGGGCTGGAATGTGTTTTAGTAGTTGGACTAGTATTAAGTTTAAAAACCACGTTATTCTATCCGTTGGCCCGTCTACACAGCTGATGATGGGTCTAACTTTGAATTTTGATGGATCGGTAGACGCAAGATCATCAGTACATTCCAACTTATGAGTCTTAATAAGTAAGTACAAGACGGGGCATGATGGTGGATTAAGATTTAGTTGAGAAATAACGGAAGATTTTAAACCAGCCGAACTTGCTATTTTTACCCATTCACTATTCAACTTTCGATATTGTTTTTGAAATTCCTTATTGGATGATGGACGATAGAGTGTGGTGTCCTCTAGATGTTTTTTCGTTATCTCAACATCCAACTTATGGGGAATTACTACGAACTCTCCTCCCTTATCACTAACTGACAGTCGAATGGTTTTGGACTTTATTAGCTCCCGTATCTGTCGCATACCGTTTTTCCTGCGTTGATGTTAAGTTGGAGCTAAACTTTTTTGCGCGATAGTGATAAGGATTCTAAGAGTTTCTTCCGAAAATATGCGAAAATTGATATCCACTTCATTATTAGGGCCTTGTTGTCTAAAGAACGCTCGAGGAAAAGGCGGTGTTGGCAATGCCCCTACATTTTCCTGTTGTTCGCGCCTATTGGGTGGTTCTAGTCTAGCTTTATAGCGGAGCCGATCTTGAAGCTCTTGCAAATCGCATGCGATGCTACACAGGGTTTCCTTAGAAATGGATTGCGCTGGTGAGAAACTTGGGCCCATTTCTAAGAGGGAGCGCGCATTATCGGGGAGAGTCATGCCTCCTAACACGGTGACCCTTGAAGTTTCCGGCACATTATTGATGTTAGTTAGACCCTCAGGGCTTTCGTTAATGGTGTCATAGGGTTTTGTTGAAGTTCGCCTATGCGAATTGTTCAAAAGTTTTTCAAATTTTCTGCATAAAGTTACTTTAGCATTTGACCTAATAGATTCGCAAATCAAAATTGACCCACCCTTGATTCTCCTCCAAAGGCGATCCTCTAAATATTGAACACAATAAAATTCTTTCGACTCACACTTCTATAATTGAGAATACATTAGATCTTGTTTGAATCGAAGTGCTTCTCGTAGGAGTCTTAATTCGATGCTCAATACTCGTTGATCGTCTTCTGGTCGCCCGCATAGCTCGTGAAGTCGTTTTCGCCTGATGAAGTTGGGAACGATTCGGTGTTTTAGGCAGCGACGGAGGAAAATGATTGTTTGTCTAGCTAAGACGATCTTTTGTCTTAGTGACAGGGTCTCTTTAACAAGTCGGAAGTATTTGGCTGGGACGTTTGCAATAAATCCCAGGTCCGACTATCTATTAACCTCGGCATAGTTTAAATAATTCAGTATCTTCTTCTGTTCTGTTCAGCCGCTCCGAGGTGTTTAGTAGTATGATTCCTACCTGAGCCAGGCACAGTCTCATATTATCATAGACTCCAAGTGGCAGGTCTTCAAAAATTAATTGAAAGACCTAAAACGTCTGAAAGGTGAGTGTTTTTGAAATGAAGTTATTCCTATGCGACCCAAAAATTTATCTCTTACGTTTCTCTGCTAGGGTTATGGAGGCCTTTGATTAATAACTTGCGAATCAATTTGAGACGTAAGCCACACAACTGTTGTAATATTCGTGCTGCATTATTAACTGTATTGTTATATGCTTCGATGATATTCAATAAATCATACTACTAACACCTCGGAGCGGCTGAACAGAAGAAGATACTGAATTATTTAAACTATGCCGAGGTTAATAGATAGTCGGACCTGGGATTTATTGCAATCTGACAAGTATATGAAATTTTTAGCTGTTAGTTTCTAGTGCTATATAGGTACCTCTTTCGCTTTATTGAAACTCATCAGTAGCACCCTCCCTTTGATCAGCCGAAAACGCCATTCTAGAAATGAAGTATAACAATGAAGTTGTCGAGACTTAGACTGCTAGGTTTGCCAAAGCTCTGAAAAGAGCAGAAATCACATTTTAAAGGGATGAAATTAATTTGCGATAGCTAAAAAGTACCGGAATTCTTTTCACAGAAGTCTCCGCGATCTTTAATTATCTGTGTCGAAACGTACTTCGAAAACCTGAACTTTTCTATATGAAAATACAACTGAATTAGGTGTGAAACTGAAACAACGCACGAACTGTTTAGAGAAAAGGTGCAAAATTGTTATCGTTACTGCCGTGTGCTAAAAGGGTATTTTTTCAAAGCTAAGAGCAGTCTGAAAAAATAGCCGTTTTCCTAAGCTATGGCATGGGCAGTAAAGTGAAAAGCTCTGTCCGGCAAAAAGCCAGGCAAGCGCAAGAGTGTAGTGTAGAACATATTTCGTGCCTAAGGGACTTAGAAGTACTACTGATGCTTTGAGAATTATCAAACGCTTCCATTTCTGAAGTGCTGTGTACTTGAGATCTATGAATACGATAAAGCGTCATGTACATATGTAGTACAACATTAAGATTTCCGATTGATGAAGGGAGTGTCAGAGGCAATTGTGATTAGTCCTTTTGGGACTGCAGTTTGTTCTATGGCTGTTGCTCATGCAATGCACTCTCATCTCAATTCGTAGGTGACAATAGCAATGAGTAGTTGTTGAACGACGGACAACAAATAGGTGACGAAATGGAATTCGCTTTCGTACCAGACTTTTTCATGCAATGTTCTATCGATGTGCATACATAGTGTTCCGACGTTAATGACACATCTCGTAAACAGCCATGTCAAAACTTTTCCATGACAAAAAATGAACGTTGGAGTTACCCAACCCCTTAAGAATGCGCCATGTATTCAACTTCAAGTGTCATTGGAGATTACTAAACGCACATTTGGCATTTACTTTGCAATTATCCACAATGGACTACCGATGTGTCAAGTCGGTGCTGCTACTCTCTTAAAGAAGTCTGGGACCATTAGATCGTCCTTGAAAGCATGTAAGATTTGTGACCCTGGAGCGTGATTTGAACCAACAGCATGTAAATTCTCGTCACCTTAATCTCCTCTGTGCTAGACGAATCGTTCTGATTATAAATAGCGATAAACTTCTGAGATGCTATTATCTAAGCTAATTGAGAGTTACTGTCAGAAAAGAAATTCGTGCAAAAGTCATGCATGCTTGTCTTTGTTGCCACTTTTGTCAAAATAATGGTTCTTTAACCGAAACAAAGAAGCGCTTTTCTGTCCAGTGAGTGAGACATTCACGACAATCTTAAATTCTTCCCATTTTCTCTCTTCACCTGGCAAAATCCCTGATTAATTTTCTTGGAACAACTTCTAATGGTCGATCCGTCAAGTTGAGCGCTGTCCACTGCGTTCGTTATTTAAATTCATGCATATCATTATTGATAGAAGTTACACGATCCTTCTGTAATTCATTGTTATCATGTCGTCCAAATAGATATTTATGAGGAAATTGGACAAGAAGTTTGCCTCTTTTTCTCATGGTTAGAAAAAACACGGAATAAAAAAGGCGATCATCACAGGAACTCACCTTTGATTAGCAAAACAGGTATAGAATGTAAGCTTGCCATTGGCTAAGTTTTTCTCATATACAAAGATGCGTTGGAAGATATGAGTCATGATGTCTATTCGTGCATAATTCTATTATATCTTTGCAGTTACTCCATTTTTTCTGATACACATGTTTCAGAGTCGACGTGTTGAGATGTTCCTCTCTCGACCAATCTTCTATTATCAGATTGATGAGAAAGTAACTGCGGTTTATACATAGTTGAAATTCGTCGTTTGATATTGTAATGTAATTCCAAACAGTGTGGTAATATTATACACCATTTCAATGAACCTTTCTCTTCTCATTCTTCTCGTTCTATGTTTTGTTTTTTATGATGCATTACAGGCTGTTTATTCCAGACTTTGGAAAGGCTGCTAGACAAAAACAAATCCAAGCAAATTTCTTACCTAAGTTTTAAAAGGGCCGAAAAGCAGCGGAAACAACTCGCAACATCAACAACGCACTTGACCCGTAATCTGCTAACGAGCTTACAGCGCAGTGATGGTACGAGAAGTTTCGTGAAAGAGGCGAGAACCTCGAAGATGAGGAATATAGTGGCCGGCTAAGGAAAGTTGACAGTGACCAATCAAGAGCAATCATCGAAGCTGATCCTTTCAGTACCATGCGAAGAACTTAATGTCGACCACTCTGCGGCCGTTTGCGATCTTCAAAAGTAAGGTAGAATAACTACCGTTCTATATTACCAGTAAGACTGCAATTGCTATTGCGCCGAACTAATAACACTCAAGTTTGCAATCGCACTTTTGTAAAATATGAATTCTCAAGTAAAAAAATCCAAAACGTCTAGTTATGCATTGGCTGCATTAGTCTTTTCGCTTTTCGTGGCGAACCATTTGCAGCGTTGCTGGTTATCGTATTGAATTTGCTATTGCTGTAGTGATCGGTTATGACTTCCAGTAGCGATCATTTACCTGTGTCGTCATTCCATTCTTCGGTTCCAGCAATGGAATGAGCGCCTAAATCGCCGAACCTTTTGATACAAGGTCACGACACCAGCCCATTCTCGCGCGCGCGGTGTGCAGTTTATTGTGTCGAATGCTCAGGGATGCCGGCCATCGAGAAGAAGGTTACTGGTCGTTCTCCTCCCCGATGTTTTGGAGTAGTTTCTTTTTTTCTTTCAGTATAATATGCACTATCATGGACACACCATATCTCACTCGTATTACCGTCGCACAACATTTTATGCCTTTGAATCACTCAAGCAAAACAATCTGCTTCGTATCAAAAAGTATTGAGTTGCTAATAACTAGGCTTTTTTTTTTGCTAAAGTAATTAAGCACATAGAAGAACCTTTAATACCAAACGACAGCAGAAAGTCTGCTGTGAAACGTCATGGTATGAAATTGAACCAGAGACGTTCATCCCGTTGACCAGCATCACTAATTATTCAGTATTACGGACTGTCCGACGCCGAGCGCAGAGATTGGGTGGGGCTAGCGTTGTGAACCTGTCATAACCAAAGAGTTGAAGGGCCTCAAAGTATTGCCAGTTTGAAGGCGTGCATCTGTAGAACACACGCCGCCCCGAAAGGGCTGACTTACCAGTGCCAGCAAATTATCCTATTAACTCCACAACATATTCTCTTCGCTTCACACTAAGCAATTTATTTCATCGCCCTAATCCACGTCTAATCCGAGGAACAAAGTCCAGCTGATTTGTGGGCTGTCATTTTTCCAACCAGGACGATTAGTGTGGTCGCGAAAATAAATGAGATTCAAAAGTGTTTGTCAGACAAAGAAAAGAGTGAAAAACCAATACATCAATTCAGAATGCTTAGTTAAGATGCTCCGTGCTTCCGGAAAACATAGATTTCATATTCTTAATACAATATAATAATGTTTGAAAAAATGACAGCAAAACGAGACGACTGGAAGCAGGTTTCCGAAATGTTTCACATTCTCACACGACTTTCTTACTTCATACTGTCTACACAGAAATGGAGAAAGTTTGTTAGCTTTCTCAGTAATAAAAGAAGAGCCGGAAGCCTAAATCCCGAGAAATTCTCTAGTACCCAATACGGTCCAAACATAACACCCTCATGCCGTAGATAAGAGTGGCCTGAGCTGGAAATATTACCTGTTCTCCGGGAATTTCGTTATACTTATTTTCTCCTCACTTTTGAATGTTCTTGTTTCTTTCTCAGTTTAGTTGGATACTGTCATATATTGCGACGTGCGTGGTGGTCCATCCTTTTGCAAAGATTAAGCCGCTTTTATCTTTAGAGTTTTAAGATACAATAAGATTCACCCAAGAAGCACCTATCCTTGGTTTTTATCTATCCGTTCAGCTTCTTCATCTTCACGTTCTTCTCTTCATTATCAATTGTTCACCATTTCACTTACAAAGTGCTGACCACTATTGAAGAACTAATATTCACAGAGAAAAAAACACCTTTACTAGTTCACTGGAATCACAGACACTATAAACTCTGCCTAGCTGACATAGATGAAGAAGAATCGATAAAAGACTTGAAGCACATTTGGCATGGATTGGAACGCTGCGAAATCATTCACTCAAAAACGTCACGTGGACAGACATGGAAAAAAACAATCAATCCTTGAAAAACCCGTAACATTTCATTGAAAAACAGGAAAACAAAACAAAAGCCAGAAATTTGTGAAAACAAGTAAAATGTTCTAAATAGTATGACATGCTCTACTTATAACTTCAAATTCTTTCAGATCGAAAACCACCGTAGCAGTCATTTTTAGCACCAGATCACACATGGAAATGTAAAAAATCAATAAAACGATCAGTATTTATCCTTGAGTGATTTCTCAATTTCTCGCATCCAAAATTGTCGCTCCAGATCCAGAACGTCGATCTTCGCCATCCAAAAATCACGTTCGGCTGTTACGGCTTCCAATTTTGCTCTAGCATACTTCATATCGTCCTCAAGACCTCGCCGTTTTTTCTTTAACAAAGTCGAAATCCTGCCTAAATTGCAATAGTAATACCTATTCGTAACACTAATAGAAAACAATGTCAAGAATATTGAAAAGATACATAAAAAGGAGTAAAGCAAATCGTCCACCTAACATTACAGTATCCAATTTTAATACTACTAAGTTGGAGAGAAGGTTTCTGTCGTTTGATAAAACATTCAAAATTTTTGCATATACTCAGACAACAAACAACAACAACTATTCTTCAAAATACAGGCCATCATTAACCACCACTTTTTGCCATCGGTTCGCCAGGTTTTGGATCTGATCGAAGTACCACTCCTTCGGCTGTGAATCAAAGAACCTCTTGACATGCTTCTTCAACTTAATCGAAAGAATCACATCGGCCACCTTCCAAAATGTGTTGCTCTATCGGAAAAGGCCGTAGTCAGGTGGAGAAAAGTCCAGACTATAGGGTGGATGCGGTAGATCAACTCCGCCCATTTCCTCAAACTTTGCCTTGTTCTTTTTAGCTGTGTGTGGTCCTGCGTTGTCTTGTTGAAACAAGGCGCGCTTTCGGCGAACAAGTTCTGGGTACTTCTCGGCCAAATTGTCGTAAACTCCATTCCTTTTTTCATTCTGCAGCAGATGTAGACAAATTTATGTATCATTAGATGCACAAGAAGTAGACCTTTCAATTTATATAAAAATCACACACGATTCATACGAAAAACGACATTCCCATCCAAACGATGGAAATTTATTTCCAACCTAATATACAAGTTGAAATACTAAAATTCTTCCCGGAAAAAGTGAAACACTGGCTCAACTTTCGCCAAGGTTAATAGACTTGTATATCACGCAACAGTGACCTTTTTCTCGATATCACTCAACATTATTGGATAAACAGTTCTAACACCATGCCATTACTAAAGAAGCAGTAGAATAATGAATTCTCAATTGCTCTGCATAAGTCGAAAACATATCTACAGCTTTCTTACTACATATGAGTGATCACTGACTCAAAATGAAATTTGCTGCTTATTCAAAATCTTTGATCCTTTGAGGACGACGTGTATCAGGTAAGATGCACGTTTGTTTGATAACCTTTCTCGTTGGACAAAACTTTCCTTTAAGATACCTCACAGACGTTCGATAGTTTAAATCCTTGCTTTTTTAACAGCATGTTTGGTTTTTGTGAAAGCCTATTTATTTTGCTGCAGCTGCGAAAATAAAATTATGTTTCACACTCGACTGCTTTGTTTTCTGCGCTAGAGTTTGTATATGAATCTTTGCCAAACCTTACTAGCTATTCGTTAACCCAAATCTCGAGGATTCCGATGGTGCAAATGGTTTTTCGAAGGATATCATAGAACGCTGTAAGATCGAAAAAGAAGATTACGTCTATACTCGAAGTTCCTCAAGTTATACGTGCACGGAAAACACTGACCAGATAGAAGAAGTCATAGAGTTTCAGGGTAACACAAAAACCTAAGTTTTTACTTTCCAAATGGAGGAAAAACTCTAATAAATAGCGAAAATTGTAAACCTTTTGCGAGTTGCGCCATACAATCGATCAATTGCGTCTCTAGAACGTTAACAATGCACAATGGCGCAGCGGTCAGGAATGTTCTACGTCCCACACAAGGTGGATGGTTTGAGGTAAAATTGGTAATAGACTTTTCTGGGAAGAAAGCAGCACTGACTTAAAACATCGGCGGGCCACGGGAAGTCATTGTATGGGCCAGATATGCAAACGATCGCCTCAAACGAGGCTAGAAATTGGAGACGAATGCATGGCGTATTGCTCATGGATTGATCTGCAGCAAGAGCTTCATCCTCTTATAAATACTGCACATCTGGCAACGATTTTCATAGAGTTTAATCAATAATAAGAATCCTAAGCTTCACACTCAACCCATGTTAAACAATTATACATTCAAATTAGAGGCGAAGGCTATTATCATGGAATTTGACGACATCGTAAACATTTCATTCACGAGTATTCAAGATGATTGTGCCAAGTATTCATGGACAAAGTTTTCATGCTCGCTATTTCATTTTGATAAGAAAAAGGATTCCATTTTTCATCGGGTTGTCCGATAATTTTCAACGCGTTTCGACACTTTTGTAAAATCAATTGTTATCTATTCACAGAAATCAGCAATTGTGCAATTGTATCACTGTCATGATTTATGATATGCGACCTTTTCTGGGCGAAGATTGAACGTCTTTCTACCAAAAAGAATGAGGCTGGCGACCAAAAATGTCTTCGAGAACCGTTTCGAGCCGGTTCTAGTCTTTGGAATTTTCCTCCCGCAAATGCCGCTTTAGCGCATGAAAGAGGTGATAGAAGATGGAGCATAATCAGGGCTATACGTTCGATAGATGTGGTACCGTGGTCCAGCCAAGTTTCTCCAAAATGTGACGAGCCGGATTTCCAATGTGAGGCAGGTGGTCGGTCGTGTATGAGGTGTTCCTCAAGGTATCAATTTGCAGTGGCCCATTTCAATAGAATGGCCAGCGACGGTGTAACAGTTGTATCCTGCTCCTGCTGCTCAAGCTAATAGAACTCAAACATTCTTCAGCGTACCACGGACTTTTGGCAGTAATCCGATTTGAAATTGAATAAGAAATAGAACAGAACAATAGCGCGAGAAAAGTAGTGGGACAGCTCGATAATACACATTGATGGGTACGCTCATAATTTGAAAACATTGGACGAATACAGCAAATTTTAACAAATTAGCTCGATAACTGGATGCTCATTTACTCACCTTCTCTCGCCAAAGTCCCTCAAATTCGACAATCGCTTTCTTTTACGCAAATGCAACGGCGATGCATATCGTTGATTCGGCACTGGTGGGACTAACCTCTAGTGAAGAACCTAAATTAGCGATTTGTGGGTGCGACAAGTAGATAAAGGTGGTTTCTTTGCTCTGTGAGAGTACAGGTCATTTAATTACCAGCTGTGGGATTCTCCATGATTGAAGTGTCCACTGCCACTGACGGCTCGTCGACACCATTTTGCTCCACAGATTTCGGTTTTGATGGCTCTAAGATCGTTCGTTCAACGACATCTGCGATCATTTGTTGTGATGACGACAGTACAATTTCTCGCTTATTCTTTCCGGGCAATGTTCCACCGTTCTTCTGAAATGATATTAAATGATACAGTTTATATCCTTTAGGAACCAAACTCCATCAAACTCCGATGTATAAAATCCAAAGTTTCTTCTTTTGTAAGCCAAAAATCTAACTTGATATGCCACCATTTATACGTTTAGGTTTTTCTAGAACGAAAATTGGAGTCTAACTTTGATGGTTTCTCCAAATGAAGTAATGAAGGTAGTTGTTTGGTTGACATGGTTGTGGACAACCTGATCCTCCCAGGTCCACGCTCTTTAGAAGACGAAATCGCCGAAACGTCAACTGTTTCATCAAATTGTATTATATTATATTAACACAAAAGCAGCTGATGTCTGTGCTCACTGAAATTCACCAATTTATTGATATAATTTTTATCAAAAAAACACAAAAAAGTAAATCCGCAATTACTTTTGCATCAAAGAATGTCAATCACGAGGTATGGCTTACAAAAGAAAAAAGGTTGGATTATCGAGCAATGCCGAGGCTAACAAATAGTCAGTTGTCCTCATTGAATAGAGCACCACAATAATATAATGACCGACATTTCGGGTTTTCGCTTTCCTCAGAGGCGTTTAGTTGATTCTAAGTCATTCACTGAATGCAATGCCTCAGACTTAAAAACAGCTTAACAACTGACAGCATATTTTTCAAGCCTTTCATGAGGCCTGTCATGGCACTTATACAGTGTGATACACGTGTTTCGGCCTTACAGCGTCGTCAGTGCACATCAAGGGGATTCTCCCCTGAAAGAGATCGGCTTAGACGAAAGGAACTGTGCAGCTGATGAAGCTGTAAGGCCGGCCGAAGGACGTGTATTGCACTGTGGAAGTGCCATATAAGAGCTCACGAAAGCCTCAAAATATGCTGCCAGGATGTATTAATTTTAAGCGACGTCTTGAAAAACAGCGAAAATAAAACTTAACGACTCTCAAAAGAGCGAAAACTGGGAAAGGTCAATCACTATCTCATTGTACTGTATTGCATTCAATTAATTTTACTGTTAATCGTTTGAGACCAAGGAACTACGGCCTCTGAATCTCTGACTGGCAATTTTAAACGCTCTGCTCCACCTCCTCTGCACCTCCATCCTCCATGGTGCGTATAACGAGGCAGGCTGTTGCGCAAAACAATCGCACGCCCATACGTGTAACAATAGCATGCTGGAGTTTAAAAATACAGGTGGAGCAGACCGTACAGAGTTGCCAGTTTGAGATGAAGAGGCCGTGGCTCCACGGTCCCGAAAGGTCAACAACCTCGCACCTGTTTATCAAGAAAAACGTTGGATTACTTCTTACATGCCGAAATTAACAGACAGTCGATGCTGGGAGTTCTTTGCTAGATTAGCAATGAAAAATGTAATTTAATCTAAGTCTTCCTCAATTTGCTATTTTTCAGCAGTGGTATGATACACACATCTGCGACTTTTCAGTGGTATGCAAAACATTTGACATCAGGAGGGAGTTGAATCTGTGTTCCACACATGCCAGGAAACATTTGCCACCGCTAAATCACCGGTGCCTCGTCTCTCCTCTGCTGCCACTCTTTCTCTAAATTTATTCTATTCTATCATAGCTGTCAGCAGGAAGCCTTTGACACTTTAGTCTGGTGAGCACATAATGGCATTAAAACCATACTAATTATTGGCATCAGATAGCTGCCAGCGTAGATGGTTCTAATACCAATATGTCCTTACCTGACCTAGTCCGTTTGGGGTTGGTTGCTGACAATTAAGAAAGTATAGCTTTATCAAAGAATGAGTGGTAGCCGAGTGGTGGCCCAAGTGTTGCAGTGGTAAGACGCGCCCCCGGTATGTGTGCATGGTGGCTCAACTCCCGCTTGATGTCAGTTGTTTTACGTACCACTCATCACGCTCGAAATGCAGCTTCATTATGGTGGATTGGATAGTCCGCACATAGAAGAAATCTATGCACAGAAACTCGGAAAAAGAAACAGTTACACCGAGCACTGTTTGTCAGAGAACTTTCAAATTTGAAATAATAAAAAAAATTCACCTTTGCCGCCATGTACTTTTTTACACGCTTGAGTTCATCTCGTATTTTTTGCTCAACTTGTTCAGGTGTTCTATGCTCCTCGCCCAGCGTTGAAATGTGTTCCGCCATCTCCAGCAGTAGGCTTTTCTTCTTCTATGAAACTCAGAAAATCAATCAAAATTATAGAACAGATAGTAAAGTGTGAATTTGATTCAAAAAGCGTATATAACTGATATATTGATAAAGTGAGCGCGTGTGTCGCAGTGGTTAGAGGTGCGCTATAACACACAGGGTCGTTAGCTCGATAACGCGATCAAGGCCCATCAGGCCCTTTGTCCCCCCTGGGGTCGGTGAATTGGCTCCAGACTTATCTGGAGGCATAACGGAGCTGATCTGTTAGATCGATAACCCACGCCAGTTATTGTAAAGGCCAGGTACGCACTCAATCACCCGAACAGGGAGGAAAACGAATGCATGGAGCATCCCTCGAAGATTAATCAACGCAGAAAACTTTAGCCTTCTATTTTATCGATTGAATGAATGTAAACATTTCTGAACAAAAGTGAAATAATGCGCGGGACTGAACTGGCATTCTACCTTTTCTGGGTGCATGCCTAACCAACTGCACCAATAACGCCTGTTGGTACCACCACCCTTGCTACACTACAACGCATCAATCTGTCAGTAACCCATTGTCAACGGTTACACCTGGTAGAAGATATTGACAATGAACTCAGTTAAGCTGACAGACCACAGTTAAGCACCCGCGGAGAAGATGAAATGCGAGTTCGAGTACCGCCTGACTTCAAAGTTCTGCACATCACTCAACATTACTGGGCATACCTGTAAACTCATAACACCGCTAAAAGCGAATAAAGAAAAAAATTCTGTTTGGTCTTGCATTTTCTTTGTTTTTTCAATGACTGTTACAACTAATGGCAGTCGTCTCCGATTGCAATGCGCAGAAGAGCACTCGTGGGAATTCCACTTCGTCCACAACCCAATTACATAAACGCTAAGAGTTATACCCAGTAGTGATGTACTTAAGTTACCAGATCAGGAACGGACGACTATATGCTAGAAGAGATCTTAACAGCTCAGAGGAACAAAAGGAAAACATGAACAGATGCTATTCAGAGGTGACTTCTGGCAGAAGTGTATAAACGATCACCGTTCGAAGTGGTATCTAATATAAGATTGATCCTTTCATTATTATTTGAGCCAGCATGTCATATGGTCTGGTAAGGGCTCTTGTAGTCGCTCGTGATCTTAATAAAGCACTCGAAGGAAAGGTATAATATGATAAAAAAATACCAGCCAGCTAGCAATCGAGTGCGAAAACACTCTGTGTTAGGTGAAAATTTCGCCTGACATAGAGTGTAAAACGTACGTCGTCGACAACTCTCTACAAGGAGTGTAACGCTCCCGAGAGAACTGACTATAAAAAGATCGACAGACAGACGGGTTCTGCCCGACTGATGAGTCTGTAAGGACGAAACACGTGTCTCGGGCTAAACAAGAGCCCTTACCAGACCACATGACATGTTCGCTCGAATAATAATGAAAGGATCTATTGAAATTTGAGCGTGGTCTTGATAAAGCACTCGAAGGAAAGGTATAAGATTGGTCGTTTCATAAGTTTCAGCACTGGAGCAATAAACACCAAATTTGTTACCCAGAACTAATCTATTTTGCATGATTTTGATATCGCTCAATTGCTCATTTTCTTGCAGACATTTTGGTATACAGCTTGATTATATTTGCCTTAAGATGGAGCTGTCCTGAGAACAAATTTGTTTGATACTCATGCACGAATGGCGCGTATGGGAAACTGTTACTGAAGCGGACGCAAGATTAATGGAGCTGGGGAGATGAAATGGTTGCAGAAAGAACAGTTAGGAAGTGGTTGGAGAAGTTCAAAGCTAGATGGAGTCAGTTTGGAAGATCAGTCGCGTTTGGGTCATCCACAGGAAGCGCCACTAATCATGCGCGCCACTTCACTAGCATTTTTGCCTACGAGTCATTCGTGCATGAGTAGCAAGCCGAATCTCGTTCTTAAGACATCTCATTTAAAGCAATATAGGCAAATTGTATATAAAATAGTGACAGGACTACTAGTCTATGGTACGCTCCATATAGTAACAGAGCAGTGCTGTGTGGGCACTCCTTCTAGGGAATTCTCGATGCTGGTCAAGAATATGGGATGGTGCATTGTTCACAGGTTTGTGGCGCGAATTTGGAGCTCTCGTCTAGGCGTTATCAGTGATAATAAGCCAATGGTCTTGGAAGCGTGGGTGTAGAGGTATGGTGGATAGTGAGAGGGATTCTGCGTCACGGTCTGTGACCAATCTAGTAGGTGAGTGTGCGTGCGAATCTCTGTAGGGTATGACAGAAGGAGGGGGGGGGTAATAAGGAACTGAGGGACTGACAGATAATTCTGGTGGGGGTTGCTATATTGATGGATCCGAGGATCCTGTTTCCGTCGGCTCTTCGTTTGGCTGGATGTTTGTGATAGGCAAAAAGAAGGAAGGGTAGTGAGTTACTGCATCAGCGGAAGATAGAAGAAGAATAGGCTAGTGTTGAAAGACAAAGGTAGAACACGCGCAATGGGGGGGGTGTAACGTGTGGGGGCGAAAAAGAAGAGGCACACAGCGTGCACACACAGGCAGCTGTGCAATTTGGCACACACAGCTGCACAAACCAAGATGAATGGAGAAGTAGTGGAGAGATGAAAGGTGGGGAGAGTGTCGAAAAAAACTTGACAATAATGAGGTAAATCATGTAATAGAAAAGAGGGGAGCTATGCCAATCTGCAAGTATGTAATTTGGAAAGCCAGTGGTTCTGGTCTGGGCATGAAAATAGATAGAAGGATCTAAGTGCCGTTAATTGTGCACACGCGAAATTGGAACTGAATTATAGGGAAGAGAGTATATGGGGATATTGATGAATAAGGATGGCTAGGAAAAGACGAGTGATTTTAAAACCATTTTTTAGAAAAGAAGGGTGGTGAGAAGAGTTGGATGAAGCTGTAAATGATACCAAAAGTCTCGAGAAGATCTAATATAGCGCCAGGCGAGCAAAATAGAAGAGGGTGAAATGCTATTATTTTTGAGTACCGCGTACTAGACGGTCTTTCCAAAACAAAGTATATCTCAAAATTACCGTTTCACAAGCTACTGCATGACTACCGAAATTTTAACGAATAGTCTCTATTCGCTGAAAAAGCTGAAGGATTATACGTGAACTATGGAACGCACTCCGCCCCCAAAGGTTGAAAGTTGAATTGTCACTTCCAAATATATACATACACATACGCACGCATATATATGCATATATATATATATATGTATATGTATATGTGCTTATATGTAAATGCATATACATTCACATATATGTAAACACATGTGTATATATAATAGATAGGCTGCGCAGAAAGTTCGTGCCATTTTGCTTTTGTAATATTATTTTTGTAATGGAATTGCATGATTTTAGTATCGTTCAATTCATTTCCTGCCAATATTTGGCGTATAAATTGCTTATATTTGACTCAAGATGGAGTTTTCGTGGGAAAAAATTCGCTTGCGACTCATGAACGAATGGCGCATAGTGCAAAATGCTAGCGAAACGGCGCGCAAGGTCAATGGAGGCAGGGACAATGATACTGCTGCAAAAAGGACGGATAGAAAGTGGTTTGCAAAGACAAACGATGGAAAGAACACCCTAGAGGATCAGTCGTGCTCAGGCCGTCTACAGAAAGTTGATCGGCAAGCTGTCCTTGAGATATTCGAAGAGAATCCCTCAATGATATACCGCATGATAGCCGAAATGCTCCATTGTTGCCTCAAGACTAACGCCAGAATTCTGCATGAACCGGGCAAGGTGTGGAAGAAATCAAGGTCAGTGTGCCACATGAATTGACCGAAGCCCCAGAAAGAGAAACGCGCTGAAGTTGGTCATCGTGATCTCGGACGATACGCTCGTAAGACCGGCTTCTTGGACGACATCAGCACGTGTGATGAAAAATGGGTGGCCTTCATCAACCCTTACAAGCATGAGTGGCTTTCGCCCGGTCTGAAGCGTTCGCAGGCCTCAGTTGAAAGCTTGGGAACCTCGCAAACCACTTCTTAGCCGTCCATTCTGCAGTCGTATCATCTCCTCGAGCCACATTAACCTTGCGTGCCATTTCACTAGCATTTTCCACTAAGCGCTATTCATGTATGAATAGCAAGCAAATTTGTCTCCACGACAGCTCCATCTTAGATCAGGTATAGGCAAGTTGTAAACGTAAATGTTCGCAAGAAAAGGCGCAACTGAACTGTACCAAATACATGCAAATTCCATTGCAGAGATGAATCTTTTCCACTAAACGGCGACAAGTGAATTCGACCCTTCGCTGGATGAGAATTTTTCATAAGAGTTTTAGTAATCATTCCAAAGCTTATATCTCTGGCTAGAGCGGTGCGTAACCGTTTTTGATAGGATCCTATTATTACGAATCAAAATCGAAATAGAATTATGTTTCACATCAGCCGCGCAAATCATCTATTACTCCATTGGAAGCACGAGAAACACATGGATGTAGAGGAAATGTTCTAGTATGAGAGTCAGGCGTTTAATCTAAAGTTTCCTATGAATCTGGCAGACAATTCCTATTTGAGTAACAAGAATCGCACTTCCCGGTGACCCGCAAAATGCCAATCGGTTGATACCCTGTCGAAACTGCAGCATTCGCACTTCCTCCCCCCCCCCCCCCCCTTCCCTCCCTCCTCCTCCCTACCCCTTCCTCCCATCCCCTAACCCGCGGATTAGCCAAAAACAAATGCTCACGCATGTGAATCAATCGTATCTTCTCTGATGCCACTGCAGAGAAACGGTCTCTTCGGAAAATAAGGACAGCGTTGGAATCTTCAATCTTACGCTATCTAGGGATTACTAATATTCCGAAAAGAGAAATATGCGCATGTGAAACACAAATGTTTTCGTTTGTCGAAGTGTTATACGAGGATATTTTTCCAAAAATTGGTCACGTACTGAGCTAGCCAGAGATTTAACCCTTCGAAATTTTACTAATACTCTCATGAAACCACTGCTCCAAGTGCGCTTCATGAGTGCATGTGGCGCAGTGGTTGGAGGTGCTCTGCGTCGCACACGAGGTCAATGGTTCGATCTCGCGCTCATGGCTCACCAAGCCATCCATCCCTCCGGGGTCGGTGAATTGGTACCAGGCAGGTCTCAGACTTGTCTGGGAGAATAAGCAGCACTGACTCGGTTCAGCGGGAGGCCACCGCGAGTCATTGTAAAGGCCAGATATGCATTCAATCACCTCAAACGAAGTTAAAAATTGAAGTCGAATGCATGGCGCATCCCTCAGGGATTGATTAACGCCGAGAGCTTTATCCTTTATCCTTTATCCTCATGAAAAGTTCTTGTCCAGCTGAAGGGGTCGTTTCTTCATCCTGCGCCGTCTAATGGAAAAGTGCCCCAACTCATATTAGAAAGCCAAAACGGCAAGAACTTCCTACACAACTTATCATGTCTACATGTAATATATATATACATACATATATATGCATATATACATAGACATACGTGTACATATTTGCGTATACATAAATATACAGATATGATATATATATATATTATATATATATACTACATCTACGTATATTCGTCCAAGTATACACATACACATATGAATACATGCGTATACATACACATATGCACATATCCATGTAAACGTACACACATACACGTATACGTATACATGTCCATAGATATACATATTCATGTAGGTACCATACTGTGTATACGTTTACATCTATATATCCATATACGTGGACATATACTTATATACGCAAACACATACATGTACGCACACATACACATATGTACACAGACGCACATGAGTATCTGTGCACATATATACATGTATGTACATACATGTACACACATACATGTATACGCATATATATATACGTGTATGCTTCTATATGCATGTATATGTACATATATATGTACATGTATATACATGGTTAATTATTTGAGCTTACAGAGCTCCTCTGTCTTCTGCAGCACAAAGAGAAAAGAAAGTTTCATTGAAGTTTAAACTCACCGCAATCGCTTCCTTATCTTTTCCACCGCTAACCGTTGAATGATAAAACGTGGCATAATTATTGCAATAGGTCTCGGCTATGTAGTCGAGTTCCTTTTTGAGAAATCGACCAGCTGGGTATTCACGCTAGAAAAGCGTTGTTATTAATTATTTGATTATTCTGAAGGCATAGAAATAGCATAAGAGAATAGGAGCAAATGCTCCGTATAATTCACTGGAAGATACAAACCCTTGTCTTCTTTACAAATTGCTGGAGCATGTCCTCAAGATCGGCTTCTGGATTCGACAGAATCGCGTCGTCGGTTTCTTCTTGCTTAACGGACGTAATCAGCCCGTCCCCAGGAACCACCACATCGCTACAGTCAAGCGCTCTGACGACCTCATATCCAAGCCGATCGTCCATCGCCCTCGGTCTTGATCTACGAAGTACGAATCGATCGATAATATCAATCGATAATAGATCCACAGACCGAGCTCTGAAACTGAATGAAGTGGAAATAAACATGCAATAAGAAAGCATAAAACAACACGGGAAAAACTGCCGCCAGCAAACGTGAGAGTAAGAGCAAAATGAACCGCTCAGAGTAATATGCCACTGCAAAACATGAAACAAGTCACCGTAGGCACGCAATCGTGGCGGGACCTCATGCAGATCATACCGATCAAGCCACTAGTACAATTCCAACGAAGCTGGTTAGAAATGACGTCGCTTTGGAGTTCTTCACTGAGTTGAATTCAAGGATACCAAGTGATGTGAAAGAGACTGTTAGACTCAGGTGGGAATTGAACTTGTGTTCGCTCGTATCAGTAGGCGCATTCTACCACTGAACCACCAAACTGGTCGCTCTGCTATAACTCTTTCTGCGAAATCGAAGGTGACATATAAACTGTCAGCAATCAACCCATCGTTGGGTTTAGTCGCTTAACAGAACATATCGGGATTGAACGCTACGAGTTCTGTGGCGTAGCGGTAGCATGCGTCCCGAGATGGGTGAAGCACGGGTTCAAATCCCGCCTGCGCTACAAAAACTCCTTGCCACTCGGCTCTTGTAAATATAATATATATATATATATATACATATATATTTACATATATATGAATATATATGAATATACCTGGTAATTATTTCTGAGCCATGCATGTCAGTGGTCTTTCAAAGAGACGAGGAAGGGTAACTACCGGACTGACGAGATCGTGAGATTGAAACACTTGTATCGGGCTCTATAAGCCAGCCCTCTTTGATAGACCACTGACATGCATGGCTCAAAAATAATTACCAGGCATACTGACATTTGAGCTGTGGTCTTAAGAAAATACTCGAAACAAAAGATTATATATATATATATATATATATATATATTTGTAGAATCATAGCTGCCAAGAAATATCAAGCGGTAAAAAAAAATTCTTGCTCTTGTGAAATCCTTTTACAATCAATAGTTACCATCTGTACACGTATTCTTGACAGGACTATTGCAATCTCATCTACAATTCCGCGCTGCACCAGCAACATACGAGAAGAAAAGAGCAGCGTAGAAAGAGTGATGGAAAGCGGGCGTCAGTAGTGCAACGGTTTAGAACATGCGCTTCCGGATAGAGTGAGATGCGGGTTCGAGCCCCGGCTGAAGCGAAACTTTTGCACAGCACTTTATATAAACGGGAACATTTCCATTTTTGATTAACAAAATCTTAATATTCTATCGTTTTAGCGGTGCTATGATGTTCCAGATATACTCAATAATGTTGAGCGATGTTCAAAAACGTTGACGTCAGGCGGGAATCGAACCCGCACTTTAGCCTTTCCGTGGGCGCGTGCTAACCAACTGCACTAGCGACGCCTGTTTTAGCAGCCCTCTCTCAACACTACAACGCACCAATCTGTTGATTCGGGCCTGACGTCAATATCCGGGTTCGATTCCCGCCCGATATCAGAGTTCTGCACATCACTTTACATTGTTGGGTATATTTGTAACATCTACCAACGCTACGGAGAGCGCCTGTGGCGCAGTGGTCGCGTCGCAAATGAGGTCAATGGTTGGATCTCGAGCTCATGACGCACCAAGCCATCCATCCCTCCAGGCTCGTTAAATTGGTACCAGAATGGTCTCAGACTTGTCTAAGAGGATAAGCAGCACTGACTCGGCTCAGCGGAAGGCCACTGCGAGTCATTGTAAGGGCCAAATATGCATTATCACCTCAAACGAAGTTGAAAATTGAAGACGAATGCATGGCGTATCCTTCAGGGATTGATCAACGCCGAGAACTTTATCTGTTTACCACCGCTGGAAGAGGTTAACTAAAAGAGGAATTGTATTTGATAGTCCAATACCCAATATCTGTTAACCTTCTGGGTTCAGTGCTGATATCGACTACCAGGTTGAACCGTTGATGGTTGGTCGATGACAGATTAAGGCGTTGTAGCACAGAAAGAGCGGTGGCAAAACGGGCGCCGGTAGCGCGATTGGTTGGCACGCGCTTTTGGAAAGGTGAAATGCAGGTTCGATTCTGCCTGACGTCGAAGTTTTGCACATCACTTAGCGTTATTGCATATTCCTAACAGAATCAAACGGTAAGCAAAAACTCGACCTCAGACGGTAGTTGAACCTGCGTTTCACCTATACCGAGGACGAGTACTACCACTGCACCACTGAGGTTGCCGCTTACTCACCACTCATTATTCAATATCTTTCTATCATAATTATCAGCCACCAACAATTAAGAGGTCTGGTCGGGTGAGCAATATTGCTCTGTAAACCCAGTTAAGCCGACAGCCATTGTACTTATATGCAAATCCGAAATCTCTTATGTTTTCACTGCTTCTTCGTCCAAGAGAATTGAGTGGTAAGCAAAAATTCATCCTCAGACGGGAGTTGAACCCATATTTCATCCATACCGCGAACGAGTTCTACTACTACACCACCAAAGCCTCCGCTTATTCTCATTCTTCGAAAATATGGAACATCATAACACTGAAACCGTTAAAAAAACAGAAAAAATCTTGATATATATATATATATAATATATATATATATATATATATATATATATATATATATATATTCAAGTACAATGGCAGAGAGCTTAACTGGATTCATAAAGATATCACATACCCGACTACACCTCTTAATGGTTGGTGGGTGATAGCTGTGACAGTGAAATATTGAAGAATGAGTGGTGAGTAAGCGGTGGCCTGGTGTAGTGGTAGCACGCGCCTTCGGTATGAATGAAACGCGGGTTCAAGCCCAGTCTGAAATTAAATTTTTGTCTACAATTTAATTCTCTTAGAGAAATCTTGACTGCAAAAAAGCAGTAAAAAACATGAGAAATCTCGGAATTATTGGGTATATATTTGTATTTATTCATTACTACATAAGCCGATATCTTGTAAATACATGGATTTCAAAAGTTCTTGCATTTGAATACATCCTACATTTACAATACACGGAGGTCTTCGGATTTTCCGCGTATAGGGTTCGGCTATCACTTGAGGATTTTCATATTACATTGCCCATATTCCATTCATATTCCATCCATATTTCATATTTCATCCCCATCACCGTGGGTACCTTTTTTGGTGTACATGGTCCTCCCAAAAGGTTCTTTAGAATCGTTTGTTTGAAGATTCTTAAGCCCTTTTCATGAATTTTTCGATTTTCCAGTATCTCCCTTCCCGAAAAGTAGAGCGATGATCTTAAGAAATCAGTTCGCCGCATCAAAACTAATTAGTGAATGCTAAGTCAAAGCCGATTTCAATGTGACGACCAACAAAACAGTGATTGATTGGTTGTGAAAGGTTTGTAGATGATGTTGAATGCTGGTCGAGTGAGTTAATTCTTCGTCGAATCCCTGGATAGCCGTTCCAAAGCGTTCCCAGATACATCAAAAGGAGTGGGTCTGCTCCACATAAGTTTGGTACAATTTGATCCAATACTGATCGGAAGTTTGATGAGTACGAGACGAAGTCGAACTGGTACCTGGCTTAGCTAAGCCACACACTTAATGGACGGCAGTATTACCTGTTCCTCAGATGAGAATATGCTCTGCGATTCAACGCCAAAAATTGAAAATAAAAAAAAAGACAGAAAAAGTAAGTATGATAAAAAAGAGCACAAAAAAAAGGTGAATAACGGTAATTATTAGATGGTCTGCTCTTGTATCGAGTACAGGCTTAATCGCACCTTTCTATTTGTTTTGCAACAGACATCTACATAAAATAGGTTAGTGTGGATGAACACAATTTTGATGGAATTCCTTCGTGTATGATAAATTAGATAGATTACAAAAGGTATGCAGTTGCTGATGCTTACCACGATTTCACGATAATTTATCACTTTCTGGACTATTAAGCTAGGTAATATTTTGAAAGCCCGACTCTCTCTAAATCTCGGCATGAGTAAAGAAATGAGAAACTTTCAACAAACTATCACTTTCTTTTATTGAGACTTGTACGAGATTGGAACTTCTGCTAAGAAGTATCAAGCTAGAAATCGGATTATTGAGTTAGGAATGGTTTTGACATATATAACCTATTGGAGAGATGCCGAAGACTCATTCGACTTGTGACTGACATCAGCAAAGTAGAAGCTTATTGATGAACTTTCATTAGAACAACAAATGACCGATGATTTGGTGAGTGGAGAAGTTTGATGAAGCACCACTTATGCTCATAAATTGTGGTTTCAATGTGTTCGAATTTTTACTGGGTAACTCGACCTTTTTCGTAATCAAGTGCCCCGATGTTCTTCGGAGAAATAAAAAACTGGATCGCACGGTTAGTCACTTAGGGTTCACCTTCGGGAGCAATTGTGAGTGATAGATCCGCGCCCACTTTTGCCCAATGCAAGATCTTTGCGAGTCCATTGAGTCAACGTTTTTTTTTCCCACCAGACAAAGTTTGTTCAGCAGGTGTGCGAGATCGAACCAACCGACACCATGTGTGTATTGCAAATCGGCCATAGCCAATGCGCTCTACACCCATATTCCATAAGATATAAGTTAATACAATTTAATGAATCTTTAAAGGTGCGTTGTAAGAAAACTAAAAAATTCAGCGATACTACTGCCACAGGTCTCATACGCCTCTTATTTCGAGGATATCAAACTCGTTAGTTATGGAGTTGCTGGACATGCCCTAAGGTGATAGATGGGAGAGGAAAATGAATTATGTACTTTCCGTGAGACTCTGGGAGACTCATGCGATGGGCTCTTGCCTCTATTCTGTCCTGCACTCCACCTCAGTTCTCTTCAAAAAACGCCATAATTTAAAAATAGCTGGAAAATGCATGAGAAGCGATTTGGGAGCGATTGCGTTCAGCAAATAAACTTAATCGTTTATCCAAACAGAGTCCAAATTTGAGCCGGTTTTAATTTGTCAGCCGAGTTTTCAGATTATTTAGGCCAGTTTCTTGCCGAAAACAGCAGCAGTGAAGATTTTCGAACGGAAAAGTGTAATGCCTTTCGTGCCCTGAGACGGCGCAGTCCGAACTCTGGGCATTTCTCATGCGCCACAGAGTGGAGGCTTAGCTGGGTGGTGGAGGCGCACTCTCCATCTCGAGTCCCACGTTAATTAATCAGAATACTAGAGATGGAATTTATATGGCGAATGTCCTAGATTGCTTTAGGGGCGAATATAACCAACTTAGTGATCCAAATCAAAAGTTTGTGATAAGTGTAGACTCAAGTTGGAAGCTTCGGGATTATTGCGATTTCTAGAAGCGAACGACGAAATTTCCAACTTCCGGAAACGTCCCTTCGAAGTATAAAAGAACATTTGTGAGGAAGATTTCTCAAAGGTTCAATCAATTTCGTGCGAAATTACTAACAATCGAGAAGAATGAATAAATAATTAGGAGATGAGATGATGTAGAGAGAAAATGAATAAATAAGAAAGGAAGAAAAATGTAAAAAGCGGAAGGAATTTGAAGTATTTTTTACCCTTTCATTCTTAGTCATCACTCAGATCTTACTACATTATTGTCCTTCGAGAGTAAAAGATTCGACTAACTTTTGTCTCGATGGGGATGGGAATTCTAAGGATTTTTCTCCCACTCTGCTTCCTTCAGATCGTTAAAAGATGTTCGGCCAAGAGATTGTCGCCACATCCTTCATTTTAGAGGGTTTCGCAAACTCAATAATATTTTCAAAAGGTGAATACTGCCGGAGACGACACTTGAGCACTTCAGATGTGGCGGATGAGGTTCATTGAGAGGAAGTGGTGAAGATTGTTGGGCCGCCCAAACGTGGGTGGTATGCGGGCAATCGATGTGTGCGAACGGAGGACCCACATGGGTGCCTTCCCAACGGGAGTAAATGACAACTACACATATCCACGAACAACCACCTATTGATTCCCACATAGTCGATGTCACCCCAAGAGTGTAGATGAATCTGATATGAATATCGAAATATGCGAATTTACCACCCAAAGTGAATGCGCATGTGTTAATCGAATCAAATGAACCGCCACCTGACAAGGTGCGCTGGTTGTTCGGGCGCTTAACCTCACTTCTTCGGGTGCGATCGATTCCAGAAATGGTTACATTAGAAACTTCAACCAAGATAGTAAAGATGCTTGAACGTTAGAAATCTCTTTAAAAAACTCTGAAAGCATCAGTGGAAACGACGGAAAGAGAAGTGCGTTCCATGTGGGAGAGACAGTGTACGAGTGTGGGTAATCTACGTCTCAACAAACAACTGCAGATGGGTGCGATCCAGGGAGCGATCGATCTCCTCAAGACAGTTGCTCGGGAGTTCCCATGTGTAACTGGTATGAGAAATATCTCCTACGACGACGCGGGCGCATCACATGATTGTGACATAACATGTGGTGGCTCATCCTATTACAGTAATTGTTACCCCCCATGGGCGAACACCCATGTTGGTATTTCGTTAGGGAAAATTTTGCTATACCAACGCTCTCTAAAGAAAAGTCAACTCTACTCAAGAATTATATTTGGATACCTGGATACTTTGACGGTTCGTCTTCAGCGAACTGTATGAATCCCAACACATTTTTCCATAGTTTCATCTTCTCGTAATAGTCGTTCATGGTGGTGATTTGATTCGAGCATGGCGGTTGCCGTGAATTTCATATTGTAGGAGAAAACCAAAACACTAAAAAAAAACTGAGCTCTGCATTTGAGAAGTCAATGGAATGTCTTGAGAATATCGAAATGGACAATATTTGATGCCTTTTTTTCACCTGACTTTCTCGAATTCGACCCTGGATTTTGTCTTCTAATGAGAGCACACGGGTTTCGTTTGTGTTTAGCTTTCCACTTAAACACCGTGACTTACGTCAACATTTCAAGGACTCGGTTGTTATAATCGGTTGTTACAATATATGGCCATGATCAACTCAGTCCGTAATAACATCAGCTCACGCTAGGTTTCTCCATCCAAAAGTCATGTCCAGCTGCATGTCCAACTAAGCAGCTTGAACACAGCTAGACAAATTCATTTGATATTTATCATGCATTAAGATTGAATGTTATAGAGATAGGCTCCTTTCACTAATTTCTAGTCCGTCTGTGTCTATGATTTATATCAATCTACTGAGGAGCGATGGCGGATATCTGTCACAAATCCGAAATTAGAAGACTCACTTGATTGAATACTTACTTATGTATTCTCATATTCTTATGTATTATTGCCACTTGATTACTTATGTATGTATCAATTGCGCTTTTTTATAATGTAACGCGTATTACCACTCTCGAATACATCAAACTTCGGTGTGTTGGCGACAAGGGGGACGCTTCGTAAGCTTGTTTAAATTCTCAAGAAGAATTCACTACCTCATCCAGATATTTAATTACCTTGAAATCTAACACAAATTCTTAGGAAATAAATAATTACCTTATCCAGATATTCAATTACCTTGAATCTATAATAGATTCCATAAAAAAGACAGTACATAGGCGAAATAAATTCAAGGCAAGGTAAGAAAATGAGTGATTAAAGTTTAAGTAATGAAATAAACATATAGGCAATCGTATAGATAGGACAAACAGTTAGTTATCTCAACAGCTTACTCTGAAATTATGAAAGAGCACGTTTTCATGAAGAAACGTAGGGGAGATCCGATGAACTTCCTCAGAAACTAATATGCTGCTAGGTTCGTAAATTAATTTTTTTTCGAGAGCTGAGAAACTTGAACTTGTAAAATCTCAGGTGCGTGAGAACACTGATGAATTCTGATGGCAACTGTTGCGGATTAGCAGGAAATTTGCCATAGTGTTACACGTTTTTGCAAGGTGGTGACGATATCTATTCTTAGTTCACTTTTAGTCTCCAGAGAAAAACGTCGAACTCCTCCGAAGAAATGAGTGACGTTGTCGAGTGACGAACCCATTTCACTTCAGTCTTCTTTAACAGTGCAATCAAAACCTCATATTTATTCAGAGTTTACACAACTATTTCAAAAAGCCTCTTATGAAACTATAAGATCAGCTCATCATATTCCGTAAATTAGAAGGTTAAATTGTCTGAGCACTTATCCTAGAAGTGACCTCCCACTTCAAGACCAACAAATTTTTTTTACCTTTTATCATTCCAAGGTGACCCACTTTCTGACAGTATTCCTTTCGATGATTACTTTTCACAACTCTTTCAATTCGGCTGATCGTTTCAGCGATTTTAGAGATCAGAACTGTGCTATGAGACTTCTGTATACTCTCGTTTACTTCCCTAATCTCGTAGCCGACTTGGTCATTCTGAGCATAGTATCCTGAAAAGCGACTTTCATTGGACGTTGGCAGAAAATCAATATTTTTCTTTGTGATTTAGCTGGCACGAAGTTGATGAAATACAAGGAGGAGTAACTGTAGACAATCGACTCGAATCATCGGCTCGAAAAAGACGAGGACGCCAAAACGATAGCTCAACTAAGTTTGTATACTCAAAAATGTGAAGTGCTGTGCAGAAACGTTTGCGCCAGCCAGCATTCGAATTCTGTGCAAAGTGAGCGTCGGTGGTGTAACGGTTAGCATACGCTCCCGGAAAGAGTGAGATCTGGGTTCGAGTCCCGGCTGACGCAAACGTTTTTGCACAACACTCTACATTATTGGGTATATCCAAACGTTATAACACCGCATGTAACGGTCAAATAAAAATAACTCCTGATTGATTATAAGATTGTATATCAATCTTCTGTCATTAAATTAGGATACTGATTGTCCAGTCAGAGCTCTTACGATTAATCGAAAGTGAAAAGGACTCTACTGCTTTTCGTCTTCAGTTCTATTCAATCTTTCTCATTTGGCATGATGTTGTAGTAGGAGCAAGTGCTATATCTACACAACTGTCATTCGTCTCTTCTCTTAATGTTCAAAAATGGATATCTTCTGTTATCGAAGAATTAGTCATCTTGCTGAATTATGGTTTACCCTATATTTCGACAATTACTAAAAGCTAGCAATGAGAGTCTAGTATTTTACACAATTAGCTAAATTCGCTATAGAAGGAATATTCTATTTCATTTCTTTCTTTGCTTTTATCATCTTGTTTGACTCGTATCGCATTTACTTTCGTTTTTTTTTTTCGTGTTCGAGTCTCACCATTTGTGGCATTCACTTCGTTTCCTCGAGTTCATCACTTGAGTGCTGAAGCTTTCTTCAAGAAAGTCGTAGATCAGTGGTCGAGCATGTCTCATTGCAACCTCAAGGAACCCAGGCTGGGCGTTCCATACACCGTCCGTTATTGATGTTCAGCCGCACTGAATGTTACTATCCACTCGGCCTCTAAAAAAAATTTTTTTTGGAACGCTTCAAGAATTTGCGTATTTTACTGTGCAGGAGCTATGGTAACCTTCTCTATATTGCTCCAGTTTTATTATATATTCGGGAATGAACATATAGTCTTCTTTTATTAGGTATTCTCATAATGTTCTGGTATGAGAGAAATACACAACAGGTTCATTAACCAGAAGTAATAAAATTTGCTTAACAGCACTATTCAATTGCGCATTTGCTTGTAAAAATTTAGGTATACAACTTGCCTATACTTCCTTTAAGATGGAGCTGTCTTCGGAACAAATTCGCTTGCTACCCACGCACGAATGGCGCGTAGGAAAAATGCTAGTGAAGCAACACGCAAGATTATTGGAGCTTGGACCGATGATACGGTTGCACGAAGGACGACTAGGAGTGATTCGAGAAGTTAAAAGCCGGAGAAACAGTCTGGAGGATCAGTCGCGTTTGAGCCGTTAACAAAAAGCTTCATTAATCTTGCGCCGCTTCACTAGCATTTTCATCTACGCGCCATCACTGCATGAGTATGAAGCAAAATCGTTCCCATGACAGCTCCATCTCAAAGTAAGTAAGCGAGCTTTATACCAAAACGTTCGCAAGAAAATGCGCACTTGAATAATGTTGTTAAGCAATTTTAGTTAGTCTTGCTTAATGAATTTAGTGTTTATTGTTTTTGTGCAAACTTCTGAGAAGATTTAATATAAGCAATAGCCACATGGAGATATCCATCTCTCCTTTTTTCAAAGTAGATTTCCTGATTCCAAGAAATTCCTCATCGTATGAATATGTACGAAATGTTTAGTGTGTGTATACTTTTACTGCTTTATTTTTATTATCTCAAATCGCATTCAACATCAAGTAATCGTGCCGACTTCAGTTCCATTCGTCCTCTTTCAGAGTACTCAATGGGCCGGTTCGTCTTAGTGATACGAAGACTATTACACCCACTGAATGAGGTCTAATATTTTCGGTCTTCTTAACAAAAGCGTGCTTGAAGATAGTTTGCCAGATTCTGCTGTTGGAATTAGGTTTTACTAATATTCATAGATGGCTAGACATAGTTCATCCGTCTGTAGGTAACTTTACCTATTTGAGTCGAACAAGAAAGCCTTGATGTGATTCCACAGTTGATTGATTATATACTTTTCACCAAGTCGACTTTTAAATGAACGAGCCACCTCCATGTGAGACTATAAAGGTGGGCAAAAACACATACGATTGAATTTTTGCGGCAGATAAAAGTCAATTCGGTCCAAAAAAGCCCATTGTTCCACGTATCGGTCTCGTAGAATAAGAGCAAGGCCGTTTTTCGTACGCGTTTAACGCTCATCCCTTCTCCTATACATCTGCGCCACAACGAGCGGGACATTGTCCACTAACTGGCTCGAGACAAATCCTCATTTCCTTAAGAGAGACTGATTGCATAAGTGGTTAAAAGTCAGCCAATCCGAACGTGCAGGGCAAGTATTTCTCTAAATCGTTTAGAAAGGTAAAAACGTCTTGAAAGTCATCTATGCACTAATATGTAATTTCTTAATTGGTTTCCCACTGTGTATCAATGTCCGTCTACACGGATGAGAAAAAAACATCTTCGCAGTGGTGTTCTACTGATTCATTTCGTATCATTTAAGCAGAATTTCCCTAAAATTATCCATTACCTTTTAGCACTATTTAGTAGTTATACACGTTTTTTGCCTAGGGTGAATTTCGATTAGGTAATTGAAACATTTAAGCAAGTGTCTCGGTGTATATTTTGCAAGAATACTCGTTCTTTCAAGTGCAAATTACAAGTCGACTCATTATTTCTCCACAAAAGCCAAGATTACTCTTTACGATAAGGTCTAATTTTTCTTGAAGTTTTACTTCCAGATTTGAATTTTCTAGTGTGTTAAAACTGAAGCATTGATGATGCTCTGAGGATCGGTACTACTGCCCGTTTAGGCTGCCCAAAAGCGCTATTCAGTTGTGAAACCTTAAGACCGTCAGATTTCTTCTGCGAGTTTTTTTTTATCTCAGTGCTTCTAACAACTGGAAAACTTTATATAACAAATCGTACTCGCTTAGAGTAGAAATAAGGTAATTTTCATGCGTAAATTGGAACAAATCGGCACCATGGAATACTATTCGTTTACATTTGCGCATGAACCCACGGATTAGCGTATGTATGAGTGCATAAGACTAGAAGATAAAGCACTACACATTTTAGGAAATGATTAGGCAACTTAAAATAGTGCAGACATGATTGGATCCCTATTCCATCAATGCACCTGCTTCCAGGTGCTCAAAGGTTAGTTTTGAGTTATCAATCTTCTCGACAAGTCCGCTCCAAGTCTCCTACTAAAGAGAGATCGCTTTTAAGTTTCACGGGGTCACATTTGTACACATAGATACTATGTAGTAATCTAGCTCACTAGAAAAAAGGCGTCATTTACGTGAATTCATTTAAGCTCTATGTGAGATACACAATTGTTTTTGGTCTGCTCTTAATCTCAGGTTTGCCATCTTGGAATGAGAAGCATATCTTCGCGATTGAACAGTTTAAGATTCTCCTACAATTGAAACTTGTTGAATTATTTTTTTCCTAAGATCTCTATGACTGCATTTGTAAAGTTTATTAGAATAACCGATTTCTCTGAATAACGCCTGACGAACACCTTATCGTATTACCCACTAATGAATCGCAAGTCAAGCTTAGTGAATTGTGTAGACCATTTCAACGCCCAAACCCACACCCCCATTTATTTCCCACACCCACGTCCGCGGTCACATCAACTTTCACTCCACATCTGCGAACTAATTTTTCCAGTGTGCCATACGAACGTCCCGCTGGTGTGACAGATGGTCGAAAATAGAACTGAATGCCGTGGTGGGGAAGTTGAGATTTAAATGTGACCTAATATTGGCGTACAATATTAACAAAATACAAGATTCACATAAAGGAGAAAATTCAAATTACTAGCGGAAAGTAACCACCGTCGGCAGTTGTTCATTTATAACGACAAAAAGAGATATACTTCTGCGTTTTGTCGCGGTGTAGAACTCAACAAATTAGCTACTTTAAACGTTTACCGATTTCTTTTGATTAGAAAAACGGAGATTGTTATTGAAAGGGTTTGTTGAATACCACGTTAAACACTATATAATTCAATGGAGTAAAATAATGACTTTTCGGCGAAATCGCCCTCTTCTGAGCTTGGAAAAAATCAAATCGATTCGTAATCTGCTCAGTCAAATATTTGATTCGCACAGAGAACAGTTGCTTCTTAGATCACTCACCGTTTTGTTGTTTTTATGTCTTCCAACTAATCATAGAGTCAAGTGACATAGAGATCTGCATAAGATAGGATTATTCCTGGATCAGCACAGAGAATAACCCTGAGGTATGGTGCGAAGTTACACGTGATCAGAGACAGTCCTCCTCGCGGCTCACTTTTGGTCTTGGTATCTGTCCAGCATGCTTTAAGAGTCTTTCGCGCATAGGATAGGATATCTGTACGAGGGTCCGAACTCAAACATCAGAATCTTCACCGCTACGATCTTCCCTTTTCGTGCCTAGTAAAGAATTTTGATTGGCTCTAAATTTTTTAACCAGATGTTCCTTTATACGGACACAGAGTGGTCCACCCGTTTCGCTAATGTATTCGTCCCCGCATGTCTTGCCAAACATTAGGTACACCATACCAGATCTCATTAATTCTCCGTGTCTACAGTTAGGAAAATTAGTACAATGTTTTTGCATGGCAAAGACAGTCGTATGGTCATTACGGATTTCGCGCCTTGGAGAATTTGAGTGCTTTGAACACTGCTACCGAGTTGTAAGCCTGCCCATCTTAAGCAGAGTCAATAGCGTTTTGATGTAGAGTGATGCGCAAAACTTTCGCGTCAGGCGGGACTCAAACCCACATGTCACTCTATCCGGGAGCGGTTGGCGGCTGACAGATTGATGCGCTGTAGCGTGGAAAGAATGGTGTGCTAAATGGGCGTTTGTAGTGCAAGGGGTAGAGCACGCGCTCCTGGATAGAGTGAGATATGGGTTCGAGTTCCGCCTGACGCGAGAGTTCTGCACGGCACTCTACATCAAGAAGGCATATTTGAAAATTCGCATCACCGCTAGATGGGCTTAAATGAAAAGAAATCCATTTGATAGCTGTGTTTAAATTGTTGGGATTATATCAAATTGTTTTACTGACATTGCACTGCTGTACAACTCGTTTGCTTTTTCATTTCGTCTTTTTACACGCACACATAACAAGCACACATACACACACACCACACACCCACACACACGCAGAGCACACACATATATATACACATACACATATGCATATATAAATAAATAAGCGGGGAATGAGCATGTGGATATGCGGACAATCAAATCGACTTGTGCATCCTTTCCCAGGAATGACGTTTTGAAAGCACAAGTTAACTAAAATTGAGTTCGCAAACGCTGCGACGATGTAAAACCTCCCAAAACCGGGAAACACCCAAAAAATTCTTAGTGCAGGCGCAATTACGTGTAGAATATCAATCAACATCTTGCCAACTAGTGGCTGTTGTTCTTGTCAACTTGGTCGCAGTGATATTCACTAATTCACTCAACAGTAGTCGTAAAATTGCCTCCTTTGGCTCGTTGCTCATGGAAGAAAGCAAAAGTGAATTTCTCAAATTTTCAAGTTCATTCTAAATCTCAGTAGATTTTGCTAATATTATAATCAGCTGTACCACACTTACACACCTCAGTAGTCTTGCACCATGAGGTATGATCCGTATTAGTGTCACCTCATTTTGTATAGATCAACATCTATTTTCAATGTTCAGCTCAAAGCAAACCACTGGCACCCGCACAACCAGCGGGCTCCCATTAACTATCTTTATTGTCAAAGCAATGAATTAAAACCTTTGTATTGAAAATGTAATACACTCAATGTCCCCTGGAGGAGCAGAGCTCAATAGGAAGATCTGATGCGGAGACAGGGACCATTGGAGTCTCAACGGATGCACATTTGGTGAACAAAAGGATCAAAAATGAAAGTCGAGCACTACGAAAAATTCTATCAATTGATAAATAACAACATCTTCGAAAACACAGAAGAAGCAGAAGATAGAAAAGCCCTAAAAATATCTAAAATAAAGATCGATAAAGAGGTAAGAATTAGAAGAGTGAGGACTGTATCTTAAGGGCACAAAAATCATTCCCCTCACACAAAAACATGAAATAGTACTGTAACAGACTTAAAGCATGCCTGGGACAAAGGAAAAACAACGACATTGGTTGGCGTTGCGGATAGCAAGAGCTCCCTGAAACAGTTAGTCGCGAGTCTAAAGTCTTCTTGAAACGCTTAGTTTTGCTCATATCTCCTTGTGGATGTGAAATGGCGCTCTTGCACTTGATCCCTGTAAAGTAGCTCTACAATTTTCCTGTGAATCTACACAGAGATTGGTGGAAAACATGTATTACTACCGTGTTTAGAGGATGATTTACAATGTACAGGACCATGATTCGATCTTTCACCCTGAAAGCCGTCTCCCCTTCACCGTCGCAAGTATGCCATCTAATCTTTTTGGAAGGACAAACACTGACTTAGTTCATCAACGTGCATAGCAAGTTACTGTTCTGGCTGAACATATATTCAGTCCCATTGCTTTCCACCATTAGAGACAAATGACCCATCTATCAGAACTTATTTAGCACCGGAAACTTTACGGTTTCTATAAATTTTGAACTTATAGCAATGATTTTCTTGCTGTCTCAAGTTCAGTTAGGTGAGCTTTAAGATGAAGAAACCAAGAAGCACCATGAGATAAGACAAAGAAAAGTAGGCTTACTCTGATGTAGATTTTCAACTAGGATTTCTTTCTACATGATCCACCACCACACCTTCTGCGTAGATCCACAACTTCCTGCACTCGATTCGTTTCCATCATAGATTTGTGAACATTTCACATTTACGTTTCGATTGCTGCTTGGAAATTTTCATCTTCTCCATGAATGTCGCAGAAAGTTGCTTATGTCGAACCTGCTTGCAGTCCTTGAAGACAACAGCGCCAAGGTGTTCCCATGTGATCGCAAGAGTGTGTTAGTGGGAGAGTTCGCACTTTTCGTGCACTATCCGCTGATGATAATTTAACAAAAGTTGATGAAGTACAGAGGAATCCTATGGTGTTATTTTCACATTGTGGTCTCAACAGCGGATGTGTCATTGCACTGTTTCTATACTTTTGATTCTGGACATCCAGTTAGCTGACTAAACATTCTTCATGGCTTCGTACCCATACTTCATCAAGTATTCTCAGAAAACTGTCATCAGTAACTATTTTAGCGCTCTCTTTCTCCAATTCTAACCGGATTCGTACATAAATTCCCGCGGTCGGAACACTGCGAAGATCACTGCACAGTACGTCTCTATTCTCCACGCTACTCCACCTCTCTGGATGACGTTGCTCCTCCATTTTTTAAGTAAATATTTATTTCATATCACTCTACATATTAGTTTTGTAGCATTTTTCTTAACATAGAGAAAGAGAGGAGAAAGGCAAAGCAAACGTCTCGATGGTGCAGTGTCTAACATGTAAGTTTTTAGAATGGGTAACCAGGGGTTCAGAACCTTTCCAGGTTCCACATTTCGATCGTATAGCAATATCTTTCGGTTATAGTTGGAATCCTTTGCTGTCTCTCCCTCACTCCCTCCCTTATCGCTTAATCTCTTTTTTCTCGAACTCTTCATCATCATCATTTCGTACTGTACTTCCCCAACAACAACTAATGTTGTTCGTTTTTCATCTAGGCTTGCACACATCGACTTGTGTCTCGAAACCGGTCTGTTTATCTTTTACTTTTCTGCCTGTCCTCCCCGTCAACATAATGTTCCCTAGTGGTTCGTTTGCACGTCATTCTCCCTCCGCTTATTCACTATTGATTTCCTCGCTCGCTACAGCTTTTAGTACGAGCTTCCTGCTGATGCTGCTGCTGCTTGTGCTTCCTGAATGTTTACTAAGATTCTGTTATCGTTAATTACCATTTATCTTCGAGCATTAACCATAAAAACTACGATTATGGCGCCTTGTAACTGATCTTGCGTGTTGACGTCAAGTCATTTTTTCTGTGCTTCTTCTTTTCATCAGCCTTTTTTTTTTTGAACAGCAATCCTTGAGAAGAACGTGTCACCGGCCGATTAAACCAGATTCATGCAATTTTCGTGGAATATGGTGAATGTTTGTCCCGGATCTCCGATGGTCCCTATCCAAAGGTATCGTTTAGCCGAGTAGCCAGGCATCATCTGCACTCCATTTTGCTTCCATGTTGTCGTCTTTGTTATTACCATCAACAGCCTTGTTTTATGTCCTGCTACAGTATTATTCGTCCGAATTTTCTTTAACTGGGAGCTATATAGAGCTGATGACATCAGAATTGTCTGAATACTGACTACTATTTTGTATTAATTCTCTGTTTTTGATGACTCATTTGCAACAATCACTACAGCTTAGACAATGAATCCAACTTACAATGCTAAGGATTATTAAATTTTTGGCGCTTCATGAGTGGCACGATAATATGAAAAATATGCAAAATTCTGAACCTCAGGCGGGAGTTGAACTCAAGTCTTATCCTTCCAGGACACAGAATACCTGTTGCGCTACCGTGGCTCCTTTTCTGCTATCACTTTTCTGCGCTACAAGTATCGATTCTGTTTATTTTTGACCGTGTTTGATCAATTTTCTATATTTTTCCAACTATTCTACTTGATATATTAGCTTTTATGACCAAGGACAATAGTTTCAGATCAAAGGCAATAGTATTTCACTAAGTTGTATGATCTGTAGGAATTGATAGTAGAACGAGTGATTAAAGAGCAAGGACTTGGTAGTTTAGTGGTTTGCATGCGCTCCGACAAGGGCAAGACAATGGTTCAACTTCCACCTAAGGTTACCAGTTTTCTATATCACTCATCATTCTTGAGTTAAAATATGCATTGATGTGACTCATTGTGTAACTGTGAATCATTGTGACTTTCAAAGCAAATTTGCAGATATTCTAATTTAATGGTGCCCATGAAGAAGAGAGTGTTTTCCTTTTTCTTAATAGACGTAGTGGAATCATATAGTTAATTTCTGCTTTGTAATTTGAATAATCATTGAGTGGAATCAAAAAGGCATCGGTATTGCAAACGGTTCGAGCACGGGTTCCGGATAGAGTGAGATATCAGTTCGAGTCCCAACTGGCGCAAAGGTTTTGCACATCAATCTACATCAATGAATAAACATCATTAGTGAAAAGATCAAGAAGTGCAAAAGTTCAACTTAAAGTTCTAAGAATATTCTCTGAAGTGTCCATTTGTCGTGATCGCTTTTTCTATTTATGAGAAATTAAAGAATAGACAAACCGTATTAAGTACAGAAATCTGGATTATGTCCTTAGCGAGGATGTTGATTTACTGTGTTGATAGAGTTTATTCTAAAAATTCCCATTTTCTTAGAAGTCGTCTAGTCTTTTCGCATAATTCTGAGCAGTGCGGACCATTCCGCTGCTACTATAAAGCACCATATCGAGTCGTATCTATGCGATATTACTTTTTTCTTTCTTTTCTATTCTTTTTTCTTCTTTCTTTTCTATGGCTCTCGCTTTTGTCGATGGGCGAGGCGATTTTTCATTTATTGCATCATCTAGGACACTTGTGGTGCAGTAGTTAGAGGTTCCCTGCAAGGCACACGTTCTCGAGATTCGATCCCGACCTCTGAGCTCACCAACTCTTGTATACCTCTGGAAATGGCAAATTGATGTCACACTTATCTGAAAGGATAGTATCGCAAACGTCAATATTTGTAGGCTATCACAACTTAATGTATAGGCCATAAATTCGTTTAATCACTCTTAACGGTGTTTTATGAAATCCACTGTATGACGCATTCAAGGGATTGATCAGCGGTATTATCGCTATCCCGCTGGAAATTCTTCTTTTTCTACTGTATCGTATACGATGCAGAACGCTATGGATAGACTGTGAGGATGGCCCATCGTCATCGACTGATGCCTGGATGGTTGACAAGGACTGCATCAAATTTTTCTTTTACTGTCCATTTTTTTTCTTTTGCTTGATCTATTTTGTGGGTTCTTTTCTCAATTTGGACTCGAGTCTCTGGGGAAGAAGGTTTCTCGTTATGGGCTTCCTAGTTTCGGCCTCACTAAAGTTTGTACTTAAAAATTCTTGACTTTAACCAATTGTTCTCTAATCATATGTGATTTAATGCGATTTTCCCATCAAGAATGAATTTTTGATAAGCCGAAGGAGCATGTTTGAGTAGGAGCATGAAAAAGTTAAGATATCAAACTTTTTCTGGCTTGGCCTTCTTCATTAAAAGAAATTTTGTTTTTTACAACTGTTTTGCCACGTGTTCACAGTGTCTATATAGGCCTTTTTCAGAAAGTCCAGCAATATCTGAGACATAGGCGATAATTGATCTATCTCATTCGTTTCTCTCAACTCTGAATCGTTTGCGTTTGGTCATTTTCGTGGTTACGCAGAAACTTTGGTTGCCGACGATCCGGACTTAATAGAGACGACGACAGAGACGATGCAGACGAATTGTACTTGACTGATGTGATCTTCCATTATCGGAGGTCTTTATCTTTCCGACGACGTCGTCGGCGGCGCCACAACAGTTTACAACGCGCCACCGAGTGGCTGTGGCTTTGTTCATTCGGATAGTGGTGCCAGCAGGTGGTGTATAAAATTTTCTCGCATAAATTCTCCTACTCCAACTCTTTTTGATCGACCGAAATATGCTTTTGTGGTAGTAAATATCAGTTTACATCTAATTCATAGAAGTCAAATAATCTGTACTACATCGACTTGAAGAAACACATGTTTTCTGGTTTTCATAGCACAGACCAGACTCCAGGAATCAGAAAATCCTTTTTTATTTAGCCCATTAATATTTGATAATAAAACATTATGTAAAATCTATAGTTATCAAGGTTCCATGAGGAGACGGTATGGACAATTGGAATGCTCTCAAAATTTCTGTCGCCCTCTTTCTAAACAAAGGTTTTTTTTCTAACCAAAGTGTCTCACAATTTTTTTTCCTCATTCGGAAAAATAGCAAAGGATTTTCTCATTTTTCGTTTCTGATTCTGGAAAAAACGTATCGGTACCACAGTGGGTGGTGATACCGTTCGTCAAAAGCCGGATGCTGATTCGACATTATTGTGAACTTACCAAGCCGTCCATCCTTTGGAGTCGGCAAATTACTGTCGAACTAAAGTGGGATCGCCTAACTGCCTTCAGTCCATATGGTGGGCTGTAACGTGGCTATACCAAGTAGAGGAGAATCGACATGATCAGCATAAAGCAACAATGGTGGGAAAGACAAAAAACCTCAAGTGGGCCGCTGGAGCTACGCGCAGCTTTCGAAGATTTTTGTAGGTGATGTATACGAGGAAATCTTTCGGTTGCAAGGTTTCAGATACGTACACTGTGATATTTGTTACGTGGGTTTATGTGCAATAGATATTCAGGGAAAAATAATCTAGGATTTCTTGAACTTGATTTTAGCGAAATAATTGTGATGTTTAGCATGTTATACCCACAATTTACAGACCTGTACAAAGAGCTACTGACAATAAACGACGGGTAAAATCAGTGTCTTATGTGAAAACTCGGAAACAACTTTTCTTAACATAGGAAATGGTCAATGAATGTTACTTAATGAGCGGGCAAGAGATTCCAATACAATATTTATGCACAATAGCTCACATTTCGGCACTTTCGCGTTAGTCAATCTACACCCTTTCATAACGGGAACATAACAAGGATTCATTGAACAAAATGCAATCATATAATGAAGAACTTTTTGTGACCACTCAATTTTTTGCTCTTCATAAGCCTATAGATAATGTTGAAATTTAACCACATTAAACGTTACGTGGGTCAGAAATCTATCTGGCTCAGGTCAAAATTTTAGGATGAGGTATGGTATGAGGCGAGGTCGTGCGTCATGTTTTATCATCAGACAAGGCTGATACCAGTTCACCGACGCTGAAACGATGGAGAACAGAAAAACCTCTATTCCAATCCATTTTCGTTCACTGTAATGGTTGCTTTCCCGATAGTTAATGCTGTGCAATGATTTTTTTCCTGCATGTGAGCTTGTCCCTGGGCTGATCGACGCTTTCGCTTTATACAGAGCTTTGAACAGGCTGTGACTCTTACTCAATCTACTCAGATAAATTCTTCCATAACTGAAACAGAAAAAGATCCAATACACAAATTGTATTGATATTTTCTATCATAAATATGACATTGATAGGTTCGGCAGGTGACATTTCGTTAAATAACTCGCATCTTAGTGGGTGCTATCTCGACTATTTGGAGGAAATCGTGCGATATCGAAATTAAAAAAAAAATCAAGAATTTTTCGAATAGAGGAAAATTTCCCAGTTAGATAACGGGAATTGCGTACTCTCGGAACATGAGCTGAGATCGCAGCGCACGAGCGATGGAAGCGACGCGCGATTTTCGTCATCTAAGTCGGGTTGTTTTCTCCGCTTCAGATAAGTTATACGGTTTTAGCGTCACTTTGATGGACCCATGTTTTTATAAACACTCTCATGTTATTTGCTTTCGCTAATCCTTATGCTATCGTATCACTACTAAATGTCTAGCGGAAAATCCCTGCTCAATGGAAAAGGCACCTTAATAATCGTTTATCCCAAAGTACAAACGGCGCTCTGAGTTTGTGAAACTTCATTTTTCCCTTAATACGGTCTTCATAGAGGGATATTTGCTGACGTAACGTTGAGCAAGAATGTATGTTTTTGATATTCATTTTTTTCCAATTTTCTATATCCTTTTCCAAAGCTTTCACTCATCATCTTATGTCGCTTTCTCTGACATCCTTTACATTTATGAACATTTGCACATGTGCTGGAGATATGCAGTCATCATTGACATTTTATTGCTATTTTGGTGTCGCTGATGAATAGCTTGTTATCGATATTTGTCAACACAAACTCTTTTTCGCAAACATCAACGCAAGCGTGGTGTCGTCCGAGGTTTTCTCGTTCTAGATTTTTCCACAAATCCGCAATAACAGCAGAGTTTTCTCTCTGCATCGCTCTGTGAAAGTGAGTGATGATTTTTGAATGAGCTGCTTTCCTTTGTTCTAAATAGCAAAGTATACATTCCGATTGCTCAAAGCTTTGACAAAACTGTTTAGAAAAGCTTTTAAACACTAATTTGATTATAAAGTTCAAAATCCATTTTATTTCCATATAGTTATGGTCTTGTTTTGTCTTTCTATAATTATAGTCGTTTATTGTTCTTTATGTTGTTTTTTATTGGTCTAAGTCCCATTTATTGCTTCTCTCTTCCATATACTCCTAGCATAATGGACTCAAAACATGTTTTCCGAAAGTCCTAACTACCGTACCTCCGTGCACTATATTGTACAAGCCGGACTTTACGGGATATTGATATCATAGTTGAAGCCTTGAAATTCTCCAAAACCACTTATATTACTTACAAGAAAAAATTCTAGACAGGCCATGACTGATGAGATCAACATGTAGCTTCTGAAACGAAGCACTTTTTTTCAGCAGATTCATAACTTTGACAGAAACCTATCCTTATGCTGAAAGAAGTACTCTTCTATTATGGCGGCACCACTGTTTGGATCTTCGCACCTAGTATTAGGATGTGATCTCATTGATGTTGTTTTTTTTTCGTCCAAACCTTACCCATTTTTATTTTTTTGCATTACGACACGACAGCGAACACCCACACTCCGAGTTCGACCACTTTTGTGTACCATAGACTCAGATCAATCCGGTTCTGAAGTAGACGAGAACATCGAAACGTTAACCCAATAAATATTTTTGTAAGCCCATCTTATCTAAGTAATCTTGAATCTTATTCTAATATACGCAGATCGTTCCTCTGTTTTCTCTTCTTCTGGATCGCCTATAAATTTTCAATTACGAATCAAAGTCTAGTTACATATGTATCCATATATATATATATATATATATATATATATATATATACGTATGTGCACACATATATATGCGTGTATTTATATGCATATATACATATATACATATATATATATATATATATATATACATATACATAATATTCGAATTTTAACCCGGTCGAAATGACAGCTGATCGATCGTGCATCGCAATGTTCATTACTCAACCAGAGTTTTTCTTCGTTATAAGAGAAACTCTAGTTTTTTGATATTACTCAGACACTCCAAGTTTTTCTTTACGCGGCTATTTTTTTGGTCCGCATATACCTTTTACATGCGAAGAAAACTTTGAGAGTGAAAGATGATCTTCTCTTCACTTATATATGTAAATCAGAACCTTCCCAGGAAGCATTTCGAATCTTCAGGATTCATACAATCAGTTGGTTATCTTATTTTGGCTGCTACAGGACACTGAGAAGATCTTTGCTAGAAACAAGCGCAGTGGTAATGTCGTCGCGATTTACCCTTCTGAAAAATCCTCAAAACTCAAAGAAGCAACCCTGTGCAGCGAAAAAGGTATCTCAGTTTTTGTGTATTTGGAGAGATACACGCCTGAACCGGTTAACCTTATCATGGCGAACATGGTCTTTAGTCAAGTTTCGGTAACTAACAAAATTATCTTGTTTAATGGCGTGATTCAGATATTCGGAACCTCATGGATCTATGAAAAAGACTTTTCTCTATAATATTGGTCGCCTATGTATCTTTCACGGATTGTGTCCACAAGATTAAACATCTTGCTAATACTAATCGTCAAAAATTTGACTGAGAAATTGGGGTTCTCAAGATTTCTAACAAAGGAGGACCAGCTTCAAGCACGGATATGAGGAATGCTATCGTGTCCTACTATCAAGTTTTCATCAGCTTTTGAATAACTAACTAATTTCAGATTCAAAATTTTCTTACTCTAAATAGTAATATTTCATGAAGTGGCATAGCCTGAGTGATAAGAGGAAGCGGCCATTAATTTTCGCATTTTATGAGTCCTATAGAGATTGCATAATAGCTTTTAGGTTCAAGAATCTTACATCTATCGAATATCACTTATGTTATGCCTCCAACTCGTTCTCAACAAGAAATGACATATATACTTATAACATTATCGTCCCTGCATCAACACCCTTGGAGAGTTCTTAGCAGTGGAGAATCGTTACAGATGTGTGGCACTACCTGCTATAGATTATTTCAGTGTTTATTGTTGATTTGTTCTATTATGAATTCAGAAATCGATTGCTCAAATTAGCTATCGATATCTTCCATTTTCACCTAATTGCCTACTTTCATTTCAAATGTCGAGAGGTCGACGATTATTTTGCTTCTCTCGACGACGGCGGCACAACAACAACAACAACAACCACAGAGGGACGGTCGGTTCCTTCGCTTTGTCGGCAGGGAGCGCCCATGAACCAGTTAGAGTATGGCGAAGGGCTCCGCTCTAAGACGATTGTCATAGATTTTTCTATACGTTTCCATATGAATGCACTCGATGTTTGCATATGGTAGCTATAAATTAATATCAATTCGAAAAAGTAGCAATAAAGTTGAAAAATGCGCTGTTCGTCGCTCTCCTCAATTTTCTTTACATTAAATATTTGTATACAATCGCTTTGATCTCGTTTTCTTTGTTTTATGAATGTAATAGCTCTTTTTCTCACCGAATCAACGTTTATTTATCTTTTTAATGGGAATGTAAAAGTACAAATTGAAGCGAATTGAGGAATAAAGGCTATTAAAGACGATTTGGATGATTGAATATAAATCACTAAACGCATTATTTACTTCTTTCCTCACTGCACTTACTGTATCTGAGCTTCTTTATGTTTTGTGTAGCGCAAACTTTTGCGAATGCATACGGTGTAGTGCCATTGCGACACCACGCATCACTCTTAATAGGTCGCCAGTTCGGTCCGCTTTGCGGTCAAGCGAACTCCCCATTTTCAATCAGTTCATAACGGGCACCGCTGCGAAAATGATTGACTGCTCAGCTCATTCGTTCTATTTTTCAGATCAATCAAAAATAGTGCTCGTTTTGGTCGTTATGATTTTTGCTAGTACATACTGTGACGGAGCGCATGTGGCGCAGTGGGTTAGAGGTGCCCTGCGTCGCACACGAGGTCAATGGATCGATCTCGCGCTCATGGCTCACCAAGTCGGCCATCCCTCCGGGGTTGGTAAATTGGTACCAGACAGGTCTCAGACTTGTCTGGGTGGATAAGCAGCACTGACTCGGTTCAGCGGGAGGCCTCCGCGAGTCATTGTAAAGGCCAGATATGCATTCAATCACCTCAAAACGAAGTTAGAAATTGAAGTCGAATGCATGGCGCATCCCTCAGGGATTGATCAACGCCGAGAGCTTTATCCTTTTATCCTTTATACTGTGACGAATACTTTTGCCTTCACCCTGTGAGTCCTTTTGTAGAGTGCTTCTTGAATCAATAATCATCTTCTGAGCTCCATTTTTAAGTAATCCTATAGTTTGTAATTTCTCATTAATTCTGTGTTTCTCTCGTATTGTGTAGTTTGCTTTGCACTGATCATTTTTTTCTGCTCTCTTTTTTCTTTCTCTGAAATATCTTTTTGTTCGAAAGTTTGAACTTAGTAAGAAGTCTTCAAAGTTTTTTTTTTCTGATCTTATGCATCCTCTTCACCTTTTCATCTCCGAATTTTTTCTTTACTTTTTCTTTCTGTTATTCGTGTTTTTAGAACTCATTCTGTCAGAAGCCATAAGCACGAACAATAGCCCATTGCAGTCTACCATAAGTCTTGGAAAGTTTAAGATTGTCTTTACCCCTCTCCTTTGTCAGTTCACCTTTATCATCTCTTAGCTGAGTTATTTGCTTTTTTCTTCATGTATGATGGTAGTAGTTCGCTGAAAGGGGTGATACAGTGCCTTACGGCATCTCGAAGATCATTGGTGGCATCGTTACGTCTGCGCTGACCCTATTGTTTTTTTTTTCATCAAAAATCAAAGGCATTCCATTCCTTATGAATACTGTCAGCCCCTATTGTTAACTTCATTGTAAAGAAGAAGAACATCCAGGAAATGGCTAGTGTCTTTGTTTCCCGTGTTGTTGATGGCGAAAAGAACTTGCCCTCAACGTCTTACTAGTGGTCACACTCTTACGAATCCTTGTGAAAACAAAATCACCAGTTCAAATGTCATTCAAGAAAGGCTGAAAACCTGAACGCGCTGCTCATGGCAAAGGACAAGGGACTAAGCTCTTGTCGTTGATCATTATTGACCGTGCATTCGGCTTCATTAAGTATTGTTTGCGGTGATAGGAATACATATCTGACCTTCAAAAAGGCTCGCGGTAGCAAACTGATTAATCAGGTCAGTGCTGCTATCATCCCAGACAAGTCTGTTGCCAATTCACCGACTCCACAGAGATGGTAGGTTTGATAAGACCTGAGCGCGGAATCAAGCCTTCAACCATCGATAGATCGACCACGTGTGTCGCAGAGCACATCTAACCACTGCACTACCCTTCAAACGACAGCAATAATAAATTTTTTTTAGACGATGGATCGTCTAGCTAGTTGGCATAAGCTTGAATTTTCGTTTTGTATATTATTTGTTAATGAAAACACTAACAGCAAGATCTTCGATTAGTTATTAGATTCATGCTCGACATCAAGCGAACATTGAACCAGCTGAACACGAGCTCAGATATTGGGATTTTTTAAACGAACATCGTCTCATCTCCTGAACACCCGCTAGCAAAACCGAGGCCTCGCACTAGCAAAGCTTTTCTGGATTTGTAAATCCTCGGAAATTGTTATTTCTCATATAAGCGCTTTGCAACCTTATTATAGTTATAGTGGATGTTATTCGATGTCGAAGTGCGGTGGTTTACAGCAAATTTCCGTTCTCCATCTAAGCTGGGAACAAGTTCATCATCTTCGTTCGATGATCCACATTAGAACAGACTAGACTTTTGTCGTGGAACGTTCCATCGAACCATCCGTGCCTACGTTCTTGAGAAACCAAGCTCCCATTGGGTAGCGCTGGTGAGTTCGTGAATGGAAGGAGTTCACTGCTGTCAGCTCACGTTAAGTAATCAAGAGATTTTTCATCTGGGGCAATTTTCCACATGCGACTCGGTGAAGACTTAAGAAGCGCAGCTCACGCTATGTTCAGCGAAAATAGGCACGCATAAATTTGAATCGCATCTATTAAGAAAGTCAAAAATCCAAGCAGCAAGCGAATAGTCCACAATTTGAACCTTCTTGGATGACACATGAAAGGACGAATTGAACTCAAGAACCCTGGGTTTCACACAATACGTGACGTTTGGGCATGCAAAAAAAATTTATTCCATATTATATAAATTTCTATGTTCTATGATTCTGTTCCTCTTCCGTCACTAAATTGTATTGACAAAAAACCTTTGTAAAAATGTGAAATTATATCAGGGAAATAATTGCTTCCAAAGAATACCTGGATTATTCTTGAATGTCATGAAGTCATCGAATATTCTAGCAGACTGCTATTATATGAAGCTAAAACTACTTTGTTGTCATCAAATTATCGTCACAATATTCACCGTTCAGCTCGTAGCTGCACTTGTGTGACTTTCTCAACCTATTGTGTTTTGAGATCGGTAGAGATAGATCGTATCTAGAAGATGAACCTCCAGCATGCAATAGACGTCTGGGTTCTAAACCTTGGGCGTCGTCATTCGTCGGCTACGGTGGGTTTTCTTTCAGTGCAAAGCGGTATTCTGGAGAGGAAACGACATCGTGGTTATTCATCAAGTGTTTTGGGAACTTTTTGCCATGAATGCGTCATCGTTTTGTCGCTCACCCACCGACACAGGGAACAATTCGTTTTCGGAAAAGTCAAACAAAATCTGGAATTTTTGGAAGTTCATCATAATTCACAAATTTTTCTTTTTATGCTAAACGCGAGGTTATCACATTACAATTTATTCGGTCAGCTGACAATTGGACCATTTACTTAATTATTAAGATATGTCGAGGTCAATAGGGAGGCGGTCATGAGTTGTATTTTACGGTTTCCTCATCCATCTTTCTTATGACTGATCCAATTCGTTTGAGTTGAACTCAGTTATCATCAGCCTTTCTAGTATTTGAATTGAATCTCTCCCTAATGAGGACTCTAACAACATTTCCGTGTCCTTGTAAGATTGCTAATCAGTGACTTAATCATACTGGTATTAAGTTTTCATTCGTCGTTGTTTTTGCTTTAGGGGCACTACGAAGGATGCACCGGTGAGTATTATTGGTAACTCTGTGACTTTGCGTGGTACTACAACCTTAATAAATTACGTCTGTAATGGAAATATTTGTATGAAAATTTTTATATCCAAATATACAAAACTACTTTTTCTTGTAGCACAACTCCACTTCAGTTTCTTAGTTGTTGAAGGTGGTATTAATTTTTGTAATCACAAAGATGTGGCACTCAAAAGCTATGAAACAGACAAGATGAAAAAAGATTCTTCAAAATTCTAAACAAATATTTATTTTACCTTTTGTGCATTTGTCCTGGACATGACCATTGATCACATTGAACATGGTATTCAGTGTGGAGTAGAAACCGTACCACCGAAATTGTTTTAGAATATCTGAATATAAATCAAAGAAAAAGCTATACTGTAAGTCACCACCTTCAAATGTGATATGTAGGTCTTTTCAAAAATTTCCACATTTTCTTTATATGTTGACTATGTGGGAAGTACACAATAAACCTCTGGGAATCATGAGGGTCTTTTTGATGCTCACAGTGAGACGTCAAATCTCATTCAGCTACTGTAATGGCGGCGTCGCGTTTTGTGGGAAAGCAGGCAGGCGATCAGACACACATGCACAGACATGCAGATGTCACCTGTCTGAATGCCGCGCAAGTGACGGCATGACGCCGTCTGCCTATTAACGCTGATCTTAAAGGGTTAGAGATGCCGTTAAATACACACGTGGATCAGTGGTCGACACCTCTTTGAACCAACCAAGCCCCCTTCACCTCGTGAATCGGTAAGTCGGTTTTCCGGCCTCCTTTCCTTATTCAGAATTTATCTCGGATGCAAAAATTGTAAGGACCACTTTCGTGGTGATGGTCTGCGTGAACGGCGACGAGACAACGCAATTAAAGTGCTGATATTTGCTTGTTAAATGAACGATGAAGAATATTTCGACGATGAGTAAGACTGTTTTCCAGCTTCAATTCCGACCTGCATGTAAATGGCTATTTTGTATTAGTTGGATGAGTAATTATTCGATTATTCTAGCAATTGATATCTCCTCATGATTGCGAGTGTATACCAGTGTGTCAAAAAGTATCGATGTGCAATGAGAAGAATTCATGTTCTAAGCAAAATTCTTCAGGCTAACAAATTCCACTCCTCGTTCCAAGTAGAAGGCTGGAATGAATTCGTAACATAACGGAGCTCTTCGAGTTCGACACTGCTATCTTTTATGTCAGCAATTCTATATCCCGTGAGGGAGAAAGCGGGGACTACAGGAATAGAGGATAAAAAAGCAAGAAAAAAGAGAATAGTTCTATTCATATCTCCAGATTTGCACAGATCATTTTATAATACTAGCCAATGCAACTAAAATGTCCATTCACCTCCCACTATTGTAAGAACCGACGAAATGGAAATTTGTCCCATAATGTCATCGTCATTTCAATATTCAAGTAGGATAGTTTTCACACCATTTTTGAAGTAGTGAGATTCAACTTATTGGAGTTCTAGTACGAAGTATGATTTTAGGCTACTTTTTTCCCTTTTATTGAAAATATTTACTAAAACATCCAATAATGTCGAATGATATTCAAGCCTTCGAACGTCGGACGGGATTTGAACCCGCATTTCACCCTTTTTGGAGGCGCCTGCTAACCATTGTACTGCCGGCGCTCGTTTATTATAAATATATGCAATATTTACAGCTTACTGAATCCAGTGGCGATATTGGCTTGCCAGGCCAAACCGTTGATGGTTGGTTGCTGGCAGATCGATACAATTGTGTCACAGAAAAAATGATGGCAGAACGAGCGTTGGTAATACATGGTTAACATGCGCCCCTGGAAAGCGTGAAATGCGGGTTCAAACTCTGTCCGACATTCAAACTTTTGCATATCACACAATATTATTCAATATATATATTCGCAACATCATACCACCGTCTAAAAGCGGTTAAATTGAAAAAGTCTAGGTTTTCGCTGGAATGTTTCCATGACGTCACTTGATCACTAATCATCGTCACATCAATTAATTGATAAGTTTGGCGAATTCCTGTGTAACAACGTTGCGTGGTGCTGAAACGCTCACATCCAACCAGAGATTTTTGTTAGTGTATACGACTTCATCGTGGGTTTTCACCTTTGACTCAAAAGACCTCTGTTGTGCTGACTTCGCCGTTCTTGAACCGAAAACCATTATTCATTCAGCTGCTGTTCGGCCGCAGTCGGCGATCGTTGGCAGTCTCTTCCGCCGCCGCCACTCATTTAACTTACCATCCCCTCCCGTTCTGAATTTTCGTTAGATTTCCAAAACGAACTTAACTGCTCATCATTTTGAATACTGTAGTAAGAAATCAGCAATTGAATGCTTCTTCTGTTTACCTGTAGATGCGATCTTCCAATCTCTAAATATTTCCAACGTTGTGAATTTCTAGTAAGTAGTGGGTTCTTTTCAAATTAAAATAAGAAAACTTTTGGAAAGCTCGTACACTGAGTACTGGGTGCTTTCATCGGGCGAGCTGAGGAGACCAATTAGTAGAGCTGGATGTTTCTCACAGTCTTTGGTTTTGAAGGTTTCGTAAGTTGAGAACATACTGGCAAATGGGATCTTTAGACATTATCTAATACTTCGGCTACATGAAGAGAAGTATAAAATAAACTAAAGTCAAGTTTATGTTGAGTTTATGTTCTGTATCAGTAGAAAACCAGCATTTTTGAGAAAAAATAGATGCGTTTGTCACCTTCCTTTTCTCCTAAATATAGCCGATCTCGTTAGAACTTTGGCTTAACTAACCTATCCTTTCCGTTATATGTATTCTGTGAAGATTTGATTAGTGATCAAAAAGCTATGACCAGCGCACGACACGAGAAGCATAGAACTGTCGTTGCATTTCAGAGACGCTTGTAAGAACACTGATGAGAACCTTTACCTTGTCAACAAAGCTTCTTATCACCATAAAGTTGGGAAATCAAAAAAGAATTGTCGGGGATTAATTCTGTGCGATATAGAAAAAGCAGCAATTGCCTATTGTAGAGACCTGAGTACACGATTACTTACGTGAATACTTGGGCGGTCCGTCATCACAAATTGTGCGGAGTCCAGCACATTTTCCATTCGTTTCTTCTTCTCGCAATTGTCGTTCATAATGGTGGCTTGGTTCGAGCATTGGGTAAACGGTATCATAATCATCTAGAAATTTCAGATAGAATCAGTTCGATTAGCATTCAATGAGTCACAACCCCAATCTACGTCCGCAAGCAGTAGTCGGCACACACATATTTCGAAGGTCCTTGCAAATGACGGCGCATGTGGGAAAACCTATCGAATGAATAAAGTGCTGGAAAGCAAAAAATGTGCGATGTCTGGTCATATAATAAATAATTACATGGAAGAAATTTTCAGCGCATTAGGATTGTTTTGAGAATGTTTCTTCATTGTGTCTTCTTCCAGAAAGCTAGAAAAATTACGATAGATTTTATAATTTGACAACTGCTATAGATTTGAAAATCAATCTTTGTTTTGCTTTAGCTGTCGTTCTAGTAACTCGCCTTTTGTAGAGTTCACATTAGTCAGTATGACATGCGACTTAGGATTGAGCTATTATTTTTTCAACCTTGTAATGAAGCTCAATTTTTGAACTCAGTCCAGAGCGCAACTCCGACTAAAAATCAGATCGACTGATGGGTTCGGGTCTACTGGCGAAGTTCGACTATTGGTTTTGCTCATATTTGATGTGGACAATGCCAAATTGATCGAAAATAAAATTACATGCTATTGGAATCTTCGAACCATTCCAAAGAATTCTTGTTAAAATGCCAGGCGTATCAGAGCTTTTCGACGTGAAGGTTTCCGTAACTGCGACGCGGTCGAAGGCCTTCGATTTTTCACCATTATATTTCTCTGTAATATTGCCTGTTTCCATGCTAAGCTTCTGTGAGACGTTTTTTGTTTGGAAGTACGTTCTCGATATCCTGATAGATGAAAGGATCATGTTAGACTTCTGTGACTTCTTTCGTCGGCTCTAAGAGCTACGAGAACAGCAATACCAATAACAACAGCTGTGTGTACGATGGTCAGTTGTCAGTGTCACTACAAATTTCTCTTGAACACTACCTGGCAAAGTTCTTGGTCAGATGATCGGTCAGTGGAGGCCAGACTGCACAATATCATCAGATGAGTAATGGACCTAACTGGAGGCAACTTGATATATGACCCGCAACAAATATTTATAACTTTTCTTTGTCTTCCTCCTTCTTTGTCGAGAAATAGTTTTCCTCTTTTCACTGATTGTCATAATAAAAGGACGGAGAATGATAACAGCGGTAAGTACAGGCTTAACGTATTCCGTTTCGTTACTGCAGTGTTAAAAGATCCTTGTACCAGACTTTTGTCAATTTTTTTCTTTGAAAATTGCTGAAATCGGTGACGTAGTATTTATTAAGTCGTTCCATAAGTTTTGGCACTAGAGAAATAAACTCTAAATTTATTAAGCAGAAGTAAATTTGCTGACAGTTTGGTATACATTTTGCCAATGCTCGCTTTAAGATGCGGTGTCAGCGGAACAAATTCACGCGCTACTCATGCACGAATGGTCCGTAGGACAAAATGCTAGTGAAGCGGCGTGCAAGATCAATGCAACTTAGGGCGATGATACGCTTGCAAAAAGTTAGAAATAGATTCGCGAAGTTCAGAGCTGACGCGAACAATCTGGAGGATCAGTCGCTCTTGGGCCGTCCAAGAGAAGCTCCATAATCTTGCGCACCGTTTCACTAGCATTCTCCTCTACGCTCCATTCATGCATGAATAGCAAGTGGATTTATTTTCACAACAGCTCCATCCTAGGGCAAGTAAGCTAGTTGTATACCAAAATGTTTGAAAGAAACTGCGCAGTTGAACGAGACCAAACTTATGTATTTTTAGTTACCTCCTAAAGTGCCAAAACTTATGGAGCGACCCAATAAATTACATATCTTAGCGATATCAATGAAACTTAGATAGCTCAATGAAAATCTACCTAAGTATGAGCAAATAGTTTTGGGATATTTTCAGAAATTTTACCTGAGCGAAAAACCAACAGCAAAAACAGCACCAATTTTCAAGCAGAGACCTTTCGTTCTTAGTTTCGTTTTTAATTTCAAGTTTCACTGTCGTGCGCAAATCAACAACAATAACTATTCTTTGAAGTGTAGGCCATCAATGTCCATTACTTTCTGCCATCGCTCTGCAAGATTCCGGATCTGCTCGAAGTACCATTCCGTCTGCTTTAAATTGGAAAATTCTTGACATGCTTTTTCAGGTTCATTGATAATTCTAATCGACGGTTATTCGAAGTGCTGCATCGATCGAAAGAGGTGATAATTTGATTGGGCAATGTCTGGACTGTAGGCTGGGTGCGGAAGAACTTCGACGCCGTTCATATAAAACAGATGGCCGACCAGAACGAAGCATGTCTTCGAAATTGAAATTGCCTTCCTTGAATCCCTTAAACCATCTGCCCAAAGTCGATTTTGTCGCCGTACCAGCACTTTCACCCTTATTAATCTCATCGACGGCTTTAAGAGTCGTTAAACCTTCTCTGCAATAATGGCTGATCAACAAAAACACACTCAAATCATACATTTCAATGAGCATTTTGGAGGTAAAATTGATGAGCTAGATAAATATATAAGAAACTATTATTAAGAAACGACACAGAGATGTCAAGAAGTGAAACTTCCGAGAATTTTCCAGAACCTTATGCAAAATCAAGTATGAAAACTATGGAAAGGTTACAGCGAAAAACGAATAAAATTGCTTATCGCCTGAGAGTGCTTCCCAGGTCGAGATCTGTTCCTGATAATGCTAGCAACTATTTTCACTAGTTATCAACTTACGCTTAAACCAAGACAGCTTACAACTTGGTGTTTGAAATGTTGATTAGAAATTCTTGAATTTTATCGGTGTTAGGTCGACTACTACTTAGTGGCTTGGTTGTCTGATAAAAGCCCCATCAATTGACTTTACATTCCTTATGTCGGTGTAATCATCGTGTTCGGAAGGTTTTTTCGTTTATAATTACTACACAGAAATTCTATCGAGTAATAAAGATAAGGCGTTCGACGTAAATCAAATCCTGAGGTGATCAAACCATGCATTTGACTTCATCAAGAACGTCAGAGGTAACCGAGCGGATATCCAGCCTATAAAATGGCTTGCGGTGGCTTACCGATGTGTCAAATCAATGATGGTATTTCCCCTGTGAAGACTGGCATCAATGTGCTGACGCGCGAGAAATGGGAGACTGATGATCCTCAGGCGCCGGAGCGAACCAAGGACTACGTGTGCGTTGCTGTGCGCCTCTAAGCATTGCGATAGACGCACTTATTATTGAATAAAAGAGATTATGTGCAGTAGTTTAGCAGACAGGAATAGTCTGGCATCGTGCAGAAGTCGCGAATTCATTGGATCACTGGTATAGCGACGACGTCGACAATGACGATAACGGCGGTCATTATCGTCTTTTAGCGACATCATTCAACATTTCGATCCGGTAAGTAGATTGCCTACAGCAATGTAAACTTAAGAATAGTAGTTCTTGTGCTTCATGTCATCCGCTCGATGTGAGAGTCTTTCCGAAATCTCACTAAAATCTCTAATATGTATCAATGCTTCTTGTTTCATTTCTCAGCTTCGAGCTTCACACAATCACTCGAAATCTAATTTTGATATCCAGCGGATATCCGCCTTTTGATAGTTTCTTCAAGGATTTCCCAAATGCTATCCTGCCATGTTTTATCATAAGACCAATCTTCACATCTTGCGCGTAGCCCAGCAGTTTTTCGTTCATTTCGTGTCCTCTTATCTGTTATCCACCAGCATCCCTCCCCATTCATATTGTAGTAACCTTTTCATTCAACAGAGCTTTATTTGTGCTGTGCTTTGTAGCCGAGAAGTAATACGACACCTCAGCGATTTCAAAAAATTTGTGGATCACCATACACACGGCGCAAGGACAATTTACAAAGCGAGTGAAGGTTTCACTCCTGGTTATGCATTTGTCTTGTTCATTATTGTCGCTATATACTGGTTCGGCGGTTGATTTTCCCTGAGATGCTGGCTATAATCTAAAGACGTTCGCTGGATTAGAAGTAACTCAGAATTGGCGAACAACGGAACAACCTGAGACGGCAAAAAATATAGACCCTATAGAGAAGTACGATATCAATCTCACTTTCGAGCGATCGAACCACACCGAGCAGCTCTGGTGCTTGGTGGGCGATTGGAGACTTGGTTAGTACCTCAACTTATACTCGCCAGAGTCATTCTTTAGTTTTTGAGATCGTTTCTAGCCATCTTTCAAGGTTTGGTTACAAAATCATTTTTGTTAACGGTTTGGCGAACGAGCGTTTTGGCGGGTGTCACCATCTTCATTGCCACACCCGCTTACCTACCCCCACCCATTATAGAGATTGAGCGCCGAATAATGGTTGAATGTCGTTAAGTGAATATATAACTGGCAGTTTACCTACCGTCGATGCCTTATGGGTGGTATGAGGAATATAACAGCTCTACTTAAGAGTTTATTACAGCGAATGATTTTGTGACCAAAGCTTGGAAAGACGGCCAAAAGCATTGTCAAGGACTACATATGAATGCTTAACGCGGTTATTCAATTGACAGTCGAATGAAAAAGGTATTTTTTGCACATATCAGCTGCAAGGCATAAATTGTAGGTAAGCTGTTAGTGATAGATCCACTTAACGGCAGTCCATCATTCTTTGACACTCAAACCCTATGAAAGTTAGCTAGTAACCGAGGCACTGGCGATGACGAAATCGCCGAAAGGTGCATCTGCCGACGTGTCACCACGGATGAATTTGTAACCAAGCCTTGAGAAGGCGGCTAAAAACAATCTCAAAGACTATAAATCTATATTTTTACGAAGTTTGTAATGAGCAGGCGATTGAGAAAGGTATTTTATTGCTTATACCAGCCGCAAGGCATCGGCTGTAGATAAAGTGTCAGTGATAATTTCACTTGACGACAGCTCACCATTCTTCTGCGCTTAGAGCTTATAATAAAGGACGAATGGCCGAGAAACGGCTTTGAAGATAGTGGATTCGCCAAAACGCGCATCTGCCAAACTGTCACCACGGATAAATTTGTAACCAAGCCTTGAAAGGGCGACCAAAAACATTCTCAAAGATTATATATGTATGTTCTAATAAGGTCTGTAAAAGAGAGTTAGAAGAGTTTTCCGTAGTTTTCGAAATTTCTGGTGTCATAAAGTGGTGCTGAATGTTGAAGCGATGTTGCTTAGCCAATCTTTTGAATAATTCAAATAAAAATTTTAAGGGATATTCCGGCTTAGAAAGACTTTTTTTATTGGAAATCCATCTGGGAAAGATCTAAGATTGTGCTAAGATGTGTGTTTTTACCAGGAAGAAAAGCCCAAAATTTTTTATTTTTGCATAATTTAGCTATTTCTAGTTGTTGGAACTCGATATTTTATGGTATTGATCATAATAAATTCTTTCTATCTTGTGAGAGCATTCTGATACCATCCATTAGTATGGTTGTGTGTATACGAGTAATTCTAGCAAGCAGACGAAGGCTTCGTCGCATTGATTGGCCGCTTGCTAGCTTTGGCACAACGTCAATTAGACCTTTGAAGGAAGCGGCATTCGGTGGACGACAAGGCTTATGGCATAATTCTCTTTTTCACAACATCCGTCTTTTCTATTACTAATGCTATGAATTTCACGTCATTTGCCATCTCTCTCGAGTGTTTTCACTGGTTTCCAATTCGCCTTCTAGTTGCTCTTCAACACATTGATAGATCTTTCGCTCTAAGCTTCGATTTCCTATTGCATTCTACGAACGAGATCGAATTGTTAAATTGTCTTTTACTCAATAAGTCAGTCGATCAATCAGATGATTAGCTGTCGTTGCAGGAATCGTCGTCCTTCATGCAGAATCCGGGTCGCAAGGCAAGCACTTCTCTTTCGCCTGCAAATGTCGATGATGAAGACATGGGTGTTTCACAGGACAGCTATCTCTTTCCCAGGCTATACCAGGGAAAATCGTTTTCGAACAGCGTCCAGCGTGTCGTTGAGGAAAAAGTTGATTGATTCGTTGTCGAACTCATCCATCAATATGCATAGTGCGAAATAATGAAACAAATAGGCGTGGTAGGTCTCCACAATGTGGGAAAGCTGGCTCAGTTGAAAAATGTCCCTCTTCATGATTATATCAGAATAGTGATCGAATGGATTCTGCCGGATATTCTGCAACAGCTCTCTTTCTAAGTCTTCACCACAAACAGTTGTACGTCTATAAATCAGAGGGGCCTTTTCTGAAATATTTGGTGTCCTTTTGCCGATCCTGGAGAGTTGAAAAGAATTTTATGATTTCGGTGTGCCTTTGAACCAACAACTGAGCATCCTTAGCATCTACGCTTCTCGTGGGCTTACTTTACGAAACTAGATATTGCTTTTCGTTTTCTAATTGTTTAATCATCCAATTTTGTGAGTGTAGTTTTGTTGATAGAATGATTTACAGTAACTTTATCTATATTCAATAATTTTTTCATTATGTTTTACTATTTCTCGTAACGTTTGTCTTCATCTGGTGGTCTTTGCTTCATCCGCTTTTTGTTAATATTTCAAATCTCTTAGCGTTTCATATTTTACTGCGCAAAAGTATGTCCAAGAAAAATGCAAAATAGTTCATCTTCAGTCTAAAAGGCCTTTGATCATGAGTGATTTACCTCATCCCTGTTGTCGCGCAGGTTTTCCGCTTTTCAATGAAATGTTTAATATTTTTCGTGTTTACGCGCCAAGCCTTCTTATATGGTTGAACTCGCTTTACAGAGACGAGACTCTGTTCTTACTGCTGCGGGAAATCTTTCACTCCCACCTTAAATGAATGGATGTTGAGAGACAGGTATATCCATGAGTGGTTTCACCGGGAATGGACTCGGGTCTGCTAGAAGCGGTTTCGAATCGTTTCGTAAATTTCGGAGTCACTTGATTGCTATATTCCTATTGAATCGGCCGTTAGAAAGCAATTGAAATATACGTAGATATAGGGCTGTCACTACGAGTGTAAGAGTAACTTTGTGAATACTGAAATTGTGAGTCAATCTAGTGCAGCAATGATATGAAGTACACTCTCTGAATCCATCGTGGCTTAGGATGGGTACATGGTTCTAATTTGTCTGAACCTAGCTCTAATAGCTGTAAACTGGCTCGAGATCACTGTAAGGAAAAAGGTTTGTTGAGCCTAGAATGGAAAGTGAAAATGGAGAGGTGATTATGATTAAACCACATGAACATTTCTGCGGTTTGGTCTGAGGGCAATTTTAAAAAATTAAAAGGATAAAGATTTCGACGTTGGCATTCCCTGCGGGACGCACCATACATTCAACTTCATCCGGCATCTTTAGAGGTAATGCTTATGTGGTGGCCTTTGCAATGATTCGCGGCGTGTTACCGATGTACCTGGCCAATGCTCCTATATTCCCTGATAAGTCTGACCAATTGACCATCTCAGCGAAGTAGAAGGCTTGGTGAGCCTGGACACTATCCCGAACCATAACCATGTATGTCACAGGGCACCCTTAACCACTACGCCGACGTGTTCACGGACATATTCACGTTATCAAAAATCGAATGTTTGATTGTGACATTGATTTTATAGAGAAGAATCGTCATTTTCAATGATTTTTGCTACAGTTTGTCTTTTTGAGTTACAAAGCAGCCATTTTAAAGATTTCCAAATCTCACCGCTTCACGTTCGCTGTGATCGTTGTGAACAAAACTTTCTTTCGTATGGCTAGCGTTTTCACGTATAAGATGGAAGCGTTTACTATCATATATGGACTTTCTTTTCAACACTTTGTTCGATTCGTCATCGCACTGTTTTCACTGTGCGGATTCCAATACTTCTAGCATTCAACTCGTTTTTCCTCTTCTTCTTTAACGGCGTAGAATACTGTCTGAGCGAGTCTCCTTGCAATCTCGAGGACAACCTTGCTGTGGCGTTCCATAGGACGTTGTTGCTGACTTCCGGAGAAAGGTGAGGGGGGGGGGAGGTGGAGATCGGCTCCACGCGCACCTCGTCGAGCATCACAACCACCTGGTCAAGGTGCCCTTGAATATGGACTTAAGGTTTTAATTTCATATAATAGTTATCACAATTCAGCAAGGCTTGCTAGAGAAACCTTACTGCTTCGGAAATACCAAAACACTACATTTCAATTTTGATACCTCGTAACAAATTGTAGTAGTGTAGTACTTCTTGTTGTTCATTTGTATAACCCGTCCTCACATTGTACGATTCCTAATACTTTCTGTTCATTTCATTGTCCATCTATCGTTCACAAGGTCTTCGGAAATCTTTGTGGGTTAGGATGCTGACTGAGGGTTTTTGCCCTCTTCATGGATGTCATTGAATATTGTTCAAATCGACTTTTAAAATCTAGAGAAGCATGACAAATGTTCCAGATCATCATGACAGGCCATAATTTGATCAAACAAGCTCTTCCCACATGCGGTACAAACTTACCGACTGTTCGCGGGATCGAACTGCTGCCTTACTCTTACTGAGCAGTATCTCTACTACTGTGCTATCCACCCTATATGATCAACTCCAGTTGAACAAAGAGTGTCTTTCTGATAGTGAGGAGACTAATCACATGATACAATCACAAGAACGTTGAGATATGAGTAAAACTCAGAGCCTTAAGTAAGCTTCAAATTTGTAAGTAGTCTTTCCGCAGCTTATGTGCTATACACTAAATCAACTGACAGTTGTTTTGCCTTCTCTTAGCCATATTTCAACCGTACCTATCGTTGCTGTCAGCATACATCTGTCAGCGGTATTAATCTTTGGGCCACAAATTGACATTAACTAACTGAGTTAAGCTGCAGTGGAAATAACAATGAATAAATAGATAAGAAAATAGACGCAACGAACTAAATATAATCATGAATCGCGTTATGACTAGGTAATTTATAGTTCTCGTTGTGGACATACTCTATGACCGGTGTTCCCATCAAGGTCTGCATTTATAAGTCTGGAAGACAAGTTGTTCCGATTAGTTATTCTCAGCCAAATTGCCAGTGCTGCGCCCCATGGGTGCTCCAAGTCAGGAAAGAGATTCAGAGGATCCGCTGATATTTAGTTCATGAAGAACGGCGGAGAATCATATTTATCATTCATATGTAAAGAATATTGAAGAGAGAAGAAAATCATACTTATATTATCGTTTTCTGTGTTATTTCAATAATCAATCCTCTTTTGTGACGTCTATCTTTTAGAAGAGGGCAGGGGAGGAAATGAAGATTTCACATACTACTCAGTTGCATTGAAATGGCTTACTACCGTTTTGTAAGATTATTTGTGTTTTTCCTAGCTGAGTATGTCGATTTTTAGCCACAGATTTCATCTTCGGACAATGGGTCATGTCAGTATCTTTGCACTTCGGAGACAAATCTGCTACCAATTCACTTCAGTCCAGATGGAAGAAATTATCATTTGAAAACTCTATGAGAAGTCAGACTAGGTGAAAAAATACCGCCTCCCACCCACTTGGATGAGGTCGTTAAACGTTAATGTACCTCCAGATTCACCGCACTTCCAACTAGTCTGAAACATTTGAGAAAACTCACAAAATCGGCCTCACTGGATGAACCCTAATACTACTGAATTCGTTAGCATAAGACCATTTCAGAATCTCATGTCTTGCACCTCTAACGTAGTTGTACAAAAGATGTTACTTACTTTTGAATGGCAAGAGTATCAAACAACCACACGGTACCTTCTGTTTCAACGTTCAGTAACTGATTTTACGGTTTTTTATCTCAGAAACCAACTCTTGTCGCTAGCTTGTCGATAGAAAAATCCGTAAAAAGTGGTAGATGAACATTCACACATACGGTTGAATTTTAATTATGTCGATTTGACAGAAAAACTTCATATAACAGAATGCTTTTCTGTGGATCAGCGCCCAGAATTCGAGTAATCATTATCTCCTTTCTAAATTTGAATTGTAAGGGTGGTAGCTGAAACGGTCACGGCATTAATCAATTCAAGAGAGTTGAGCTCTGCGATCACCATATGTAAATTTTCCCTAATACGTTCGGTTTTCACCCTTGACTCGTCAGTCAATTTTGACTCTTCCATAATTATCATTCACAGTATACTAAATTAATGTAAGAATGTATTGCTATAACAGAGATTTGTTTGCAAGATGGCTTTTTCACACCAGTCAATTTCTTTTTGAGAAGATTTTCCATGAAAATGATGGAAAATAAAATCCCACATTTTACTGCTATTCGCTTACCATGTTCGCCACTCCCATGTTCCTCGATAATAATCACTTTAGACAGATTTTTCTAAAAACAAATAGAAATGCTCTTGTTTTTCTTCATTTTCGCTTTCAACAAGTCTTTCACGAAATATTCCAAATAGGTCTTCAGTAAAGTCACAAAAATTACTATTTTCGATCTCGTTTTTGGAACTTTGGCACTTTCTTTTCAGCTGTCACCATGTGCTTTTGTTTACTACCGCTTACCATCTCAATACAAAGATTTTGCGCTTAGTTCCCATCTATTTGAATGTTTTTATTCCTATTTTATCAGCTCAAAAACAGTACGTGCCAAAGCCAAAGTTTACTGATTCTTGTTTGGTTCCTCATCTTTTTTCAAACTCTTCCTTCCTCCGAGGAGCTGTAGATACGTTATCTATTATCCATGGGTAGACGATTGATTTAAGGAAAATTTTTCAAAGTTAAACATTCCTTCTCTCACGCTCTCGGTCAACATATTTATAGCGGTTCCGGGCTAGAAGTTTCAGTTCAACCGCGCCCTAACGAACCAAGCTTTCAATTCCTCTGAGGCCTCCAAATAATATCAAACATGTCCTCAAAGTGGAACGTCTTCATTACACGAAACTGGTGGTCAGCTGTCCACATTAGCATCTGAGGAAACGAACTAGCACGGTTATCCAGGAATCCAGGAAGAGTCGATTCGACCAACCCTTCATGAAGGCTACTGGTATCTCCAATAAGCGGCGGTACCAACATGCAAACGCAAAAACCTTTGCGAATGACGTCAGTAAGAACGAGTCGATGAAAGAAGACTAGAATTTTCACAGTTTGTGATGTCAGGTAATGTAAAAGTCAGAAGACAATCTGTCACTGTATCGTAATTTTTTGCTGCACAATTCAGAATGTGGTCGTCACCTATCTGTTTTGTGTAGCGCTGCCGTTATTGTTGACGAGAGACATTTCACTGTCTGTTGTTATCGAATGATTGGCCTGGCTGACGTACGTTTCGTTATCGTTTTCGTTTCCAGTGGCTAACTATGTCGACATTCTGTCCTGAGAGACTTCCAGTGACAAAAGTAATGATAAACTTTAGAAAGCCGTAGGCTTACCGTAAGATGCCGCTCAGCATATTCTCTCTCATCACTGTCTCCCACTCTCTCACTCTATCTTTCTCCCTGTCATTCTGTCTCTCTCTTTCTCTCTCTCTCCCTCTCTCTCATTGTTGCTGTTTTCCAATGATACACAAAGAATATGCTGAATTGCCGTAAGAATCAAGTATCAGAGACATCATTATTAGCTTTTAATCATCCCTTTTTTAGATACTTATTGGTGGAGCATTTCAACTTGTGGTAATTTAGAATTTTGTCTCAGTTTGATATTAGTTGCGGTTAATAGTTCAAAAGCGTTTCATTGGATAAGAATTCTGATTAGTGAATAAGATTGGTCTTGTTCTGTTTGATTTGAAAATACTTTTAGATCTCTCTTGCTCCCTTTTCGTTTTTTCCAATTCTGCCTTCATTTCTCTATTCAGTTATATTTCCAACTTTTATCTGATAGAATTTTCGTAAACATTTCAGAGGTCTGGTAAGGCACCTCAAGTGCTAGACGTGCATTTCAACTTCTTAGCAAGCCTGGTCAATAGCACATGCCATTCGGCTAGTCCGTTCCTAATGTAGGGAATCAACGCCGATAATGTTACACTTTGCGACAGGTGGAAAGATCACCTGTCGTGATATTCTTTCAAGGTGATTCATTGTCAACCTCTATCACGTTTTTGTAAGCATGCGGCTTTTTGCGTCTGTAGGTTCCCACAAGTAATTGCACAGGCCAGCATTCAATCAACTACAAGGATGCTCGACGAAATCAGGTGCTGATTCACTTTTTTGGGAGTATCATGACTAAAAGTTTTATTTTTTTTCAAAGCTAAGTCTACCGCATGTTCTGAAGTCTACTGTTCTCTCTCCCCCAACCCCTCCCTCTCTTTCTCTCCTTCTCTCTTTCTCTCTCTCTCTCTCATTCCTCACGGTTGAACTACACGCCGGATGTACTTGTTCTCCATGCAACTGAAAAACTCAATCGTTTGCAAGAAGCTATGTGCTTCAGTCAAAGCAATTCTTCACACTAACTAGAATTTTCTTTATACTTATTCTTCGAAAACTGCTTCTAACGATGTGCTGCGATATTTAATTTTTTTGGATGTCATCAAATGCTGATTGAGCTACCCTTTCTAGAATGCTGGAATAGCTGACCTCGAACACTCCCACATTTTGCCACAAACACTCGCCTGCACTTGTCGGAAGAGCAACGTAAGGTTTCTCCAAGCAAATCTGTAGCCACTCTGCCGTCTGCGAATAGATGGAAGGTTTGGTTGACCTGAAGCAGGATCGAAGCACGCACTCCATGCCGTCATATCGACTAGGTGGAAAGAAACAAATCCACCGCTAGCAAATCAGGATTTTGATTTATTTGTAACGTACATCGTTAATAGACCGAATTGTATAGTTCTTGATTGATTTGTAATGGTGCTGAATGTTCTTTTTCCTCCATTAATTCTACAAGAAAATATTATTCGCGTCTTGTGTTCATCTCCTCCAATTTCGGAGATGTTACATGAATAAGTTATAAAGACACATAGAATGTCGATCGTAAAATTCCGACGATTTGTGTGGGGTTTTCAAAGTATTTTTTTGATTTTTAATCTAGGAGAGAAGTCATTGCCTTTTTAATCCTCATATGACAATAACGGCAATGTTTACATTTTGAATTGAGCAACTTTCTTCCAATAAAACGAGGTTAATGTAGCAGTAGTCGACCACGAGACAGTTCCTCTTCTATCAACATTATATCCATTGCTTTTGTTTAATTGCTCCTTCCTTTGTTATACTTTCATTGTCTTTTCTTCTTTGCTCAGTATAGTTCTTTTTCTCTTTTCTCTTCTATTTTCAATCTCTCTCGTCTCTTTTTCCTTTATTTTTTCTCCCTGTTTTTGTATACGTAGATTTCTTTTTCTAATCCCGTTGTTCATGTAATACTTGGATACTTGAACAACCCGTCTTACCAATAGTACGGATTCCAGCACACGGAAACTGTGCTGGTTCAGCTGTTTTGTTCCCTGAAGTCTCAAGGTAAGCCTAACCCGGGGCTTTTGCAGGTCGTCACCACATTAGAGCAGTCGTCGGCCCTTGTGGTTAAGAAGGAGGTTACTACCTTGCAACTATTACTAGCAATACGACGATCATTCCTCGTACAGTTTACTCTTAGCTGGACATTCCGGGTAAGAACTGCGGACTCCTCCTCAGCTTGGGTGGCCCTGCTGAGAAAAGGAGGTTGGACCCCCTGCTTTACTTCGTAGTCGCCCAGAAACACCTCCCAGCCCCGACGACGCAGTAAACATCTGCGAGATACATGTAATATTTTTGAGAAATTTTCTTTAGATTTGTGGATACGTCCGAAAAAAAGAGCATTTGATTTTTCGTTGCTCTTGAAAAATTCAACGGCAATAACGATTTTTACGCTATGCAATACTTGATTTCAACTTTTTTATTTTAAACTAAACTTCCCGTCCTCTTATTTTAAGTCGTTTCGAATTCGTGCAATTTCATGCAGCCTCGTTCAGCTTTCTGCGTATTTTGTCTTTTTTCGATTCGGCAAGATTATTCCTCTGAGAACTAGTTGCTTAGTTAGTTTGGTCAGAGTACTGCAGCATTTATAGACGAAAGATTGAGTTGATTTTATTTACGATCGCTCTTGAGTTTTTTACCGAACGTTTCGCGTCTTCTTTGATTTTTATGTTTCGTCAACTCACCCTCGAGTGTCGTGATGTCAAATTCCACAAATTTTAGCCGCCATTCACAGCGTCTCCGGGTGGGCAGTTGAACCGCCGCCACCGCAGCAGCCATTCCTGTGACGTCGCATTTTGTCGCCGCGGCCACCGCGTCGCGATCAAAAACTGCCGCCTCCGAGGATTTTGTCATAGGCAATTCGGCAGGTACGGTGTCATATTAATTTTTAATTTCTTGCTCTTTATAAAGTTACTTAGTCGTTCTTTGCCAAGGATTTCCTTATGCGATTTTGAAAAAGCTTTTTTTTTATTCTTGGTCCATTTCGTTTTTTGAAGTCACACATCAGCCATTTGTAGCGTAGAAGTTCGTTTTAACCCATTTCAGATGTTTTTCTCCTCCTTAAAAAATTCAATTATATTGTGTAGTATCTGCAGTTTTCTTTTATTTTCCGCTTTTTCCAAGCATTTTTTTTTTTGTCTGGACTTGTGCTTCTTCGCGTAATCGGTTGCCCAATTCGTCCGAATTTTGCTATTCTACTTTGGCGAAAATCTTTTTCATTCGATTATATCTATCTGTTAATTGTTTTGATTTCCTTCTGTTGCCTATAGAGTTTTTGATTATTTAGCGTTATTTGGCTGATTCTGCGATGTCTACAAGTGGAATATCTTCTGACTCTTTCATTAACTTGTGAAATTCATGCATGAGAACAAAGTAGGACTTGACTGGATTCCCTTTCAATAAATTCCGTGTAAGAATGGTCGAAGTGACTTCGTTTTAAGAAACTTTCCCTGGACGACCAAAAAAATACGAGAGAAATGCATAAACGTCATTTAAGTGATCTCGGCGAAAATTTCGAGGAAATTACTGTGGAATGAACATTTTAACATCTTGTTTATATCATTTCCTACCACTTTTTCTCTTATTATCGAAGCTTGGATTTATTCACAGGTTTTTCTTTGTAAGCCAAATGTTAGGTTGTTATGATAAAATTTATTCCATAAAGTGACGTTTCGGCAGTTTCGCCTTCTTGAGAGCATGAAAAAATCAGGTTGCCAATAACTCAATCACAGAACACGCCATTACTTCAACAGAAGAAAATCTGTCTCATGCAAGCCTAGTGAGGTATTTGGTTTAGCTTTGAGCTTCGACTAGGTGTATTTTTACGGAGACTGAGAGCCCTTCGGTACAACGATGTATTTACCACCGTACGCTTTACACGAGATTAGGTTAACTGCACTCATACTCGTGCAGTCACCGTCTCTACCGTCAAAACATATTATGCACTTTTGCGTTGTAATATTTTTGTGAGAATGTAACTGCGGTATATGCACTGTTTTAAATGCGCCATTTGACATTGGATTATATTCTCAGCTAAATGTAGCGATGTAATACATTATTTCGATGCGCATTTCTCGCTTTATGGCATGTTTCTAATGACGTAAAATTTGCTGTTACTTTATGTATATGTTGACTACGGAAAGGATCTTGGTTGAGGCGAAAGTATTGCGGGTCGTATAGTGGCAGAGACAACTCGCAACATCAACAGTGTTCTTCCCACGAATTACTTCGAACTTACAGTGAAGTGGTGATCCAAGAAGTTTCGTGAAAAAGACACATTTCAGCAGTGCATAAACCGCAATAATTTCTGTACCAATCTCATCACAGGTATGGGTGCAATCATTATAGCTGATTTTCTTAAGACTATGCGAGGTGCTGCAGAAGAACTCAACCAACCATTCTATCATTCTCTCCATTTGATGCAAACTGATAAGATGGAAAAGCTCTATAAGTGGGTGTTCATGAGTCACCGGAAATCGTAAAATGGTTGTTTAGTGTCGTCTTTTTTTATGCAACGTAACAGCTACGAACAATGTCTTCGTCGGATTGTGACGTGTGCCGAAAAGTGGATCCATACGAGAATCGGCGACGTGAATGGTTGGACCGAGACGAAGCTCCTAAGCACGTCCCAAAGCAAAAATTGCACCTAAAAGCTTCTGGTCCTTGTGTGGTGGCATGCTGCTGTTCTAATTCACTACAGCGCTCTGAATCGCGGTGAAATTGTTACATTTTTGCTTTGAAAAAGATGCTCAGCAGCTTGATAAGATGCACCGAAAACTGCTTGCATCTGGCATAGGTCAACACGCAGATTCAATTTTTCTCCCCGACAATGCAGCCACTTATTTCGTTTGATAAAGGACAAGGACGACAGGATGAACGAGCCCCGCTCTCGCTGGAATCGTTTCGAGGCGCGCGTTTGCTCTGAACCAATCTTTAGGTGAATAGAAGGAAAATTTTTGAAGAACACTCGATGAGACGGATTTATACATATTTCTACCAGCCGATATCCATCGGCTGAAAGAAATGGTGATAGCACAATATCATGCGTTATCACCATAAACAACGCCTCCCCATCCCTGCTATGCAGTGGTGTTCGGTTTGGGGAGGGAGCCACTGATGAGGGGAGCGAATCGAGGTCCCCGAGACGTGCGTATGGCTCTGGCTTAACAATCTCGGTAAGGCTTCAAACATTCTTACACGATATATTGAGTATATGGCTGTTTCTCTGACTCGCGAGATGCATTCTCAGTCCACGTGTTCTCCGCACGGCTGGTCTTCACTTGGACCACTCAGCGGAAGACTTGCTAGTAGCTTATTATGTCAGAAGCTGATTTTTGAAATTGATTCAGTTGAAATCTGAGTTTTTTTCCAATGAAGTAATGGAGGTGTTTCTCTAATGGAATGGAGGAGTTGCAATCAACCTCATTTGTCCATGCTTTGAAGAAGGCGAAGCCGCCAAAATGTCGGTTTGACGAATGAATTGTAATATAACGACCTCGCGTTTGACGTTTGACTTACAAAGAAAAATCTGTGAATTATTGAAGAATTTTAACGTCAATGGAGAGTCGGTTGTCAGATTCAATATTTTTGTCCTATTCTTCTTTTTCAATTTTTCAAATTTTTGTTGAAAAGAGCGAATTAATGCACTGGTTTGTGATTCAGTGTATCAAGAAGCAACGTGGAAGCAAAACACAGGTTCTCAGTTCCTTTCCGTAACACCCCGTTGCAGTCAGTGACATAAAGCACTAAGGAACTCCTTGGCTTAGCATCTCCGAGATTTCAAGGTCGTTTGGCACAGCATTATGTGGCATGATCAAAGAAGACGAAGTCCTCAAACAGCAGCTGAGAGAACACATGAACTCTTCGAAAGCGTTACGGAGGGTGAATGCGAAGGAACAAATCGCATGCAAGAAGTACTGGGATTCGCACTATGAATTGTGATAGCGAGTCGTGTAGAATAAATTTAGAAAAAACTGCGATTCAGTGAAAAACGTAGGCCAGAAGTGATTAGTGTTGGCTAATGATGATTTCGGGAGACGATGTTACAACAAGGACGTGTAACACACACATAGCCGATGAGGCGTCATTTGCATCTGCAGCTTTCTGTGTTGCCATTCAGTTGATTCCTTCATCATTTTCACACTATCATCCACTTATCTATTCTTTAGTTTCATCCACATTCATGTCATAAATGTCATTCTCATAATCACTACCACAACGACTTCATCTACAGTTCAAGTCCTCGGCCAACGATGGTCTTTTTTCGAAGAAAAAAAGGTTCTCTGACTCTGTCAATTTTATTGATTCACTTTCGTTTATCGCATATGAACTCTGAATTATCGAGTTACTTATTTGATATTCCCTTTGTTTAAAGAAACGCCTGGAATTACCTGTACTCGTTCAATAATATTGCTCACCAACTAGAAGCCCGAAGCTTGATCTTTGTTTTTGCTTCTTTTAGTGGTGAACTAGATTTTCCATTGATGAGCTACTATGCTTTGATTGTTGCGGTGGTTTCATTTAATTTGGTTAGAAAATTCGCGCGTGTAAGGCGGAGGTTGAAGGTACCTTCCACCATAAGCAGTCATTTTGGTTCGACCTCGTACTAGATTAATCAAGCTTTTCATCCGTCCGGGTTGAAGAATTTGCTATCAGATGTATTTGGGAAGACAATAATCACTGACCTAATATAGCAGTGAACCTTGTCTGTCACTTTATAGGCGGGATTTCAATAAGATCGCCTCTACGATTATAAGATTGAACTTAAATTTGCAATACATTGATTTCATCTCTATGGAATTAATTGACGACAAACACTTTTTTCGTTATTATTCTGGTCAAATAAGTTTAGACATAGGATTATCATCACTCTTTGTGCGAGGTTCTTGCAAACAACGATCAGTTGTCGCAGTTTTTAGATCATTGACGTCCGTTGCCTCTGCAGCCAAACCACAGTTTTTCTTTCCAGAGAAAACTTCTCTCGAGCAATTCTCTTGCGAGCTTGAAAAATGACATTGAGTAGCCTGCTGTGCAGATTGTATGAATTTCTCAACTTATAATTGTTGTTTGAAGTTTTTTGTTTCCATTTTTAATCATATCATCTTTACTGTCACTCATGAATGTAAATTGTACTTATAAAATATTTAAGTGGAATTTTTTTGCTTCAAACATTTCTGAGATTCTGTTATATAAGTAGTTGTTAAGAAACGCTACAATAAGGACTTCAAAAGCCATCTCTCTTTCTTTTCTCTTGAGGTTTTTTTAATCATTCAACTCTCAATCTAATATTAATTTTTATTACCCTTCTCATTGGGAATTTCAACAATTGCCCATCGTATTTACGAAATTTTGCTGCATTTGTTCTGGATTCATTTCTTATCCTTCCTTTATGCAGTTCTAAGCACTCTACTTTCTTTTCTTTGGAACATGTCCTGAGTTTTGCAAGAAGTTCTATCTCACTCCGAAGTCCCTGTGCCTTCAAATTTTCTTTCTTTGATCCTACCGGGTAAGCGTTGATCAAACCTTTACGGACTTTTTGTTGAATGTCTACTCTCAAATGCCAGATTTCTTCACGATTTTCTTACCCATTGCTCTGCAGTTCACATGAAGTTATTGGTTTGATACCGCGCCCAGGCCATTAAGTCTTTCATTCCTTAAGTTCTGACGAGGTGCCACGAGACTTGTCCGAAAGCATGGAAGCACAGGTTTTTTGGATCGGCAGCCACTGCAAGACACGCTATAGGCTAGGTTTGCATTTAATCACCTCTGCACTGCTCAATGGAATCAAATACATAGGGAGTCCCATAGGAATTGATTAATGCTGAAAGCTTTGACTTTAACCTAACTCTGTCACTCAGTGCTGTTCTTCACAAATCTTTCCGTATCTTTATAGAAAATGGGGATGCTATGATTTCGAGACTTTTAGACTTGGCGGCTGCAATGACATTGTTGTGGCATAAGCTAGCGGCGCTGTTGTTCCTGCAGTATCAAATGATCGCCAGTCATCTTCCCAACTCGACAACGTTACGAATTTTCTTTTTTTTTTTGAACGGCACACCGTGCAGTTTTTCGCAATTATGTATCTATATATATAAAGCAAGGGTGTCAAGTACGAAATGATGATAATTTTCCGTTATCCGTACACATTTTCAGCTTCTCAGAAAAAACGCGTTTTATGAATTTTTTGAAGAGTTTTGGTAGACATTCGATAGCTCAAATCTAGAGAATTTTAATAGTGTACTCGGTTTATGTAAAAGTCTTTTCAATGCGCTGCAGCTGTGAAATAAAAATTAAAAGAAAACTTATGTATCACATTTGAGCATTTTTATTGCACAGAGCTTTTCTTTTGCACTTTCATTCATTAGTCTATGTTCCAATCTCGACAATTTCAGTGTTATATTTGGTTTTTCGAAAGGACTTCTTAGTGCTTTGTAGCAGCTTCTCAAATTCGAGATTGCTGGGCGACCAATTATGAATAAATCACTGTGCTACTGTTCGAATAGTTCCATTTGCAACGTGTAGTCTCGTTGTTTATTGAGTAATACAAACAGACACAAGTAAAATCTTTGTATGTTTCTCTGGTACTGGAGAGTTGTCTTTAGATGAAGAGTGCAGTTTCGCGGTTTGGGTCTCGATACCTTCAAGGGAAAGGTGAAAAATTGTGTAGCTTCTTGCTATTCTTGATGAGAACATAGCTGAAGATTGTTGGTAAAGTCTTGCCATTACTATCATTTCCTCTAAGCTGAGTTTCAAAAGGAGAATGTAGATCTTCTCAACTTGTATGTTCCTGCCGAAGTGATCAACTTTCCCCTTTGAACGACGCGATGTGAAGACTTTTGATTTCCTTTTGAATCATTAATCGAAGCTTGTAAGCTTTTTTGTAACGCTTATCTTGGTTAGAGTTACCTTTCGACATAAAGCCTAGTCCGACGATTGCAGAACCGAACTTATGACTTAGGCCATTAGGTATTTCTCGTTTATCACTTCACCCTCATCTGGATCACATCGTAAACGCATCAAGAATTATCGAGGGTGCTATCTAATGAAATATTAGTGAAATTACAGCTAAACGAAATGGCTTGAACTTGCAGTTACCTTGCTCAAATCCACCACCATGATTATCATCCGTCGCTGAGCGGTACATCATCAATCGTCAATTATACACTTGAACGTTATATGAATTAGAAATAACTTTCGCCCACATTTCTTTGATGGAATTTGATGGCAACTATATTAGTTCACTGAGCAGTGAAAGATCACTTTTGTGCTCTTGTGAAAGTGTGCAAAGATGATAAAACGAGTTTACATTAGCACAACATGCTGTGAATAAACGAGTCGGAGATGAACATTGACGATTTGAGGTGGAACTTGCGGTTTCAGTTCGGAGGACAAAAGTGCCAGATCGAGGAGTCCGAGGATAGGTGCATGCAGCCACTCTTTATGAGTGGTATATTCTACCAATTATAAGGTTTTTCAAATTCTGGAATAGGTAAAACTCGGAATAAAACTCAGATCAAATGAAGTAAAAACATTCTGCAAGTTTAAAGTCGATGCCGATATCAAACTTCATCATGTAGCAATGAAGTGTATGTAAAAAAAAAAGGAAGATCAGTGTGATCCTCTATTTGACAGAAAATTCAAAGATAATTGAGTTTTTTGCTCGTACTAAGAACATAATATCTCAACGCAACTGCAAAATTCTTGAGATAGTTTCATGTTTCCGAGCTTGATCTCATTTCTCTACGACTCAAATCGCAGCTATCCACAACAATACTACATAATCTCATGGAGAATCGGATCATGCAGTGAAAGAAAACATTTTCTGCAAATCTCAACATCATTTATCCACTCGGCCGAGAGTTTCCTAGGATACGCCGAGTCAGACCGATTCTAATAGAAACATTATGATCCACGACCTTCGTGCGCGGCAACCTTTTCGTGCTCTTCCGAATGGCGCTGTGTGCTCCTCTTCCACAAACTCGATGATGCTGGAATTTTCCACAAATTTGCATCTTTTTGCGCATTTTATGAAAGCAACACTTGGGATCGTCAACTTCATTGTTGCCGTTGGTGTTTATGCGACCACTGAAGTAGTTGTAAAGTGTTTTCGTGTAGTTTCACACCACTTCATCTATCATAATCCGATTTTAGCGGGTAATTTTCAATGCGATTTTGCAAAAACATCACTTTCACCACCTATATTTTAGCAGCAGTTGAATCCCATTGATAACTGGAATATTTTTTACAACATTACAATTTTTTGACTAGTGACTCCATAAATGTTTGACTGACCATTTCTTTTCTTATCGTAATGTCGTTTTTCGTTTTTTTTTTTATTCGTATGAACTGTTTTTTCTTGATTTTTATTGTGATCAAATGCAAATTCATTATTGATTCCGTCTCCTTGAATCGTCTCTTTTTAAAGATCTCCAATAGATTTTTAGTGAAAAGCTTTAACGTAGTCATGTTTACGAAAGAAATTGTGCTGAACTTTTCCTAAGTAAGAGATTGGAAGAATTTAAGTCTCTGAGACAAGTATGTAGCATTTTCCTTTTTCCTTTTATATTTTAACATCTATTTAGTTTTATGTTTCATTTAGTTTTTCTGCTTGCTTGAATATCTTTACCAATTTGGTGATACTGAGGATATGGAATGAGTTTCGAAAGAGCTGTATTTTGGATACTATGCAGTAGATGTAGGACTGTACTCAACTTTACCCTCAGCTCAATACTTTTCCATCTTTTCTGGATTGCGACATTTTTACCAGGCTTGTCTGGGTTAGTACAATTTCTCCAAATCATTTGGGAACGGTCTAGCGACTATGCCAGTAGACCAAGGAGAAACAACTTGACAAGTATTTAGTGACATTCTAATGAATCCGAAAATCTCAGAGATGCTGCCGAATCCATACAAAAATCTGAAGATCTTCATGGATAATGAACAAGAGTAGACGACTTTTGAAGCAAGAAGTGTTGGATCCGCACAATATGTAATTTCGGGCTATGTAGTAAAAAATGAGTAATTTTTTTTCGCATTCATTTGAATGTGAGAAAAGGGCTGTAATGTTCTTCTGTCTCCATCCCTTTCTTTCTCGCTCTCTCTCTTCCTGTCTCTTTTTCTCTTACTCTTTTGAAAGGTAAGAGTGAACTTAGATCTGGTCTTTTTCAAATTTTTTTTCAGATTTGTAGAAACTCATGACGTTCGAGTTATACTCACCATTAGTCCGTAACAAGCCATTGAATATTTGATCGAGAACCGAAAAAAAAAATTTAGCCACTTTTAGTTCAGTCTTTTCGACACCTATTTCAGATTTACATTTTTTTCTTGAAGCTATCAATAAGAATTCCCAATCCGTTTTCACGTGCTTTCAATAGTTTCACTAGCAAAACTGAAAAATTCGGTTTTTAAAGTTCTTCTTCAAGATTTTATCATTACGCGACATTTCTGATGATGTTAGAGGCGCCTTTGCTTCGCCTGAGGTAAAAAATTTCTTCACAAATTTCTCCAATTGACGACGAGCTCGTCGTTAGACATGGTGATTTTGAGTTCAATAGTTGCTCTTTCTGCAATAATTTTTGATATTATTCCTGTATTTAACGGTACACTGCAAATAAAGGATGCTTTGTCGTCGCACTTACAGAGGCTTCAGAGAATTCCTAAGTGGGACACTGATCAGTCAAAGCACGTCGGTGTAGATTGATTGACGTCTTAAAACTTCTTCCTCCATCATACCCTTCGTTTCTCTTTAGATTGAGATTTCCAAAAAACCGTACATTACTTGCCTCTTGAGATTTCTCTTGTTTTCACTGCTTTTTTTGCAGTGTTATGATGTTCCAAATATGCACCCGAACGAAAGAACTCAAATAGTACAAGAATTGGATCTTAGAAAGAGTTCAACGCGTTTTTCATCATTATCTGGAGCGTGTTCTACTACCTCCTCAGCTCCCAACACGGGTTCAGATCTCGTCTTGGTTGAATTTTCACTCACCACCCATTTTTCCTAGGTGTACATCACTTACTTAGACGTTAGCATATCCACCCTCACTTTGTTGGCTACAATTCCCACTTTCCATATGTCGTGCTACAACGGTGTTCATCATGCCCGATGCCATTTATTCCTCTCTTTATCACTTATTCAAGGATCCTGCACTACATATGTTGCTTGGATCAGGGCACTTTTTGCATTCAATTCGTTTCCTCATATCCATAATCACTGAAAGAGCTCCAAATCTGCTCGTAGTTACTTCTTCTCGACTTCTGGATACTTGATCTTCTTTATGAGTTTCATCGACTGTCAGTCTGGTAAATCTTCCGTAAATCATGGAATAACCGCCTAGAATGCTTCCAGATTTCCATCAGAAAAAATGGCTACCTCTTTGGATAAAAAAGAGTTTTCTTCATAAAGGTCTCATACAAAATTTACCATCTTGGAACAATGAAAGATTTATCGGCTGTTCGTGCTTCTTAGAGAACATTGTTCTCATTATTTTTTGATTCTCATACCCTCAATCAGAGCATTTAAAATAATTGCAAAATGAATTTCAAATAGGTGATTTCACTCAAGCCTTGCATGATTTTGCCCCCTCATCAAACCTCTCTTTGCAACGATCTTCATCCTGACGCTTATTCCTTGGATGATCACATAGCAGTAGTCATAACGATTTGTCATACGTGCTGATATTGGGCTCCTTTTTTGTAGAATTCATTCCCACTTCCTTCCTCTGATTAAATAAGACAGTTCTATACAATAAAAGAGTATGCATATATTTTCTTCTAATTTTCTTTTTAGGCAGAATTTCTTCAAGTGACAGCTTTTTGTTGGCTTAGGAGTGATTCTGTTTATTCTAAACCATTGTTTCTACTCAGATATCCTTCTACTTCTTCTGTTTTGAAGCAAATCGGTGATTCAGTGTTTGTCGGAATTTTTTGACGAATCAAATTTTCCAAATGTTTTTCGTATGGGATGAGCAACGAATCGTGATGACATTGAGTATGCGCGAATAGCCACGCCACCCCTTCAACTCCAGGCCTTCAATCTATTTAAATAGTACGCCGATAAGTTGGCACCAGATTTATCTGAAAATCGTGCTCCTGCCATATGAACGTTACCGACAATCTAGGTGAAGACGTTGGAAAAAATCAATACATTTATTCCAGAGTTTTAGAGAGAGCCAGTCGACTTACCTCGTGTGGAATCAACCCAACACTTGGGTCTGATGATCTTCGATGATGACGGCGGGCACGGGTAAATGAATTACACAAAAAATCCTGAGATTTTCCCAGTATGTGATACTGGATCATGTAAATACGAACATATTCTTCAATACAATCATTGAATCGAAAAGTTCTTTGTAGAGGACGTAAGCCAGCAATTTGCTATAGACCGATCAGTGAATGGGTGAAACAACAATATTGGAATCCGAATCGAACTAAAGTCATGCATGGTTTCATGATTCTTCATGTTTACACAAATCGTCACTTCATTTTCTGTGTTTTGTTTTTTTGTGGAAATCGGCTGATCAAACAGCTGTAGCGTCTGTTTAGATTTGTAAATTACTATACGGGGATTTTCGTGGCCGGAGTTTGCGCAAAGAAAGTTCCATGTCATAATGTTCTGAAAGTTCGCTTATTTGATGGTGAATCAATCCACTGCTGTAGTAAAATTTTTCTATATAAAAGATATATTGAATATACCAGCCAAGCGCAATCGAGTGTACAACACTCTCTGTTCGGTGAGATTTTCATTGGACATAGATTGTGAAACGTTCGTCGTCGCTAACTCCTAGTGTGGGGACTGGAGCACCCACACAGGATTGGCAAAAGACGAGAAAGGGTGACTGCCCGACTGACGAGATCGCAAGATCGAAACACGTGTATCGGGCTCTATAAGTCAGCCCTCATTGACAGACCACTGAGATGCGTGGCTCAAAAAGTGACTATCAGACATATTAATATTTTTCTGTTGAAGCTCATTATTCAGTATTTGATATATAATATATATTTTAGAGGTTTATCGAAATGCTCAATTACTCACAGAAAAATTAGTAAAAGGCCTCATTTGTTTTCTGAGCCCTTTTTTGTTTCAAGTTTTAAGGAACTCAATACTTATATTCTATTTTGTACAGAGATTTCATTAGGAAATGCGTCTGGAATTGGCATGCAATGATTAATCTCTTACATCAGGCACCGTAAACCATCAGCTACACTAAACATTGGAAAGATGATTGAAGGGACAGATACTGCGCAGTCGTTAGAGGTGCTTTATGATGCACACGAAGTCATTCGTTGGATTCCCCCGCCCCGAGCTTTAAGCGTTCCATTCCTCTGCTGTTGGACTGATTATATAGCAGGCACTGACTTGTAGCATCGGTCAGAAGCCTATATCATAGGCTACATATGCATTCAATCACCTCTAACAATTCTTCAAGTCGATTGCATAGTGCATCCCTCAGATATTGAGATCCGCTCAACTCCAAACATTGCTTTCTTATATCTTTCAAAATAATTTAATGAATTTTTTGTCTGTATGATGGCTTTCAATGAAAATCCGGTGTAACGTATCACTATCTTTACCCTCTCAGGCTGGTCTGGTACCAGTCAAGCTGCCTCGAAAAGGCAAAGGGTTTGTTTCGACAGGGAAGGCGTCGTGACGGTGACCAAAAATGTACTGCACGGTATTCTAACCTCAGATTTTCTGATCAGTTATCACCTCTCGGAAGCTCCTTGAACGAGCCAGTGTTTTTCCATAGTAGTAGATCTAATTTTGGGCTCTCCCTTGAATGTTAAGGGTCCCGTAATTTCTTTTGCATTTCGAAATTTTTGCTAATTCAGTTGTAATTTATGTAAAGAAATAATTAATCGACGATATAACCACCATCATGGTCGATAATAAGCAATCATTCGCTAGGCAAGGAAATGCTCCCAGCCGAAGTCTGCCTCCCACAAAGAATGAGGTTGGCGACCAAAAAAGTGGGTGGCGTAACTTTTGAGCCTGTTGTTGTCTTTAACATTTTCTTTTGCTGGTTCTACTTCAGAGCGCGAAAAAGGTGATAATCCAATGGAGCAACAGCAGAGTTATATGGCGGATGTACTACGTGGTCCAGCTCAGTTTCTTTAGAAGGTGGCTAGTCAACTGCAAGAAGTTTGAGTATTATACTGGAAAAGAGCGGCACTGAGTCGCTTTGCACGCTTTTCTCGCATTGCCGCCGCCAACTTCCGGAGTTGTTCCTAGTAGGTGTCAGTATTGATTGCCTGCTTTCTGTCGACCAATATCCAAAAACAACATGCCCTGCCAATCACAGAAAACCGAGAGCATCATTTTCCGAGCATGGAATTTAGACTTAGGTTGAGCTAGTGGGTTTTACTGCTAGTATCCTGGCCTAGTATCCCCTACCGTTCTGGTAGTAGTACCTTAGTATCCTGTACTCTGGCAAAAGCTACTGAATATACCAACTCATCACAACTTTTAGGCAGTAATCCGATTCGAAAAAAGAAAAAAAAGCTGAATTAAACAATAGTGCAAAATAAATTCTACGGCAATGTAATATTAAGCTCATCTCGATGAGTTTTCTCATGTATATGCACTGAGCTTTTTTTGCCGTCTCTTTTTGACTTTCATACATTTCACTGGTTTTTTGGGATTTTTTTCCTTCGTTTTCCATGAATATTAAAAAATGCTTACCTCATTCTTTCTTCATTAGTACGATTTTTACGCTTTGGAAGAACTACAGAGTCGACGGATAGAAATGAATTGAGCGTAATAGTAGTTCCTAGAAAATATTCGTTGATAAAATTCTGTGTAATGCTTTCCTTGGAATTTGCTTGAGGAATGATTTTGTTTTGGTTTTTTCGATTAAAAAGCGTTATTATTGCTAATGATTATTACCAACACGTATTATTTCCGTCAATTTCACAACTGCTATATCTTACAAGCGTTAAAATCATTATAATTACTACTATTATTATTACATATCATGACTTATATCACTTGAAGAAATATTGATTATGACCTTTATTATTGTTTCATTACCAAAACTTCAGTTATAGTCCGCGTCTATATCATAAGTGCTATGATTACTACCTCTTGTATTGCTTAATTATGACTATTTTCTTAGCGTTAATTTGAATGTATCACACATTGGAGCCGAATCCTTCATCCGATCATCTCGATAGTCTTTGAACTTTTGTGTCTTCTCAAGAAGAAAGCAGTAACATCTGTTTTGGTCCATTTAACGAATGTTGTTGAATATTAGTCTTAAATTCTCAATGGATTCTCGGGATAGCTGCACTAGAGTGTTCTGTAGTCTCTACCACAATCGCCAGCCTCCATAAATCGATGTACACTCTTCCAGACAAGTTTATCTGTTACTGGTTGTGCAATTTCGGTAGAAGGAAAAGATTATCTTGCTTCAAACGAAGTAGAACCATTTATTTGCTGTATCACTGAACGCCAACCCATGATCATTGGGCTTCCCGCTTTCCAAGTTGTAATTGATAAAGGGAAAAGATGCGAGACTTTTTAGTGATTCTTCAAATTAGTTAATTTTTTCCGAAAGTAACGTGTCACTTCTGTTTCGGTTTTTCTGTTCTCGTCTTCTTCATTCATACTTATAGGGGTTGTAACAAGTGGTGAAAGGCATGTTTTTTGCATTTATGTATCTTATTAGGTCTACGTTTTGATTTCGAACCTCAACCATATTTACACATTTCTTGCAAATAATGGACACTTGGATCTGAAATAGTCCTTTCTCACATGTCATACGGTCCTGTTCAATTAATGTTGGGTTCTTTCACACAACTTTCATCATGTTGTTAATTGGATTCGTCTGAAAACTCTTCTGTTCTAAGATCTGCTGTCGCAGTAGTTGGGTAATTGATCCATTTGAAAAACCCTAAAGAGTTTTTTGTTGTATCATCGCATTGAGTCGGTGCAGGCTTGTTCCATCACAAGCAATTCTTTGAGATTGCACTAGCCGAAACTTGAAGGAAATGACGGAAATATTTGCGTCACTCAAAACCGTGGGTCCCTTTCCTATTCTAAAAGAGTTCCTTCTTGTGCAACTTGTGAAATTCTCGTGGTCATTGTATAGGTGGGAGTTAAACACAGACTGAAAAGCTAGCACATCAAGGCGACATAGCATGATCATGGTATCTTCGGCTCGTTGAAGAGTTTTTTTTTTACTAATTTTCAATTCTACACCTCCCGTATCACCATTTACTGTGCGAATGCCAGCACTCTCGCATTCGCTTCATATCTCGTATTTATTTTTTGTAAGAGTTTTGAAAAATTCCTCGTTGCTTCGGCAGCTGCTCAAGATTGTTGTGTTCTTTATGAATGTAGATGCTAGCCGTGCTAATTCTTTTTGCAATCTTAGAGGCGGTCGACCTAAGGTGTTCTCTAAGACGTTCCTTCATTGAATGCAAGAATGTTAGGAGAAGTGATCGAACAAGCTCTTTGCTTCATTTTGCTTCCTGACACACCGCATCGCTAATTACTTCACCACTCCACTCCTATTTGAATTGCCCCTATTTGAACTGGTCTATAGTTTTAAATCCTGAAAGGGCATGTATTTCATAGCAGTCAGAAAACCTTGAAATACAATCTTGCACGGGAGATATTGAGTTGAGACATTCTTAAACCTCGGAAATCCCATTACCGAATGAAATGAACTCGCATACATTTTTCTCTACAATGTTTGCAGTAAAGTGGATGGTTTCATAGCTCATTCATAAATTGTTATCAATTTTAATTGTTTACCCTCCACCATTTAGATCACTTTACAAAGTATTTTTTGCAGTATTTTCCTTCCAACTAAACATAATCTGCCATCTTCAATTTCCTTCCTAAAGATACATCAAGGCAGCATATTTCAAGCTTTCCATGAGTCTGTTATGGCATTTACATAGCTCTAGTGACGTGTTTCGGCCTTTCAGCCTCATCAGCAACACAAAGTCTTTCGATCCAGTCAGCTGCTTGTAAGAGGATATGCCTCTACATATACATACATATGCATATGTAATATTGGCGTATTAGTCGTAAGTCAAGCAAATGACAGTCTACAAACAATCACTCTAAAAGAACGCCAGAGTGATCGTTTCACCTTACGCAGTGTGTAGATAATTTGGCGTCGATTCCTTCATATGTAGGGAGTATATTTCCTTACAAGGAAGTGAGTGAACTGAAGGGCACCGCGATACTGATGAGGCTGAAAGGCCGAAACACGTGTCCAGCACAATATTAGTGCCAGAACATATCTCATGATAGGCTGAAGATATGCTGCCTGAATATATTATATATTTCAAGCAAGGTTCAAGATAGTCGACTGAAAGTGATGATATGTTGGTAATGTTTCAGTGAAAACCTTCCTTCTTAACTCTCGTATTTTTTCTTACATCTGGTGTATAATTCTTTTATATTCTTTTCTCTGTCACAATAGTCACAAAGGCATCACTATGTCCAGAAATTTGATACATCATCTGTTGCACCCACCTTTTTCGGCTCATTTGGATGATTTAACATTGTGCGCGTATTAGAAATACGTCAGTACTGATGACTAATGGTCGTAAACAGATGTGACGCTTTCCGTTCATTTCCTCATCGTGCCGACTTCGTACTTTTCATTTTGTACACTGCCACAGTTGGCTATCAGTTCATACGTAAGGAGCCCAAGATGCGAGTGATCTATCCTCGCGTACATCATCATGTACATGCAAGGACGATTGCCATGGTCATTACCACATGTTTTGATACTTGAAACTCATCAACTGAAACTGGCACGAGGTATCTGATCATTGTGTTCGTACTCCTATTAGGTGTACAAACATAACTCCGCCGTTTTCTACGGTTTAGATATTTAATCAGTTCGAAAAATTTTCAAACTAAAGTTTATTTAGCTATAATTTCCATCATTAACAATAACATTTTCCCAATTTTTATGGTAATTTGTGAATGCCATCGAACAAAAATTTAATGAATAAAATTGGTAAAATTTTTTGGATTTTTTTTTAATTTGCTAATTTGCGATTTGAATTTGGTAGTGTGAAATGTTTATCTGACGGTGCAATGTCGGGAGAGTAAGGCGGGTATGATGAAGCCTGAACCCTATCATCTTGGCTCTTTTATGACGTTCTCGATCGGTTTTTCGACATGAGGCCGAGCGTTATCACGCAGTAAAATCACTTTGTCGTGTCTTGCGGCCCATTTCGTTGTTTTATTTGCAATTCATGGTTTGATTTGGTTAATTGTTGTTGATAAAGTGCTGCATTAACCGCACCTGTCACCAGATCTTAAGAACTCGTAGTAGACGACGCCTTTTTGATACCACCAAATGCCCACCTAACCTTTTTGCCGTCAAAATTCCGTTTTGCATTCCATTTTGCTGGTTTTCAGGGGTCAGTCCATGATCCTCTGCGCTTTAGATTGTCAAAATAATCCACTTTTCGTGCATATCTTTGTTTCTACTATTAATACAACAAAAAATAACGACGAGGATCATTTGTATACCTAAGAAAAAGAACTCTCAGAATCTCATTCTGCGGATTCAATGATTTGGTAAGAGTAAATGGGCTTAGTGGTTAGAGGGAATTTGCATCGCACACGTGGTCGATATTTTGATCTCGCGCTCATGCTCCATCAAGTGTATCGTTCCCACGGGATAAGTAACTGGTTTTAGACTTGTCTGGTAGGGTAGCAGAACTGACCTGATACATCGGCAGGCCACTACAAGTCACTGTAAAGGCTAAATATGCATTCAATCACCTCAAACAAAACTAAAGTTGGCTAATATATGACGGTTCCCTCAGGATTTGATAAGCGCGAGAGTTTCATATTTTTATCCTTTTGTTGATTCATTCCAGAAGTAGAATATGAGGCAAAGTACACCTTAATGTATAATACTGAATAAAATCCACATGTATCTTATGCAGTGTTATAGTGTTTTATATGTATATGTAAAGGTGTTTTAATGGTAGTAGTAAACATTTCTCTATAAATACTGACACTGCGCCATTAATTTAAGGAAAATTTTTCAAATATCCTTTTATAAAAGGTTTCGAAAACTCTTAGGTTTTTTATTTCCCATTGTTGGAACAGTGTATACACCTATCTGCTAAATTTTTGAGAATTTCTTATGAGTAGCGATATACTCATAAGGTGATGTTCTCTCGTTTCTTGAACTCATGAGAGTGACAGTTGTTTCGGGTCAATGCACAGATTCCGCTAGATAACGTTTTATGTCTGGACTATAAAGAATATCTTTTGTCGTGTCAAGAAGCACATGCTCACTTACGTATTTCGCTTCCATTCCTCTAGTGCCCCAAGTTCTATCTCCATCGCTTTCGCTCGTTTCGTTGTTTTCGAACACTATGTCACCTAATGAGATTGCTGAATTGGTATCTCAGTTTGACTGTGATATGAAAGTCGTTCGTTGTTTCGCATTTGCATGGTACATATGGTTGAACGTGCTTTTCACTGGAAACCGGATACAGTTAAAGCAAGGCTCCTGATGTTCACCATAGCTGACAATTTGTCATAAGTGACAAATGGCAAGTTTAACTTGATGATAAGGTCTCTCCCTAGAAAGCAGGAACTCCTGCGATTAGTTGGTTGAGTCAACGAGCGTATTGTCGCAGATCAAATTTCAAATCCACATATTTGTGTAAAAGATGTTGGGAAAGCTCTTAGAAGATAGTAGAATGAGATGTATCAACCATGAGCTGCACATCCGCCATTCAGCGGCTTTTAGACTTGAAAAAATTGCCACCTACGCATCGTATAAACCTTTCCGCAGTAACTTGTTGGTCAATAAGACGAAGAAAATGGTTCAGTAATCAATTGTACTGTCAATAATTCAAATATGATCTTATAAATTTCATAAAGTAGAACAGCTTTCCATTCCTTTCAAAGCTACGAACATTATGCCTTTGTTACAATGAGTCCAAAGCTGAATGTTCACATAAATGCGCGTAAGCACAGAGTCATAGAGTGTCAAAATATTAGTTTAATCTAGTTAAGGCAGCGAAAACAAAGTATTTTTCATTATTAGCAGTGGAATGGAGAGTTTTGTTGAAGATCACTTAGTCAGTCACTTGTCAGCCGCTCGATCCGGGTCGGTTAGTCGGCATATCTGCTGGTGAAACAACGTTGTTTAAGCCGGCCCCTGGAATTCTCGACAGGCTCACTGTTGAGATTCTTTCACGTCGCTCGCCGGTTGAACGAATAGCGAGCTAGTCTTAGAAGTTTTTTTCCCAATACAATTCATTGTCTGTTTGCTTTGTCCTCTCTCATGTCCAAGCCGGTCCCTAAATTTCTCGACAGGTTCGCTGTTGAGGTTCTTTCACGTCGTTCGCCGTTCAAACGAACAGCAAGCTAGTCTTAGAAGTTTTTTCAACGATTCATTGCCTGTTTGCTTTGCCATCTCCCACCTACTTCTTAGTGGATTTTGACCTTTACTTCAAGAGAATTCGTCTTTTATCGGCAAATATGCTCCTTACAAAAAATCTCTAACAGTAAGTAGAGAATTCCGGTGAGAAATTGATTTTGTCAGTATCCCAACCTAAATCTTATCTCCGCCACCAACACCTCCGCATTCTCCTTTGTTTTCTTGACATGAACCCGTAAAAATCAATAAATTCAAGTGATCCAGAAAGTCCAGAGAGAAACCGTTATACGGAGAGTTATCATAGAAATATGTTGAAAATGAACTTAATGATGTCACTGATCAACATTCTAAAATCTGTTACTTGAACTTATAATCACATTTGCATCTCTCTCACTATATTTAATACTCCGACTTTACGAAGTAAGCGCTAAAGACAGAATTCACCACGCCACAGAGTCGTGAGTTTTTCTATAGCATTGATGTTTTTCTTTTTGCTTACCTATCTGGGTGTCTTTGGTGGAACTATTTTCGTCGGAAGTCACGTTCATGTGAACACTTTCAACACCCGCTCTTCATGGCACCGATAGCTCACGGATGTGTTCGCAATTTTGGTGCTAGTTTGTGTCAGCAGTGAATGAGTGAATGAACGAACTACGACTTGAGACAGCGCAAAACTCTTGGCAGCTGTGCTTTTTTCCCGAAATCTTAGTCAAATTACCTTCTCGTAATGGTTTTTCGACACCTCATGTCAGGAAGTACGTGACGCTTACGACTTTAGTTGATCCACTGATAAGATCATTCAATACAATGTTGATAGATTAAGATTCACAAGCTCTGGTGTAGTGTAACTCTCGGAGACCTATCTTTGGTTGAGACAAGAAGCCCATAGAACTATTGAATGTGTGGACGATTCAGAAAACTTTCCAGTATTGACACCTCTGTGCATTTAATAGTGCTCGCTTGCTACAAGTTATCGTTATCGGTGAATGTCATGCCACTTCTCATCGTTTAACGGCATCTGAAAAAAAATGGTTCCCAGTTGAGTGCCAGAATATTTTCCCTTGCAGGTAACTTGAGAAACTTTTTTCAGTTTCCCTTAAGACAAGGCTAATACTACTTGATAATTAATAAGCTCTTTTCGAGCAGCGTTTCGACGTCTTCGTCTTCCTCAGAATGAATGGTTTAAGTCGATCGCTCACAGTCCTTCGTCCTCATTGTAGATATTGGTATTTGTAGTCGTTCGAATTGAATATTCTTCGACTAGGCATCGTTCGAATGAAGGTCTCACTAGGCGAAGCGCTCAGATAATGTTGACTTTTAGTTTTGCTTACTCAGGTGCCCTTAGAAAGAGTGGTGTTGGAGCCTCTTGGAGCCTAAAGTAAAGATGGAAAGTCTCGCACACATATTCTTCTCAAATGTTATTAGCCTCGTGTTATTCTCGACGATTAGTTCAATCACTATCAGAGTAGAGAATCCATCAGTGCAGGTATGACTCAACTGAAATAGTAACGACTTATTAGATCGAGGACCACGTTGCAACTCCTTTTGGCGACGAATGCGTTTTCTCACTTGTTCTTCTAAAGGAATGGAAATATTCTAGTTTTTTTGGAATGTATGAGAGAAGTGTATATCCTGCTAAACAACGTAAACGTATTGTTGAAAATTGTGGCAACCTCTAGTAAAATGACCAGTGAAATCGCACACTTACACTGTCATCAGCATCATCACCACTATCATCAATGATTGTTCCTTCTCAGCGATGTAGTCGGTGACTGCCTGCTAGGCGCGTACTGGCAGGAAGGTCGTCTCAGCCGGTACCACGCTAGTATACCGTCGCGCGGGAGATGACAGACAAGCCGTTGGGCACCGTGCCACTCGTGTCCGAATTCATCCGTCCGTACTCGCATAGCGCTTCCAACATCATAAGAAATAGCACATCGAAGTGTGTTGAAAGAGTAACCTCTCCATTTTTAATAGTTGATTAATTTTAATCATTTGTTCTCGGTTGTATCGTAAGGTGGCATTTTATATATAGTCTAACCCGTTCGGGACGGCGTGTTCTTTCTCAAATATACGACTTATCATAGACTTTTTTCGCTGGACAGAGCCATCTCTGGACGTTTAATACTTATTTGAACGCTTAGATACCGGCATTTCAGAACTTTGCTTGTTTTTTGAAAACCTACTCACTGCGCTGTAGCAGCGAAAATAAAATGACGTTCCACACATGAATCAAGCAATAATATATGGGATAAAGCATATGAGGTTTTACGAAAATCATGTAGTATTAGAGCAACACCAAGAATCCGAAGTCTTTCTTTGAAATGGGTTAAGAATTTTACTAGACTAACGAAAATCGTGTGCCGCCTAAGAGTCGCGCTGCGCGATCGATTAACTGTCGTCCGGACCGGGTTGACCTGTCTTTCATCCAGTGTATTCTACAAGAACTCTGTTGTATTTTCATTCGAGTAGCCTTCTAACCTAGCAGCTCGTCGCATCGAAAATTTATTCTGTCACATTGAAGTTCTGTAATTTGTCATGGCAGTTACGCGTGTTGAACTCTAAAACATTCTTAGCTCTTATTCAGCAGTTCACACTCTATTTCGGAGTATTCCAAGGTTTTTTACGTGATAGAGCTTTTTCTTTTGAGAGTATATTGATTTCAACTACGTTCATGGTTGGATACGGCGCACGTAACTGACGTCGCGATTTTTTTGAAATATGAATTGCTTTGAGTAATTTTTTCTTGTGATGTCGACTTGCTTTCCTCCATCTTGTTTCCGACCTTCCTATACATTCTCAAAACTTAAAATCTTAATGCGGCTCCAATAAGCATTATTGAATGGATTTGGACTGTCACGTCTTTGTTGGTCGATTGATCGACTAGTCTAGAAGATTCACTGCCAATCTGGAAAGTCCCGGGAGATCAACAAACCTCCCTACAATTTACAAGCAGTGGGCCTCCTCTCTTTTCTAACGAAAATCGAGTCTTACTGACATTTGTCGTTTTAGTGAAGTGAGGTAATAGCGGATTCTCGAGTAACGAAACCGATGCACAAATCCGATCACATCCTTGGATGACGGTTTACGACAACGATGCGAATGAAAGAAATACTGGATCCGGCGCGACATATGGGTCAAGTCGCAGTTACCTAACCTATTAAATCTTCTAGGAATCAATGAAATTTCATGAGCTGTTCTCCTAGTTCTAATTTTGAAGTGAAAATCTCATGCCGTTGGATATGATCACTTTCTACTAAGCTGGAAGCTTTTTCTCTTTCAAGTCATTCTGACATTATGATAGAGTAAAACTGGCAAATTCAACAACCCGCCGTAGTCAGGAGGAAATTATCGATATCCGTAATTGACACCATTTCACCCTTTGTTGTTCTTAATCGCAGTCGTGTGCTGTCTTCTGGCTTCATCGCCAGTGACGCCGTCGTGTAATTTTAACTTTCTATCTATCGTCTATGTTTTATTTCTAACGTAAGGTATGATGTAAAGTATAACCGCAAGAATGCTGAGATACAGGCAATACTGAGATACAGCGTCACCACGCCTTTATACAGCATTGAGTATTACTCGTTCGACATTGTTGTGATTGTTTACATAGTTTCTTTGTTGTCTACCTACTGCATGTCTGATGAGGTCGATTATCAGCGGGTGTCGATGGCATACTGGTGTCAATGCAACAGACGATCATTCTATACAACAACATAAACCATATAGCCTCTCGAATGGTCACTGACAAGTCGCTGAGAGTACCATTTTACCCTGTTACTCTAATCAGCCTGCTGTTTTTTTGTTTCTAAATATCTAGAAATTCCATACTTAGGTGTTGAGTATAATTTTTATTTTTTATCTTTTTGATGATTCTTAGGGGCACCGTGGCCGAAAGGTTGTGATGCTCGTGGCGGCGCGTGAGGCCAAGTTCCACCCCCCATCCCCTACTCTCTCATGCTTAGCGCCCTATGAAACGCCACGGCAAGACTATCCTCGTGATTGCAAGGAGGCTCACTCAACCAGTACTCTACGCCGTTCAAGAAGATGACAAATAACGAATTGAATGCTAGATGTGCTGTGATCCGCAGAGTGAAAAAAGCTGTGATGACAGATCAAATAAAATACTTCAGTGCTAAAGTGATAATTCTAACATGGGGGAGTAGAGACCAAGTGGCTGTGATGATCGTCGCGACGCCTCGCGGGTTGTTCTCTACTCCTCAATCCTCTCCGACAGTCAACATTGAACGCCATGTGGAACAACTTAGCTAAGCTGTCCTCGAAGTTGCAAAGAGACCCGCTCAACCAGTATTCTACGGTGTTCAAGAAGATAACGAACAACTTGAATTTTAGAGCTACCGATACCCCACAGATAAGAAAAAAAAACATTGTGAGTTGGATCAATTAAAGATAACGTGAAAGTGATTCTTAACGTTTTTTACTGACCTAGTGCAAAAAAAAAGTGTTTGCTATAACAAAAATGACCAATCTGCTGCTCATCTTTTCCATTTTCGGTTCATAGTGCCTTTTGTTCTTCTGAAATGCTGTTTTAAAGGCATTCGCTAACACAGTTTTATCTGAAAAACTCTAATGATTTCCCCAAAGTTTACAATAGTGTGCACATTGTGGGAGACTGTTGTCTGATAGCTTCGTCACGATGCGTTTGTATGAGGGTTGTTGGCATTGTTGCAAATATAATTGAATTTTTACAAAAATTTAACATCCTACTTGAATTTATTCACCTTTGAATAAACTTCTGTGTTACATTTTGGTCATAAAGTATTGAAAACCTCTTTAAGTTACCAACAGCCAATGCAGATAATTCGAGAACAATTTTATCCGGATGCTGAAGATCGATGACAATTTAATCGGCCTATTCCTTCTCTTTCTCAAACCCGCCAATTTGCTCCAGATCTTGAGGTTTTTGCGAGCCGCTTCTAATGTGATTACATCTTTTACTCTGAAGTGTTCATTAATATCTTCCGTATAATACGTAGAAGTTCAAAATTTTCTTTTCACTTTGCACTCTATTAGTGCATTTGTTAAAATCTTCCCTTCACTTTGCACTCTACTGATCCATTTGTTCTCTTTCTTAGAACACTTCGATTGCCGTTCACCCGCTTCTCTGTCTTTTCACCCTTTCACAAATCCGTACGCGTTTTTGCTATAGTAATTGTTATAATATCCACGAATAATACTGATTTTCTATTGTCTCCTTCTCCTTCCCCTCCCTACGTCTCTCAACCTCATCGTCTTTCCCCTTGTTTCTCGACTTTTTCAGTTAAATTTAATAATCAAATAAATGATTAGTCAAGACAACATTTTTTACGTTATTTTTATCAATCCATAGGGATCTGGTATGTATTCTGACATGGTTCCAGCATATGACAGCAATTCGTCAGACGCAAAGGGGTTAGGGGTGATTCAGGCTGGAACGCAGGATCAAATCAGACACCGATCCACTTTGTGTTGCAAAGCCTCTCTTACAATTACGCTACGTGCTCTTATGAAGGGATATGATTAAATTTATTCTTTTAGCACTTTTAGCACTTTATTTGATCCGTCACCACAGTGCTTTTTTCACTGTGAGCATCCCAGTACTTCCAGAAACTTTCCCTCGATTTAAAATATAAAAAATGTTATCATTTCAGTTGAATCGTCCCGGACAAGTTCCCTTCTATGCATTTTCTTGGAATCAAAATGGGTGCGGTAATGGTGATGCTTCGGATTTCCGCGAAAACGTTGTCGCTCCTCGATGTACTTAGCTTGAGCTTTTTAATTCTCCATACTCGAATATAAATGGATAAGAATCAGCTGTACTTGCTTTTTAGCTTAAGTACAAGTTCCCGTGATGTTCTTCATCCAATCTACGACCATTCTCTCCTTCAATTTGTCGTTTGAGTGCACTTTATATTCGTTTTACAGAGTTTAGAACTCGTGCATTTGATATTAAGCTAGCCGTTACTCATTGTAAAAGTCCAAAAAGCTTTTCATTTCGATTAAGACGACGTCATAGTAGGTCTTCTGCACTTTGTAAACGAGAACTCCGTAGCATAGTCATTCCAAGAATGTGAGATTAACTAAATTCGAGAAGCCGATGAGGTTGCCATTTGGAGTACATGCGATTTGATGAATCCCTGGAACAAGGCATGATGTTTTCTGGCTGAGAATCATAAATGATGAATCGTACATTTCAATAAACTGCGTCAAATTAGAAAATAAATGCTTAGAGACCTTTTTTTCGTCAAATAACTTTGTCAACTTCACGATTCGTTTTCTACCAGACTATCGATTAATTTTAGACAAAAGCCACGACCTCGAACGTCTATCAGTAATCGGTTTGATTGATAACTTCTAATCGTTGACGTAAATCTAAGCCATTTGTCAGTTGAGTCGTCACATTTGGAGTTCATCGATATTGTAGCTAAGTCACGACGACTATTGACGCAGTTCAATTTCGTCTATGTTAATAGTTGTTACTGTAATATTTATTATTAGATCTAAAAGCCTCTCAAATGTCACTAGCTGTCTCGCCGATCAAGTTGATCTTTAGGCTATGTCGTGACATCGAAAAGTGACTGAACCATGATTGAGTGACATCTGCTTTGCTTCAAAATAAGAGTAGTTGATGTGTAAAACATTGCTCATCCCCCACCCCCCCCCTTCCCCCACAGGCAAATTGTTCGTACATCGTGGGCAATCAGGAAACACAATGCTAACCAGGAAGATAAAAAGGCAAAGCTTCCCGCGTTGATCAATTCCTGAGTGATGTGCCATAGCATTTGTCTTCGGTTTCAGCTTTGTGCAAGGTAACTGAATGTATATCTCACCCTTACAATGATTCACGTGGCCAACAGGTGTATCAAATTAGTACTGCTATACTCCCACACAAGGTGTGGCATCAATTTACTGATGCCAGAGAGATGGAATGTTTGGTGAGTCATGAATGTGAGATCGAACCATTGACCTTGTGCGCCACGAGCACATCTAACCACAGCTCCACATGCGTTGTTCAACCAGGAAGAGACAGATTCAAATTTTTGACGAAATGTTTCGATCCCTCGTTAATGTTGCGTTTATGAACGCACATATAACGTTGATGTCCCGACACAATAAACAGTAGTCGTTAACTTCCCGTTGTAAAGTTGTGAATTCTGGAGAATTTGACTTTTTTCCCGTACATAGCAGGAATGCTTTGCTTCATGGTCTAATTTTGTGAAATATACTGCACATCTGATGCTACTCACTTTTCTACATTCACCATTTATGATGACCATTTGCATTTTATCGCTTCTAATTGAATGACGTCATTTCATAATGCCTTTGAAGTCATCGGATGACGACATTACCCGAATGCATTGAGCTTTCCATTCATTGACGGAATATTGTCGAATTTGATAAGTTCCGAAGTTTATCGTTGTTCAACGATTTGCTAGCGTGCTTCTGTTATCGTGTTGTGGAATTGTACGTCAAATGGCTTTCTTACAAGAAGAACTGTGTCGCCTATTATATAATCTATTCTATCATTATTCGGCTTTTTCCGTAATTCTCAGCAAATATTTAGCAAATTAGAAGCCTTGTTTTCCATTTGCTTGTGTGTTGACTAGTGATGCGAAACAGGTCCGGAACAGACACAAAAAAAAACTTCAATGTGTCTTCAAATGCAGAATGATATACAGTTAAAAATTCGCAAAATTTCTTCCAATATTTTGTGAATTCTCCTTGTTTGAAGCTTGCGCGAGCTTGATATATCGTAAAATTCTATGAATAAGAGCGGTATGATCTTTGCGAGAAAAGACGGGCAAACACGCGCGCTTTTCGGTAATGAAGTACTTTTTTTTCAGGTTTTTTTCAATTTTTTCAAAATTAAGAATAGATACAAATTACTAAGAATTACTAAATGATCAAATTACAAAAAATAACTAAAATTACTATTAACTACTATAGCGTATTTTCCTCAAGAAAGTTGACTGACGGTCCTAGCAGTATCATATTCTTCTGTCTAGAAAAGTTGTAGCATACCATACCTAGTTTATTAGATGTGATCTCCTACATATAAAGAAAAGCTATTGCATTTTATACCTTCAAGATTATTGAGTGCTAGGCGAAACATTCGACTTCAGGGCCGAGTTGGACTCCGTTTTGCATACCACTCAAAAATCTTGGATGTGTATCTCTACAGCAGAAATCAATTTAAAAGTCTGCCTAACAGAGAACACCTACCCTTTAATTTATGTGCAGAAGGTAATAGGTGTATTGTCACACACTATGACTTATAAACCTTAAAAGGATGAAGCTCTCGGCGTTGATCAATCCCTGAGGGGATGCGCCATGCATTCGTCTTCAATCTTTAACTTCGTTTGAGGTCATTCAATGCATATCTGGCCTTTACAATGACTCGCGGAGGCCTCCCGCTGAACCGAGTCAGTGCTGTTTATCCTCCCAGACAAGTCTGGGATCGGTCTGGTACTAATTTACCGACTTCGGTGGGATGGATGGCTTGGTGAGCCATGAGCGCGAGATCGAACCATTGACGCAGAGTATCTCTAACCACTGCGCCACATGTCCTCCTGATGAACCTTACTCAAGCTAAAAAATAAACTAAGTTAAGATGTTTTCATTATTACTTGAGCCAACATGTCATGTGGTCTGGTACTGAGCTCTTTTACAGCACGATACACGTGTTTCGACCTCACAGTCTCGCAAGTCGGGCAGAACCCGTCGTTTTTCAATGTTTTTTAGCCAATCCTCTATGGGTGCTCCAGTCGCCACACTGAGAGATATCGAAGACGAACGCTTTACACTGTAAGTCAAGTGGAAATATACCGAACCCACAGTGTTGTACACTCGATTGCTCTTACCGGGTATCGAGCTGTACAAGAGCTCATTACCAGACCACATGACATGTTGGCTCAAATAATAGTGAAGAGATCTATTGCACTTGAAATGAATGTATAATATGAGATGAAATGCTGTATTATTTACGCTATTCTGACATTTTCCCACTATAATTATTCTTACATTTTTGTAATTCATTCAAAAAGCTTAAAGGGTTTTCTGCGCCAGTTTTTTTGACTCATATCTAAGGACTCCACTACCGCCTCATAGTCATTTTGACCTTGAAGTTCATTAATTATAGTGTGTGGCAACACATCGGTAACCTCAACTCAGTTCGATGTGAAAACGTGAATCTTACAGTACGAGTCAAAAAGTCGGCGCTGATGCCGCCGAAGCTCCTTTGATAAATTTCAAAAATCTAAGAGTGAATTAAAATAAGGGAGTGTCTCAGTATTCCGAAATGGTATGGCACATTATCCTGATTAAGGACTCATTAATCATAGTCAGTGGCATGACCTTGGTGACCTCTTCCACTAAGAAGTTACATGGTGGTATTCTTTGATGTGGATCATTTACAATGTTTTGTATAATTTTACCAGGTATAGGTAACATGACTGAAGAATTTACATGGTTTTTTATAAGTACGTCACCTAAACACTGACAAAGGCGAATCGCTGAAACTTCAACCAACTCTTCTGAAAGTAATGTACCAACTCCGTGCACGCCTCCGAGAAGAAGAGTTCGTAAAACTGTTTTCGTCATTCATGAACAAGTTTAGTAAAGTCGGATTTTCGATTTCTTCTAGTACCGTTTATATGTTGACGCTCCGAGTCAATGCTTTATCTCAGATGTTTGAATCGTATTCGGTTTCTCTCTTAATTTTCTGTCGCTTTAAATGTTCAATGACTGTAGGGTCCTTTTCATAAAATTAAATGTACCAACCCACTGATACCAACCTCGCGAAGGCTCAAAGTAGTGACTAGCCTAGACTATTCTTTTCTTTTTCTCAGATTTGTATCACTAAAACACCGGGATTCAAGCAAAGTCGGTTTTTCGGGTTGTTACGAAATATATCGGTAAAAATTTCCAACTAACTTGTCAGGGACGAATTATCATTTAATGACTCGGTTCAACGATCACTTGTTAGTGTTGCCGCTAATTTTTCAAAGTGTGCGAGTTTCACTAGATGTCAGACAAGAGCTGAATCGAAAGTATAGTAGTGGCAATTCTGTGGCCTCGGCGGTGTAGTGGTAGCACGTGTCCCCGGCATGGGTCAAACGCGTGTTCAACTCCCATGTGAGGTCGAAATTTTGAAAACCATTCAGTTTTCTTAGGTTATACACGGAGCATCATAGCAAGGCGAAAAGACGGTAAAATCATATGAAATTTCCAGACTCAAACATAGACAATGGCTGTCAGTTTAATTGGGTTCAGTGCTAAACGTAGTTACCCGACCAATCTGTTAAACCTCTGGGTGGCTACTGATAGCTGCTATAGGGATTTATTGGAGAACGAGTGGTGGCAAATGATGGTACTGATATTGTGCTATTGCTGCCCACGGAAGCGTTAAGATAATAATAAACAGTAGTGCATGGTGATCTTCTTTTTCATTAAGGCGGAGTGATCCGGATAGGTGCAGGTGTGTGTTTGTGTACGTCCGTGTCTCTCTGTATATGCTGACCTCAAGCGGCTGACCTTAGATGGCCTTCCTAGGCTGTACGCGTTGTCTGACACCTCTTCATGAGAATTCCGGATTCGCAACATTGTTGAGTTCACTTGTCTTCTCGAGTTCGATGTCCGATCGAAAGAGTGCTTCATCAGTTTTCGAGACGTCTGGTTCATCATACAATTAGATACGGACGTCAATAACTAGGATTTGTATAGTCGAATTTCTTCTTGATTATCTCACGATACTCACTTCATTTAGCGAACACTTTATTTGCTGCTTCAAACCCCGTATTCGCTAATCGAACACCACCTGATCATCAGCTGATTCGTCTGTCAATTGACGATCGTCTCCTACTTGTCATATGAGCAGCAGTAAACGCTCTTTGTTCGACCATTATTCGGCTTTTTCTAAATTTATCTGTGTCAGGCGATCATACAAAGGTCCCTCATGACTCTGCGCTCTTTCTACTTAGAAGCTTAGGTGCACTCATTTATGAGATTTAAGATGTTTCATGTGAAACATCTCTCTTACTCTCTTTTGAGGTGGATTTTTTTTCTTTCATTTTCAAACATACCAATCGAAAGAGCGTTAAAAAGTTACAATGATCTCATTTTCGTCTATCATCTCTACAGTACCCTATTCGACGTGGTACTCGAATAGCCCACTTCAAGTCGAAAAATGACTTCGTATTTTCAAAAAATCTACTGTAATTCTGTGCCAGAAGTTCTTCCGTTTTGTAAACTCTGTAGTACATCAACAACTATGGTCACATTGATGTTGGATGGTTAACACTGAGACAGACAGAAGAGGAGGAGGTGATGGGTACGACCGAACGGCCCCAGCCGTCCGGTTGCAAGGGCGTACCACTCGGTGCGGCCAGAGGTCAACCGCCACCGGTCGCAATCCCGCCTCGTGTCGCTGCGACGCTGCCCTTTGAGATCCGGACACTCCATTCAAAGATATCATTGTTGTTGTCGTTGTTTTGATTTATCTTTGTTTATTTACTTCCTATTCTGATCTTCTTAAAGTTAGCTTTCTCTATCAGGCCCTCAGCTGATGGATGAAAATCTCTTTACGGTAGATAAATTCTCGTTTTTTCCTTCGTCTTCACTAGAATTCTCTAAGCGATTTATCCATCAAATTTCATAGATCTATCTAAAATCTCCGTATTTTTTTCGTTTTCGAGTGTCTTACAAGCTTTTTAAAAGATATAGTAATATCACCTATTTACAATTTCCTATGTACCGTTCTTATAGCAGTGTTATGATGTCATAATCATATATCCAAAGATGTCCTAGTATGGTGTGCAAAGATTTCGACCTCAAGCGGGAGTTGGACCTGCTTTCATCTATACTGGGAGACTTGTGTTACCACTGCACCACCGAAGCCACCACTCTGCTGCCTTTCTTTCTTTAACTCCCACCGGTGGTTGTAAGATTTGCCTATCACTCAGCATCTTTAAATAAATTTTTGATGTCTCTTAAAATGGATATGACTCGCTGAGTTATCACATTCTGTTCTCTCGCAAATTCGCGTCATTGCAGAATCGATGTCGAATGGAACTTTCCTCAAAGTTATTGAAATGATACCGTGAAGTTAACTTATTGAGTTCATATCGGCTTTTAGATCAATGAAGTTTCTTAGATTTACGCCACTACGTTTAGTTCTTTGTTTTTTATTTCTAAAATTATTTTCGCTCTCACTGATTAACCCTTTGGGGACGATAGCGGCCTTTTTAATGCTCACCGCGCGGCGTCAATTCTCGACTACACCTACTGTAAGGGCGGCGTTGCGTCTCGTGGGAAGGCAGGCGAGCAGCCAGACATGCCTGCACAGACCACGCAGTGAGCCGCCTGACTGCGCGCGCAAGCAATGGGCTTCGCGCCACGCACGCCTGGCCTGCGTGTTTCCTGTGTGTAATGAGTAGTGGGAAAGAACAAGGATTGTTCTAAGCTCTGATCAGATACCGTTTACTAAGAGCACTTTTATCGGCCCTTTACCTTTTCACCTTCTATTGCTCATATACTTACGTCTGTGGCAAATATCAGGTCACCCCTTGAGCCATTACTGCTGTGACCTTACTCGGATTCGCCAAAATATCGTTATTCTTGAGTTCCACTGCTCACTGCCTACCACTTTGATCATGTCTAGTTAGTTTAGACTTAGGCTGGGTTTTAGGCCCAGACTGAATATTCATGTGCCTACCAACATGCCATGACGATACGCATTCGGGATTTTATATTGTGTTCATGGTCCCTGTTTTCGGATGGTCCTCGTGTCAGTACAGGCACGGCGCTTGACGGGATATACGCGATCGGTGTCGTTTTTCTCTTGTCGATCTGTTTAGCCGAACGCGACGTCCGCACACTCGGATTTGCGACCATCGAATCGCGGATCCAGTGCGGATGTCCTGAAGCGGTACCGCTGTACTGTCTAGCTTTTCAACTTTCAACCATTCCAACTCTTAGACCAGATCTTACGTCACATGCTATCACCGTTCGTTGTACAATCTCTAACTTATTTTACATTGTTACTTTACTAACTCATCGATGCATCTTTTTTTTTCCGATGGCCTTAGAATTTGCCTTAGTGATCCTCTATCGTTGAATTGAACTCTGCTTTCTGTCCCATGTATTATTGCCATCGAAGATCAGTGTTGTTCATCTGCTCCCGTGTTTGTCAGGCTCAAAGCAAGATCCTTTCCAACGAATACAAATTTGTTCAATGAGCCGCTTTTCCAAGGTACACTCGGATTCGATTAGAACTTATAACTTCACTAGTTGAAAAAGAACTTTTCCCGGACTGTCTCTTTGGAAAAAATCAGATGCTTGTTATTTTTCTTGTCAGGCCTGAAAAATCTCTCTCCTCTCAATTGTTCTCGTTTCTATCTTGCGTCTCAAGCATCCGCTCTGCCTCCAGTATTCACTCTCCATTTTCCAGAACAATGAATGATCGTCAACAAATACAATTTGTTGACTAATAACCTTGTTGCCTGTCTTGAGTGTGGTGCTGCTTCATGCGGCCTTGTTCAGTGAATACTTTCAGGGATCACGAAAGGCTTACGTCTTATTGTGGTTGTGTGTGCACAATAATGTGTACAGTCGGGATCGAATCACATGCTATCCTGTTTGTTTCTGATTAGCACTTCTACTAATCGGCTAGCACATGTTCCCGCGCAACGCCTAAATTGTTCCTCCTGTAGCAGCTTTTTATGGATCAGATGATCTTCAAATAATCCTCAACTGCATACCTTTGATGACACCATCTCTAATAATATATCTATAATAATATATATATATATATATATGGCATATATATACATATACATACACATGTACATATATATATATATATATATATATATGTACGCATATACATATACATGTACTTATATACATATCCTCTAAAAATTTGAGTGTGAAGTACGATAAGATGTGATGTAGAGAAAAATAGGTTGTACATGCATACATATATGTATATAAGTACGTCTACATGTGTATATAGAGATGTATATATATATATATATATATATATATATATATATATATCACCTGTATCACCTGTCGTCCCGTTGATCGTCGAGTGACTCGAGCGGGTACCAGCAACACTTCCATTTTTCCCTATCGCGTGCAAGAGTAGCTCAGTGGGTCCTCCTCGCTCTGGGGATTCGCTGAGCATTATTCTTTCTTCTATAGTTTTCTATTTGTTAACAGTAACAAATATGTATATATATACATTTACATATATATATACATATATATGTATATATATATTGTTGACAATCTGATTACCTTCTCTCCGTCTTCGCAAGTATCTGTAGTCTCACGTAGTTTCTGCTCATTTCATTCCTAGTTCTATCATTGTACTATTTTGAATTTGTAGTCGCCTCGATACTGCGTTCTTCACTAAAACACTTTCGGCGGATTTTCTCTTCGACAGTGTTTGTTTATCGACATTGCACGTTTGTGTATGGTTTGAAATTCGTCTGAGGATACTTTTCCATGTCTTGAATAGAGGCGTAGTTCTTTCTAGTCTCCTCTTTAGTCAGCATTCCGACACACCCCTCTCGATGTGTCGAAGTATTGGCTTGGCTCTCACACCTCTCTTTTCAATTCGTTGCCGGTTAGTTTGTGTAAGAATTCGTCGTCTTTCGTGTTATATAGCGTCAATGCTTGCCGTATGTCGATGCGAAAATGTAAATACATATATATATATATATATATATATATATGTATATACATATATATATCTGAAGTTGAACCGAAACCGTTCGCGTTTCATCATCGTATTTTCCAAGTTTTCGGTAGTTCAAGCACTCCATAGACATTTTTAGTCTAAAATATTTTCTATTAGTTAGAAAGATGAATAACAATATGAAAGTGCTTTTATTTTGTTTTGATATTCTTGATGTCATACAAAAAATAATAGCACTGTTGGACGATCTACTACTTTTTCTTGCAATGTGAAGTGTATGACACTGATGTCCGATACTACTCCGATAGTGGTGTCATTATTGCAGTCTACACAGAGGACTAAATGATCCGTGCCGCCGTGAAATGAATTCCCCGAGGGTCGTCGTTCGTCGTAATTCGTTCATGGTCTCGTACACTTGTCATTGTGGTGGCTTTGGGTGGACGACGGCCCAGATCAGGATGGATTCGGGACTCAAGCCAGCGGCCGAGAGGCAAACGCCCTCACCGACCTCCTCTGCCGTCGCGCTGGACGGCACAAGTTCATCGCGAGGACGCTCGTACGCTATCTGGTTTTCGTCGGGTCCGCTCTTCGATATGCGACAAATCGTATCTCTTCGATTTCGAATTCCATTTGAATAATCCGTCTGGATGTGCCCATACTTTGCGTACGTATATATATTAGTGTCTATAGACGAGGAAATGTCTATATCCGTCTATATGTGTGCGTTTGTTGGTTTGTATATTGGTGTGTATGCGTGTTAGTGTAGCAGATACTATCCCTTCTCGCACTGTCATCGTCGTCGATTCTTCGCATCTATGAAGGCAGTTTATGTCAGAAATGCTCTTATTTTATCACGTCTGACTATTGCAATTCGATCCACCGTAGCGCTAATACGAATCTTTGAGACTTAATTTTCGAGTATTTGAAGAGAATTTGAAGGAACTAGATCATATACATTTACATCTATGTGCGTACATATACACATGCTTATCGTTGCTCTGGCTGGTGTTTGAAAGCTTCTTCTTTTATGTGAATATCGTAGAATGCTGTTCGAGGCGATTGTCCTTGCAATCCTGGAGATGACCGCGCTAAGGCGTTCTCTATGGCGTCATTAATTGATTGCAAGAGATTACCGAAATAGGTGGTCGAACCAGCGCCTCCTTGCTTATCATTTTGTTTCCTGATACACCCGCTCCAATAACCATTGCGCTACACTTCCCCCAAATAGCATTTGGTAATAAAATAGAATGAGCAGTAAAGTCTTCGATAGAAGTTTTATTATTCGTAATAATAGGATTCTTAATCAATTAGGTTCTAGAAGATTCATGAAAGTAGGGAGGGTATCATGGACTGTCATAGTTGACTACTTGAATATCTATGGAAAAAATTTTTCATTACTAATTGTGCTGTAATTCGAAATCAGCACAAAGTATTTTGTTCAATTTGTGTTTGTTCAGACCAAGAAGCGATTTTTTTCTCCTCGGTCGACAACCGATTTTTGAAATTTTACCAATAATTATAACTAGGCACGCCGTAGCTGAGTGATTTTGATGCTCGTCGCGGCGCGCATGGAGCCAAGCTCTACCCCCCAACACTGCGGCAGTTAGCAATAACCCCTATGGAACGCCACAGCAAGGCTATCCTCGAGATTGCATGGAGACTCGCTGAACCAGTATTCTGCGCCGTTCAAGAAAAAGACGAAAAACGAATTGAATGCTAGTAAAACTGGTACCCACGCAGCGAAAAAAAATTGTGATGACGGATCAGATGAAAAAAAGATTATAGTTATAAAACAAAACTCGTCCAGCAGATGTAGATGAGGAACATACGTACTCGTCCGTTATGCGATGCAAACTCACGCGTGCGACGTCGCGTCGTTGGTGTGCATGTATGGTGTCTATGAACACAATGAACGCCGGCCATGAAAGCGGAACTGAATAGCTAATAGTGGTCGTTCTGCTGCAGTCGATAGAAGTAGATTTGTTGACAGATGTAGTACAGTTGTACTCCTTTCACGACCGTTGCCTCATTGTTTGTTCTCGGTCCTGATCGCTAAGCGACCCCGAAGTAGACAAGGTACTATCCGTGAGTTTTGTTGCGAGTCATTCCATCCCATATCAAGCAAAACTGGTTTTTTCCATTTCTTTTCGATTTTTTTTGCGTCGATCCTAACCAGAAAAGAGCATGCCTGTCCCATCACTATCCATCAGTTTTGCTCGCAACTTCTTAATCCTAATCCTTCCACGACAATAAGACCTTTCTAGGAGTCATACGATCCGGAAAGAATGGCTGACTTCAACTTTAGGCTAATGTGTCTCAGCCGTAGTGAATTTCATCATTCGTAACAAAATACTTGATTTTGAGAACTTTTCCTAACTGATACATATTGTTTTGTTGTATGAAGCCGCTTTGATTTCTATAAAGATCAGGAAACAAATCCTCGCAGTTTTTCTCTACAGACCCATAATTTGGATGCGAAACACTCAAACAAACGGGGTTTCGTTCAATAGTGCATTGTATTTTGCATATATGGTTCATATTTGCATTTACGTGCATTTTTCTGTTATGTTCAACTTACGTTTTCAGTTTTTTGAAAATTTCAGCTCCAAAATGTTTGAATTTAGAAAGCCAATATGCAAGAATTGTGTGAAGCCTTATTGCGATGTAACACAGTATTTCTTATGAATTTATGGAGCTCTACCTAAAAATTCTCTGCTAAATGAGGTATTAAGATTAATAGTCGAAAAATGGGCTGTATCATGGCTCAGAAACTTTTTCTTCAATGTAACTTTACAATCACATTTTTACTGTGCGGATCGGTTTCTTGTACTTTTACGTTCTATTCGTTTTCTCCAATCACCGCCTTAAAGGTTGTCGAATCGTCCGCGAGTTGTTTCGGCTGCTGCTTGAGGATTTTGCCTCCTCCTCCATGTATGACGTAGAACATTGGTCGAGACGATTTTCTTTGCAACCTTGGAGGTAGCCGAATGGGACGTTCCACACGACGTTCGTTGATTCATTGCGATAGAGTGTCGGAAGAGGAGGTCAGGCCATCTCCCATCTCCTTGCTTCTTAATATCATGCATCACTAGCCAGCCGCCCCTCCCCTCCCCCAAACTAAAACATTAATTATCGAGACTTCGAAAACGAAAATTGAGTACAGACAGACCAGCGAATTGTTGAATATACTGCATTGAACTTGCAGATGCTTTTTGTACGTTGTTCTTGTCTTGTTGAATCGTCAAAAACTCTCATTGGGTATATCATTTTCACGAGAGGTAGCATAGATGAGAATTGTATGTAGTTATAACTCATTTTACTTCTCAGAAAAGGAAATCGCCGTCCAATAGAGTCCAATAATCTCTCGTGTACTACTATTTAATCCCGATTCATAACTTCAATCCAACCCTTTCACTTCATAGCGAAATGGTAGTAAATGTCAGAGCAAACGTTGTCTTTGAGTCCAGAGTGTGTAGATTAATTCTAATCAATTAAATTAATAATCACGTGCTTACACATTGCTTAGAGGTGCCTGTAAATCACACGTAGCCATTAGTTCGACCTCATCTCCCGGACTCCCCAAGTGCATTCACGATCGGCAGATTATAAGTGAACATATCTGGAAGGAGAGCATTGCCGGCTTGACACATCGGTGAGCCATCGCAATGGGCTAGACAAGGATTCAGTCACCTCTAACGATGCTTTATGAGGTGGAATTTTTAGAACAAACTGCATGGATCGATCAAGGCTAGATACTTTATGCCTTATCTTATGCTTTATTCTTCTAATCAAATTAAAATCGAGTTCGAATCGCGTCACTTTAATAGCCTGAAGGAAGCGACGCAATCGTCGAACATACAAAACGTCGAAGCACATGCGATTTGTTTTTTGGCTCGCACCACAGCGCAATCGCACAACGATCCGATACGATGGCGACCAGTTTCAAGAAGCAGCCAGTTCAGAGCTGCTTCATTCTTGATGGCCTCCGCCGCCGCCACTCTAACCCCCACAACACCACCTCCACCTTCCACTATCCCTCCTTCACACCTACTTCCTGCTACTATTCATACACCGATAGCACAACTAGTTACGTCAACTTAGAATGAAATACACAATAAATGAAGTGTGGAATGTGACAAAGTAGGTGAAGTTATTTGCAACAGACTAAATTCAATCAATAAGTTCTTCCCAATGGCATTTAGTCTAATCTCAAGGTTATGTGTCTTAACACCTAGTTTTGTCTGGAAGAATGTTTTAAGCTTTTTCGAGGTTGATATGTCAATGCTTTACGTACATTTCGGTAGTCGCCCGCCTCATTAGAGCTACACTTTCCACTAGTCACCCCTATTGATAGTAGTACTTATTTACTACTACCTACTTGGATCTGTGTTTTTGCAGTTTTTTCCGAATTTTACCAAAATCCTAGTCATGAACTTTCTTTCTATTTTTAGACTCAATTAAACTGAATGAGAAGTTTTTTCACCACATAAATCGAAAAAGTCTGATCATAGAATGTTCCTGGTTTCCTGAAACAGTATCGTGTTATTCGTTTTTTCATCTAAAAGCAAAAATCAGTTCGCACTCTCACATTTTCTCTATTTTCGAAAGTCGTTGGATACCGGAGTAATCTGATAATGAGCTTATCAGCAGTCAAAGCAAGGCATTGTCACTCTGTGATCAGAACAAAGCGTTGGTGTTCTTCTGTTCCGTTAAATCACCTTACCATATCGTCTTTTTTTGGTTGGGTTATTCAAATCATCGCAAAACTGGTTTATATTTTACAAGTTACAGTATTCTGGACGAGATGACGACTTAGGCTCCTTTCCGTATTGTCTTTACAAGATCATCAAGGCTTAAGACCTTGCACTATGGTTTTTCCGCGAGACGAAGTCCCAAGAGTACATTACATAGTGTCCTCTTCATCGCACCCACTTGTTTTTGGTCGCAGATGAAAAAGGAGAATATTGACGTTACGTCGTCGCCCGTCGTCAGTGTTGTCGTCAACGTTGCATTGTCAAGTGCGACCATACTCAATAGTACTCAGTTCATGATCATCGGCGTTCTCGTCGTTGTCGTTAACGATGAGTGCATCACGAGGTGATTAGGAGTGGAACGAGTTCAATCAGATCGCTACCGAAGAATGTACTTTTGAGCGCAATCATTTCCTCGTCATTGTTAAGTTGAGCGACGTCTCGCACACTAGTCGGCTGTGTAAATGTTGTTTCTCATTAATAAAAAGTTTTGTTGGAATTTTCATCAAAGAAGATTGATTGGTACACAAAAATCGACCTCAGGCCAGAGTTGAACCCGCGTTTCACCCTCACCGGTGGCATGTGCTACCAATACACCACTAAGGCCACCGCTATGTTACCACTCTTTCTTCGACATGAACTACTGGAGCTATGAGTATCCAGCCTTTAACGGGTTTGGTCTGGAAGGCACATATCGGCACCCAACCCAGTTAGCTGACAGCTCTTACTATATGTATAGCTTATACTCTTGGATTCTCACTCAGTCTTCTTAGAGAATATTCTAACATAATACCATTGCAAGATTGCAGTGAGATCAAAAGAATTACGGGTTATACATATAAGAAGTTTTGCCATCAACAGAGTGATAGCTCATCATTCATCTCTCTTTCCTTACTACTCTGTTCAACAAAAATGATTGATAACAGGTCTTTCCACTCCTGAACTTCGGAACCTCTAAAGAACTATACTGGTATAAGGTGCGTCTTTTCGGCGCCCCATTTCTACTACCCCGTGCAATCCACGTGAATTTTCGAATTTTTTGGTGAAAAATGAGGCATTTTTTCTTCCATATTGATGATGTGTGATGAATGGTGATCGCTTTCTTGTTGCGATTTCAATACATAGCATATGTGTCAGCAGGCGCTGACCATATTTAGTTAAGAACGGACACTTGTCTCATTCGATGTTGAACGTGACAAGAGAACAGTTAAATTCGTGCTCGGTGACGGGCTATTCTTATCCCTCCGACACAGGCGGCGTGACTTGCGACAGGACTGAAATAGAAGCAATGCGTGCGCAAATATCGTTCCTTGTCATCATAGTGTTCGGTTGCGGTGGCGGTAGTGGTGACGATCATCGCTGAACTGAATGTGTTTGATCCCTCCTCCGACCTCGTCCATCCCACACATCATTCCATATTCCGTCGAAACTGACGATATCTCTGGCGTTGTTGCCCGCTTGGTGTGTTTTGATGTATGTTTGTGTGGATTATATGAGGTATATGTATGTGTGTATGTGCGTATGTATATGACGGTAGTCGTTTTGTCCTTTCCTCATAACGATTATGGAAATAAAGCGTTAGAACTAGTCGTGACGAATTCGACGAACCTCCTCCCTCTGAACACGACGCTGACGACGAAACGACCGAGTACACGCCCTACTCGACAGCTGCATCTATTCACCTGAGATTCATCTACTTCTCATTTGTTTCCAATCAACATTTTTCTGTTCTTATTCATCTATGGAATAAATCGCAAAAAACCTGCGTGTACCTTTGCTTTGATTTGATTTTGCATCTACAAGAGCTTGTCACTTAGCTACAAAGGCTCATTACGGAAGATTCACACATTTATTTATTCAAACGGCTCGTCATCACAATTTTTATTGTGCTGGTTCAATATTTTTAGCACTTGATTCGTTTTCGTCTTCAATAACGTAGAATAGTGGTCGAGCATGTCTCCTTGCAACCTCAGGAATAGCCTGGCTGTGGCGTCCCATAAGGCGTTCTTGTAGACGCCGGAAGGTGTTGGAGGGAGGGAGGGGGGTGGGAGGGGAAGGGCGGGGTTGGAGCTGGACTCTAGCGTACCCTGACGAGCATCACAAGTACTCCGGGAAGTACACCTTGATTAATTCAGATCTAATTTCTTCTCTCAGATCCACGCCGTTTCATAGATTCATTGCTTTGCATGATCACTTTACATTGTTTTATCTTAGTCTGAAGTATCGTACAAATACTTCGCAAATGAGATGTCTTTCATAATCTTCCTTCTTTTCTATTGAAAATTTTTTCCAGCTCTAATTTAATTATTCACACAACACACATTTCTCATATTTATTTAGTTTTTTCATTGTTTCATGCAGATATAAATCTTCTAAAAAATCATTTCGTGAAAAAATTCGCTCATGAAAAAATCATTATTTGTTAAAAAACTTGCCAACACTAAACTGCGGGGTTTATTGGAGCCTTTTTTTCTTTATTTACAAATTCGCCTGTCAGCTAAAGAAATAAGTGGCAGGCGGTAGCTGAGTGATTAGTGGCACAGATTTTCAGGAAGCAATACCCTGGTTCGCCTTTCCCCGTGACACTCTCTAGAAATCAATCAACGAACGCCTTACGGAGCGCTCTATCTCGTGTTATTCCGAGATCTCTAGGAGATTTGCTCGACCAGCATTCTACTTCATTCGTGGATAGAAAATCCTCTAGTAGCAGTTAAAACAACACGCGAATCATGATGTTTGAAGGCACTTGTGGAGGATACGTGTGAGGGAACGAGTCGAGTGCTAGAACGGCTGAGATCCGCGCAGTAAAATGTGAAGATGGAGTGCTCTAGAAAAAAATGAAACAAGCACAGACGAGTCGTACAACGACGTTTCGTCGTCGTTCCCATGTATTATGATAGGTGTTGGGTGGTTGTAGAATGAAAAGGGGAACGGGTAGGAACGCCTTGTTGCTGTTATTGGCCTAGTCGCGCTTCGATCTAGCGATTATAATTCTGTTTACTGTTTACCATTTATGGTGACGATGTGTTTGTGTGTGTCCGCTTGAGAAATGCCACTGTTAGGTGTTAATAATTCGTATAGTAGTGACGTCAACACGTCTAATTCTGATTTAACAAATCACTGTAGTAATCTTAATTCTTTCAGATCTTCATATGCTACCATATTTTTTGATCGGAAAAATTACTCTTCTCAACAGCCACTAACTACCTCCCCAGCAGCAACTAATGTGTTCATCTTTTCACAGTAGTGTCCTTACATCTTTTGCAGATATCTAGACAAGTTACAAATTTTAAGTGCCTATTTTCTTAGGAAGGCAACGAGAAAAACTGAATAAGTTGCTAATTCCACGTTAGGCTCTGTGTCACGGACATCACGTACACACACATGCACGTACATTCATGCGCGCGCGCAAGACGAGCTATTCTCATTGTTATAGGCGTGATTTTATATAGATCACATGTAAAGTCAATAAATATATCTCTGAACTCATATTTGCAATGCTATATATATATCAGGGGTTGGAAGGCCGAGTGGCTAGTGATACCTGCGTGACTCGACGCGGGTTGAACTCTCATTCTCAACACTCTCCGGCAATGAATAACGAACTCCCTACGGAACGTCCCAGTGTGGATATCCTCGAGTTGCAAGACGTGTTTAATCCATACAAGTCAAATGAAATGCTAAAAAAGTAAAATACGTGCACCAGAATTTCACATTCATCGGAAAACTAAGAAATACTTGAGAGGTAGGTATATAAATTACAGATATGTTATGTGTAAGATATAGAGATTCTTGAGCGATATACAAGATGTATTCACATGTACATAAGCATATATATGGTGTTAACATGCGTATATGTATATGTATGTATATATACACATATATATGTAGATATATATATATATATATATATATTCGACTGGATTCCTCGGAACGTCAAGCGCTCTAAAGGAAGACCACTGACCCGTTGGTCCGATTTCTTCACGAAAGCGATGGAAGAAAGATATGATGCTCAGCGAATCCCTAGAGCGAGGAGGACCCACTGGGCTACTCTTGCGCGCGATAGGGAAAAATGGAAGAGTTGCTGGTACCCGCTCGAGTCACTCGATGATCAACGGGACGACAGGTGATACAGGTGATATATATATATATATATAATATATATATATATATATACACATATATATGTATTGTATGAGATAGTAGATATTGAGCGATCTCAAGTCAATGTATATGTATGTATGTACGTGTATACGCGTATGTAAATGTGTGTGTCTATAGAAATGTTGCTGTATGTGTTTGTTTCTTTCTCGAAACCCTCCTATTGAACGCTATGCTTTATCGGCAACACTCATCAGACCATCCTGATATCTCTCTTCCTGACTTCCTTGTACGCTTGACCGATCAATGTTCCCAGAACTAACAATCATGTGAGCATCATCACCATCCATCAGTTGATCTCTTCTTACTATTTCTGTTCTAAAATGACTACCTAGTCATAAGGTCTCTTATTCATTGCTTTCATAGCGTCGACGAAACGGGAAAGATTCACCGTAGTGAAAATGATTCCACTCATTTATTTATTCTTCTCGTCCATTCCATTATTTATTCATTCTTTCTAGTCATTTGAACCAACTACGTATTGAATATCTTCCTTTCTGCCTGTTAAATTTGAGAAAGAATCGCTATGTTTATTTATCTGGCGCAGAATAATGCAGATGAACACAATCGCGTGTGAAACAAGGCTTTTATCGGTTTCAGCCTATCCTGTATTTAGTATCCATTTTTTCTTTCTTTCTTTTCTATTGCGCATGAAAACTTTTTTTTCTGTTCCATGAAGCTTTGTTTTCTTGTCTTTTTCATGAAAATGAAAATAGCGAAATTTTTTTCTCAAAAGTTTTGTTTTTCACCTTCATTCATGATTTTTGGACAATAGATGAAAAATATTTCTGGAAATGTTCGTCTGGTTCTTTTTGGTAATATTTCTATAATTTTTCACATTGAGTTGTTTTTTTCAAATTAGTCACAATTTCCTCTAATTTGTGATTTTCTTATGTAAATATTTTTGTCATCTCTCTTCAGTTTACAAGAATCTGTATTTTACCGCTTTTCTAGCAATGTTATGAGTGTTATCTCTGCGTATAAAATAGTATGATTGATATACGAAACTTTGAACCATTCGAGAGTTGAACCATAGTCCATTCTTACCGAGTACATCTTCTAACCACTACACCACACGCTATAACTATGCATATCATTCAAAATTAGTGGGTATACATATAGTTATACCTCGTCAATATCTTTGTTCGTGAAATTTATGATCATTCTCGTTTTAATATCGATCTTGATGCGAAATTAGACCGGTTCGCTTTCTCGTGAGTCTTGCCAATCGTACATTTTCATTTTGAACTGGCTTCTAGTTTCATGCTTAGCTACTTATTATCGAATTTTCGCGTAATTTCTCAAGGTTTCTAGAATTTTTCCGCTGACCTTTTTGTTTTTTATAAATGAAGAGTTCTCATTAACATTTTAAAAAAACCTCTACCGGTTTTGTAACATGAAATCTTCCGATTCAGAAATGATTTCTGATAGATTTTGCCATTCACCGTCCCTTTGACGTTCAGTTCCTTTGCTTAGAACATATTGATGTTCTCTATCAATTTGCGATTGTTGCAATGAGTACGGGAATCCTTGTGCGATATGCTTTTGAGTGCCTTATTGTCGGTTACAGTAACCGTACGAAAAGCGCGCGTGCTATTTTTAGTAGATCATCGTCACATTTAGATATCAATCAATCAATAGAAACAATCAATAATTCCAGGCTCAAGCTCGTCATCGGGTTGTAGTTCATCTGCCACTTGTGAGCTGTACGATTTAGCAACAGCACACGCACTTCTAGCGCGGCCAACAACAGCTCATTCAACAGGGTAATAAAAATTAGCGTAAAAACTTCTAGGATTTTATTGAAAGTTGAATTTGAACTCGTTTTCAGTCCTTTTACGGCCAACTAACTACAGTATGGCTTGTCATTGCATTGTAATTAATATTTATTCAGTTATCGTTAAACAATAAGGACGCTCCAAACCAATTTTCTGAGATCGTCGTTGTATTCATCGCTTCAGAAAAATGGATAAGAGACTAAAATTGACTTAACGGGCTCTAAAAATCTTTCTAACGTTCTGAAAGGTCACATGCGCCGAAATTTGTACACGTGGTCGTGAAAGGGTTAAAACCTTTTATTCAGTTGTTAATCAGTTAGGGATCAATGCATTTAAGCTACCATGTATTTGATTGGCAGAACTTTTCTAAACGTATAGTGTAATTGTAATAGTAGTTTTATTTTGGAGATGTCTGCTTGTAGGACAGCAAAATTAAGCAATTGGAAATTCAATTCAAGGAAAAATGAATACTCCTTTGCTTTTGCCTGTGGTCTTCATCGATATAGCAATTATTATATTCTGATCTATATAATCAATTTTTAGATCCATCGTTTTAGAAAATTTCATGCAAACAAACCAGTTAATAAGTAAGCTTCATCGATCGATGATCGAATTCCTTTTCTTTTAGCGAATCTAACTGTCATCTCATCGGCGGAATTTGTTCAACAGTTTGCTCATCAACAACAACTGCAACAATTGCAGAATCACATACAAGGAATTGTTCACCATAATTTAGTTGGTACGTTTTTTTTCCAGAAATACAATTGAACAATTTATTAATATTGATGGTAATCTTGTTTTAAATAACTCTATCAAAAATGTCTTTTTGTTAATTTAGAATCGAAACTGGATTGCACCGGAATTTTTTCGCCATATCTGCAAGAATATCAGAAATTTTAAAAAACAGATGTGGAAAAGATCCAAAAATCCAGTCAAATTAGAGAATAATTGCGCCTGAAATGTCCGTAAGCTTGGAGTGAAACATCCTGTTTTTAAATGTTATAATTTACGATCGAAATAATTTTTTATTACTGGACGATTGCAAGAAATAGGGCTTTTCTGTGGAAGGCGTGATATCGCTAGCCATTATGAAGTAGGAGTTCTATTACTGTAATGATCTGATCTCTCTCAGAAAATCTCAATATTTTTGCTGCCGAAAGTGATTCTCTACTTGTCAACATTCAAATATTTCAACATAATATTTTTTGTTTCATAATAGCAAGTTCGTTTTAAGTTCTCAATTTTTAACATTTTTGATTTAACCTCTGCGCTGAATCCATGTGTAGAGATTTTGGTTTTTTTTCGAGAAACCATAAGACGATGAATATCGTCTCAGTCCATGTTTTTGACTGATTTTTTTCTTTATTTTCTTTGTTAGTTATCGAAGATTTGCTGTATAATCTCTTCAACTAACGTCATAAATTGATGGACTTCAATCTGTTGTGCTTTCCAAATCCTGCATTCTCATAAAATTTCTTTTACAGGTTAAAATCACTGCAACGACTAATATTCTTTCGCCTTTCTCGACAATCATATTCAGCACAGTGGTTGTAGGTGTACTGAGGTACACGTGTAGTCTTGTTCGATCCTTCCACTATCCTAATAAACGAGGTCCTCATACCTCCAAAGTGGGCCAGTTGTACCAAACTTCTCTGGAGTGATTTAAGAAACTACATCCATATTCTCTGTTGATTAAGCCTGTAGCACGATGTTGATAATAAGAATTTCATTCGGCTAAAATTTCGACACGTTTCGTCTTATTTAGAGCCGATAATTCGAGTCAGTTGCCCACTTTTGTTCGTCCTCGTGGTGGATCCTCGCTTTCGTTTCGCTTCGTTTCACTCGAACATTCTTTAGTGGAGCACCGCTCGAATCAAGAACCATTCTCGGCCAACTATATATTGAGGATGAAGCGTATGCTAATTAGCTAGGCACTCGTTGTTCCTGATTTCTTAGCTTAGCTACGAGCTTAATCAACAAAGGCCGAGGTTGAAGGAAAGTCGGTTTACGATATACTACTCCATACATTGATGGGCTAAGCAAGTCCTTCCTCAAACCAGAAATAAATTGAACTCCTTTCACGATACTATGAATGGACTCGAATGCAAGATATATCAATGATGGGGATGACCGGCGCTGATCATTCATCCTTTCATTTTCTTGCGAGTTTTTGAGTGTTTTCATCTTAACAGATGAAATCCCTTATCATATCGACGGAAGGCGATATTGTTGTGTTTTGTTTTTCCTTGTTGCTATCGGACGAGCTGTTTTTATACCAAAGAGTTGCTGTTGGGGAAGCTCCATCAGCCTGTGTTGATCTAATGTGTCGTCCAGATTATGGTTATGGCTTAAGGATGTTTCACCTCATGACGTGAATAAATGTAAACGATAGTTAATTATAAAAAGAAACACAAATTACTATTTACTGTGTTTTTCTTATTATTAATCACCATGTTTACCTGTATACCTTATTCACTTGACCCGGACCTCAAGAAAACATCGCGATAACTCTCATTTTATGTCGGTCATAGTTGGACTCAATCATCGATAACGATTGTCCGAGTAGTCTTGGCATCGTAATCGTTCTGGAATTCCAGTTATCCAGTTATTCTTATCTGCAGCACTTTTTCAAGGCTAAGGGACTATTTTCTCAAATCTTTTATTTTTATCCGCTAATTAACAAGAGGAAGTGAAAAGTCACCTGGTTATTTTGATGTCGTCATGAACGGCTTAACGCAATCTCAGTATTTCTGATGTCACTTTTTTTCCATGAGAAATTTAATAAAACCTCGAAGCCGCGATCCAGAAGGTCCTTTCACAATCATTGTATCTGTTTCTACTGTTTCTTTTCATTTGTGTGATTTTCAAGGACATTTTCTGCGGATTTGGTTTCGGAGGCGGAAATTTATCCACAAAAAATTTCGAAAAAAATTATTCCAACGCTATTCAAAAGGAACATCTATGAAAAATCTGAATACTGTTTCGTTCTTCATCACCTTCAATCTCTTGTGTTATTTTGATTTTGCAGTTTTCTTTGTAATAGATGAATTGATTAGATGAAGTGTAGCACTAACAGTAAGACGAAAATCGGATAGTGAGGTTTTACTTTTATTAGATTATTTTCAATCTAGAATTTCCCTTGTTTTGAAAATTTTTAGAGCTTTGTTATTTTTAGGAACGTTTTTTAGTCGATAGATATTCGCAATACACGGGAGGTGGCGGTGTTTTTTTTCCATGAAGAAGGATTATTCTGAGTTTTATGGTTGCCAAAACCATCTTGTATGTCTGGATTGATGGAATTCAAATTTATGTTCCTTTATTAACAACCTAACGCGAAATGGCTTCAAAAATCCATGAATTTGAAGTGAAGGAAAAGTAATATAGAGTAAAATAAAAAGTCTATAAGGTATGGGAAAAGAAATATAAGTGAATCAATAGTCAAATAAATCAATAGAATAGAAAAATGAAGAATTATCAATGGTTCTGAAATTACTGCTTGAATGTTCCTGTTCGTTTCAGGCGACATGGCACTCGTGTCGCATCCGGCGACAGTGGCAACAGTTGGCGCAACGTCGATGTATGCCGGTAGTGTCGTCAAACAGGATAAGAAACCACAACCGACACCTCATCAGGTGCTTCAGATGCAACAACAACAACTGCCACAGGTATGTGTCATCTCAAGATAACCAGGAAGTGCCGGCACCTCGAGGTCACCCAAGGCGCCTCATTGAAACAGCAAGAACTTGTAAATTGTGGAAAATTTAGAAATTATCAGTATTAGATAGAGGGAAAAAGTTTCTTAGCACCCGTTGAGAATTCAAAGTTTACACATGAATTCAATTAAAAACAACAATAATTATTCTTCAATCAAAGGCCATTATTATCCACGGTCTTCTGCCAACGATCTGCAAGCTTTCGGATCTTCTAGAAATTGTCATTTCTAGGGCTATGAATGAGGAAACTCCTGACATGCCTCCACAGCTTGATCGAACGTCGCAAGTCGGCGTCCACGCAAGAAATGTTCTATTGAACGGAACTGGATCATGATTAGATGATACAGCATCAGGACTCTAGGCTGCGTTCAGCAAGACCTCATCTCCTCAGTTTCATCAACGACTTTTCCTTAACCTTCTTTTCGGGGTGATACTTGGCGTTCTCTCGCTGGAACCCACGCTCATCCGAAGGTACCCGAAGAGTAAATTAAAACTTGATACACCATAACTAGCGTTGCCGCAGGAGTTTCTTATGGAAATGTTCCTGAGATATCCGCCATAAATTCGAATCTTTCGCGGGTGTTAAGGAACTTTTTTCTCAGTCTAGTACGCGAAATCGTTCGTTAAACCTTTTTGCTCATGTTCAGTGATGAACTATAATCCTTGATGGTGTTAATGTCAGGCTTAGGGAATTCAGTAACGACTATTCAAATATCTTGAAATTGCATAAATAAGAGCGGTCTGTTGTGGAAATTAGTAGTTAATAGTAATTTTAGTAGTTTTCAGTAGTTTTATTAATTGGTGATTCTTACTTATCTTATTTCTTCTTCCTCTCCTAGCGATTTCTATTCCATCTTTTCTGACATTATCAGAGCACTGTGTAATGTTGAAATTTTCGAATGAAAACGATTATGCTAGTTCGAATATGAACGATAATAGCGAGGTAGAATTTGAAAGTAGAAGTTAAGTGATTGTTACTTCTGTCCTTGTTTGATGTTCAAAATAAAAACAAAGACACGTGTTTGTCTGTCTTCTTTTGCAAAAATTAAACCGCTTTGATATATAGAACTTTTGAAGTGCCATCGTATACTTTGAGGCTCCAACTAATTCGTAACCGCTTATACGTTTTCTATGTATAACGCAAGAATGCATAATATGCTCTAATGATAGAGGCGGTGCTTACCTTAGGGTAGGTCTAGTATAGCTATTTTTTGTAAAGCGTGCGAGGAAAAAACACACTCGAGTAGGCCTCTACATGTTCGCTTAGGAGAACACCTAGCTGACAGGCGTAGCACCAAAGCAAACACCCCGCTAGGCTCTCATGGGACACCGACGCATAACGGAGTAAATTTCGAAGTAGTAGTCACTATCCTCGCACGGGAGCATGAAACATCAGCGCGTAAGATTTTAGAAGCGTTATGAATTAACATCACCAGTCCAAGCTTGAGCCGCGAGGAATGCCTCGCATAGTCTCTTATGCTATGAGACAGTATGTAAGACTGTTATTATGATTCAGGAGGTGCATTACGAGTCCATGTGATCCTTGCGCAGTGGTCTCCACATGATTTTTTTACATGAAATAATAGAGATGTTTCGCTGACCGGGTTGTGGACTGTTCTTTCTACGCTGTGGGGAAGGCGAAACCGCCGAAACGTAAGCTGTTTGAACGAATAAAGTTGTAAGAACCTGTGTTTGGCTTGATAAGAAAAGCAAGGAATTACTGAGGAATGCCAAAATTAGTAGATAGTCGGTCTTTGGTCAAGAGGAGAGTTTTTTCATTAAGAAGTTTTTTTTTGTGAACTGAGAGCTTTTTCTGTGGAGAGATTCTCCAACAGAATGCTTTTTTAGACTTCTTTGTGCCTCTTTTTCTCTTGAAATCGTGTTGTAAACGAGTTATCTAATTTTTCATTCTTCATCGAATCTTTGTCGAACCTGAAATTCGGTGATGGATTTCCCAAAAAGTATTTGAAAAAAGAAGTCGTGGGGTGTTATTTTTCCATAGGACAAGGCGATGCTCTTTTGTCTTTGTTTGTTTGCTTTATGAAACTAAATAGTTGCTGGTTTGGGTATGAAGCACCAGAAGCACCAAATTCTCTCTTAGTTAGAACAATTTATTTATAGTTCTACTCGTGCCATTTCCTTTCATGTTGCTTTTTATCTTCGTTTTTTTTTTCTCCTTATCAGATGACATTCTCATAATTTGCGGTCATCTTGAGAACACGAAACAGTAAAAGTGTTCTGTCAGAGTCTTAAGACCTATCTATCGGCGGTTGTACACTCACGAGGCTTGAGTTCACTGATAATCCCCGCCTCAATCAGGTGCTTTTGGTTGTCTTGCGTTCGCTTGCGAACTCGTGGTCACCTCCGACACGAGTGGACTTTGCACGTTCGGTCCAAATTACTCAAAATTCTCCAGATCATTGCGTCCATTTTTTGATAGTTGTCTCAATATGTGTACCAGACATCTTTTTTCAACAAGTAGTAATCTCACTACTAGACTGAAGTCATCGAGAGCTACTGATGATCGCTAATCGGTGAAGAGAAGAAAAGTGACGAACAGATGGCTCCACAGTTGCGTCATCCATTGTCTGTTGCCGTTGTTACAATTTTTTTCAATCTCAAACTTTGTCATCGACTTTTAAATCTTCTAGATAATGGAATTATACAAATATTATTTCTAGCCTGACAAATGCAATCCGCTAACAATTTTCTAAGGTTAACTTATAGAGCCAAAAGAGCGCATGTGGCGCAGTGGTTAGAGGTGCCCTGCGTCGCACACGAGGTCACTGGTTTGATCTCGCGCTCATGGCTCACCAAGCCATCCATCCCTCCGGGGTCGGTAAATTGGTACCAGACAGGTCTCAGACTTGTCTGGGAGGATAAACAGCACTGACTCGATTCAGCGGGAGGCCACCGCGAGTCATTGTAAAGGCCAGATGTGCATTCAATCACCTCAAACGAAGTCAAAAAATTAAAGACGAATGCATGGCGCATCCCTCAGGGATTGATTAACGCCGAGAGCTTTATCCTTTTAACTTATAGAGCCAATGAGTTCTCTAACCGAAATGTTACATAACGAGTATCCTATCAGTCACTACTTCAATTCATGTCAAAGATCTCAAAGGATTCCTGAGTTTTTTTAATGAAGATTATTAGTTGTTCAGAGTTGTTCTCTTGTTCTCAGTGATTTCAGGTTGGACAAAGTTTTACGTAGAAGAAGTATGTAAACCTTGGTCGTAATAATTGTAAATCTCTATTCGGTATATTTGAAGTAGAAAATCACCCTTCTTCTGTGTGTACTGTCACCTGTATCACCTGTCGTCCTGTTGATAATCGAGTGACTCAAATGCGCACCAGCAGTACTTTCATTTTTTCCTATCACATCCAAGGGTAGCCCAATGGGTCCTCATCGCTCTAGGAATTCGTGATTTTGAACAACCGAGAATCCTTTGACTGGATGCCTAGTATTATGTGACTGTGTGGCGTTCATTCTCTATTTCTTCAATGCTCTAATCATTGTCAGTCTCTACAACAGCAATCTAACCAGTTTTTCTTGAACGATGAGAGATATGCTATTACGATTCAAAGTCATTTATGGCTTCTATCAAGCGATTCCAGAGTCTTGTAGTGCAAATGTCGCTGTTAATTTTTTCTTTCACTTCGTCACAACACAAATCGTTTTTCGTAGAAAGTCTTTTGAGCTTTTTTTTTTCTCGTTTCGCGACGAATTCGATATTTCAAATTGAGACTGAGTGTGTTATTTGCACATTCACAAGCGAGGCGTTGCTTTTATTGCTGTTCAGATGTAGAACAGCTTTAGTGCAAGTATCCTTCCTCCATTCCGTTTTCCTCGTAGTCCGTTCTTCGCGACTATAGCAGTGATTTTTCCCAAAGATCAGCTTGTTTTTCACATCGATCACCATGCTCCACACATATGATGAACGATCCAGATTCCAGATAAATCGATATTGACCGAAAAAAAATTCATTACCATCTATTGCATTTTTCATCCTCTCTCTAACTCTCTCACTTTTGGTGGATTCTCTGCTGGTTGTACGAATGACATCGCATCACAGTGCCGTTGTTATTGGATTTTTGGAAAGTTTAGTCGAGTATCTGAAGAAGTTTTTAGTAAGTTTACAGCTAACCCTTCACTTTTTGTGTTCGGTAGCTCTGGCCATCCAATGATATACCGAATCATTCAACAATACGTAAAAGTTCGTATAGAAGAGACTTCCGTACGTTTCGGTGGTCTCGTTCGCCTCATCAGAGCCACATACCCCTCCATTCACCCTTAGTGATACTAGGGAATCGCAAAATGTGTTTCGGTCCAGACAACGTAAATTGTTGTCTCAACCATTTTTCAGTCGATAGCTTGAGGCTTTTAAAAAGTATCCAGACAATGTCTTTCTACTGATTGTTGTTAGAAACCTCCTTTTGGTATTCGATATATTCTGAGGAACTCTTTCAAGCCTTTTCGTGTGGCACGGAAACGCTCTGCCGAAACGTAGGTAAGCCATTGACCTACCAAACCTCGAAAGACTTGAAACAGTCTCTCAGAACATGTCGAAGGTTTATAGCGGAAAAATAGTTGCTTAGAAGGCATAGAAGTTCTCAAATCTGTAGTTTTTCAACACTAAAAGTACTTCCTGCATCATGGTTACTAGATTTTTATTACTCAAATAACACTTGAAAACGTTTCACGAATTCTTTGTTTTTAGGCAGCACATGTTTCGAATGCGATTCTCGCAGCAACACAACCATTCTATCCGGCTCCCGTACAGGACACACAACCGGACAGGCCAATCGGTTACGGTGCATTCGGAGTTGTCTGGTTAGTGAAGAGCACACGAAAGTGGGACTCGATTAGTCGTTGATTTTTTGGTAGCTATGTTGTTTATTTGGATGAATACGACTGTCTTATCTCTGGTTATCTCTCCCATACTTGTAAAAAAGTAAAAATTGGATACCAGGAGCTAAACCATCTGATTTCGGGAAAAATCTCATTCTCCAGTGCAATTTTTTGTTGCTTCGTGTATCTGGTCGCATTAAGCTTGTGTGTCAGATTATATGACCATGTGACAAATGCACGACGGGCGGAAAACTCGTCTGATAAACCGGACACGGCCGTTGTGTCCATGTGATTGATCCGCGAGCGGGAGGATTGTGTGAATCGAATAATGTATGTGAACTGAGCGAGCGGTACGTGGGGAGCTCAGTTTGATACTAATCAAACTTTTCATCAAGGAACCAGAGAATTTGAGCCCTATTCGGGCATAGTGGTTGCTCCTTTTCATGTCGATCCTAATGTATCCGATTTTCATTATCCATTGTCTACTCAGTGAAATCTAGTCGATTCATCGGTAAGGGAAATAGTACGGGCTGATTGGAGCCGCGTCCACTCACTGAAATATGATAGAATCCATATAAACAACAGCCTAAAGCCAAAATGTACTCAAAATGTTTGATGAATTAATCGGATTGATTTGATAGTAACAAGAAATATGGATATGCCTAAGAATTATCTCTGAGCCATGCATGTGGTCTGTTATGCGCACTTATACAACGCGTGTGTACTTATACAATACAATACAATACACGTGTTTCGGCCTTGCAAGCTAATCACTTTCGTCTGAGCCAATCCCTCTTGAGAAGAACCCCCTAACATAGAGGGAACCGCGGACGTACTATTTACACGCGCCATTTAAATGATAAAAATCACCAAAGAGGTATTGGCTCAAACGAAAGGGATCTTGCAACTGACTAGACTGAAAGGACGAAACACGTGTAATTGCGCCGTATAAGTACCCATAATAGACTATATGCATGGCTCAAAGATAATTATCAAGTATATTGAGATTTGAGCTTGGTGTCAAGAAAGCACTCGAAACGATTGATATGAAATTGGGATATACGGTTAACTACAGTAACGCGTTTAATGACTGTTCTTTTTCAGGTCGGTAACGGATCCACGCAGCGGAAAACGCGTAGCGCTTAAGAAAATGCCGAACGTCTTTCAGAATTTGGCCTCTTGTAAACGGGTTTTTCGCGAAATTCGCATGCTTTCATCGTTTTAAGCACGATAATGTGAGTTCACTATCCGAGCCAATATATTCTATCTCTTTCGATTTTTTGTCTACTCCTTTTTTCCCGTTTAATCACTTAAGTTTTTTTTTCAAAAGTAGTTTCATTCATTTCCTCTCGCTTTTCTTTGGTTTTGCCTATCATCAAGTTATTCCTATCGTTTTAATTTATCTCGTCAAGTTTCTTCAACGTTTTTGGTGTCATTTCTGTTGTGTTATCTTGTAGCTTTTGAGCCTAGACGATCTACAAGTTACTTGGAAATCGCTTTGTCGTTTTATCGATCAATCGATTTCAACCTGGCAGTTTCTGAATTGAAAAATAAGAGTAGCAATTTTCTTATTTAATGCAGGTATAGACGATGAAGCTTAGCAATTTTAGGTTCTCTGCCTTTTGGACATTCTACAGCCAACGAATCCTCATTTCTTTCAAGAGCTGTGAGTATCTATTCCATGTTTCTGTATTTGAAGAGCTCTATTATCTCATAATGATATTATACACGGTGTATTTGGTCTCCACCTGGTCACTTACTGGGTTATAGCCCTGGTTGCTTGACCGTATGCTAATTGATGCGTATTGATCGGCGAGATGACCCGGGGCCCGCCACCTGCCGTCCCAAATACTTGAGGTCAAGTTCGAGGTCAGCGCCGAACTTAACAGAAAAAACGATTTATATTTTCACACTGCCGAGTGTCTAATTGTGACGTTGACAAAGATTCTCTAGCAGATAAATTTGTGAAATTCGCCGAATTGCCAAGGAGTCGAAGGCCACAAATGTGAAACAGAACGAATCACTAACGATTATTCATTTTTAGAAGTGTTCAGTTCAGTTGACAGTGGTGTTTTTAGAGCTGTCAGCCATGTGAGCCCAGGATTTTTCTTCTTCTTCGACGTGCTCGTAACTTCATCGATTCTCTCTTGAAGATCTATAGTCGTTGATTGTCATTCGATTGTGGTGACGGCGATGTCGGCTAGTAATGCATCCAGACCCTTCAACGACGATCTGGAGCACAATCCTACACGTGATGACCCGAATTTCGTTTTCGTGAGGATACCTGACGTTTAATGGCGAAAGGAAACGTCGTTGTTCAAACACAAATCAGAGGAATAGAAAGCGAAATCTGCATGTCACAGATATTATTCCGTCGGTGAATCACTGGGCAAGGCGTGGCCGATTTTATATACCAATAGCTGTCATGTGGGTAGACATCATTAAAGCTCGGGACTAAGAACCCTCATGATAGGTTACAAAAATGCTTGTCCTTTTTCTTGTAAAGATGTTCTTGTTCACCGACGTCGTGAGTTCTTATTACCAGTTGTTGAACTCTTTGAAATTTATCTGCCAAAATATTACGATTTTTACGGAGATTGTGAAGATCAGTTACTTTTCAACAGAGAAAAGACTTTGACGGACTCATCTTCTCTGGTTCAAATGCTTTTCTTTTTTAACACTAAGTTCAAATTATTTCTGGAGTTCTTTAACAGATTTTGGAAAATTTCCAATGAATTAAATCTTTCTTATTGTTCTTTCGCTCTTTAGCACTAATTGTTTTGATGGAAAACACATCAGAGGTCGCAATTACCTTAATTTTGTGAGGCTTTCATAGAGAATACGCATATGGTGTTAGGATGGATGGTGTCCTTAGTGCCTGGTACGCGATTGACCCGCAACACCACCACCAACCTAACAAATAACAATACCCTCTCACCCCTCCCCCATCCTCCATAACATAAAGTAGCTTCCGATTAATAAGGGATCAGTAGAATTTTACTAATGAATATGATTATTTGAAATGGTGCAATGAGTATTAGATGGTGTCGGATGGCTCAGCGATAGGACGTATTTGTTAGCACGAGACCATGAAAACAGGACCTTATCAGTCGTAGAGCTGAAGTGATTAAGGAAGGAGATGACGAGTTGTACGAAAATGGATCATAAGACAGAAGAATAATGAAGCGTGTTTTTGTTTTCTGTGAAGTCCAGACTGACTACTCACCCATCCTAGGGAACTAACATAAGCATCAGTAGTGCTTTCAACCAGCACGGTAATTCTGCTCCACAATTGCAACGAGAATGCTGAGATAAGAGCAAAGCTCGGGACTTGATGTTTTTGTGTCGTAGACTCCAACTGCCACTATACCTTTATGGGGCAGCGCAGTGAAGTGATACCGTGGAGGCCTTTGTATTGCCTTTCTCTCAGCCTAATCAGTAAGTGTGAACAAATCCCTCACGGGATTGGTCTAGGGCGCACAAACCAGCATTGAACTCCTGTTGAGTCAAAGCCGTGGGAAGTCACAATTTAAGCTTTTCATTTACTGTTTTTTTTATTTATTACCTAACACGGCTGAGAGAAAGTCAAAGCGAGAGTCGCGATGGTGTCGTGCCGTCGCGCGCTGTTCTGGAAACAAAGTGGCTGTCGGGTTCATGGCACAAAAACATCACTTTTCAAATATTGCTCTTACCACAGCACTCTTATGATTATCTTCTCGTTGTTATCGTTAAAGTAAAAAATGCAGTGGAGAAAGGTTAGGATTGTCATTACTGTTTCTTACTCACTCGGATATTTGGACGGTTCACCTTCACCAATTGTGAGGACCCCAGCACATTTTCCATTCGTTTCTTCTTCTCGTAATAGTCGTCCATGATGATGGTTTGATTTGGGCATCACTGTTGATCCTGATATTTCGAAAAGAGTTTTCGTCGAGAGTGTGACTCGTTCAATCGTTCTCGTTGATGAACGTTTGGCTAGATACTGCATGGAGACTACTTGTGACTCTGCGCGACCTAACGTTTTTTTTTTTTGTGACTTCTTCACAACTCCATCGGTTTGAGTCTGATCGGTCATCACTGAGTGCAATTCTTCACGGTCAGGTTAGAGATGAGCCAACTGGTGCAGTTGTTGAGGTCAACAAGGGTCAGTATGGTAGAGAGACATTATCCATACCATCCAAAGGTAGCGAGTAAAAGGGAGATGGTCGAAAAAAAAGAGAATATGATTGAGAGGAGTTTCTGTTGGTTGTAGTCTGCGTATTTTTGAATATTAATAATCTATTTAATTACCTAATGAGTTACCTAATAATTGCAGTTACGTGTTGACGGAGCTCATGCAGAGCGATTTGCATAAAATTATCGTATCTCCACAATCGCTCACTATTGACCACGTCAAGGTGTTCGTCTATCAGATTTTGAGAGGTGAGCAAATTTACTTTACAGCCTTTCTCCCCTTTCTTCTTTCTTTTTTGTGCAAATTTTTTTACAACTTTTTCCCCTTTCTTCTTGTGTTTAAATAGATGAATGGTAGGTGGTTCGGTGTTGACCAGTTCCCTTAAGGATAAAGGATGAATGCTTTTGCTGTTCATCATTCTCTGAGTGATGACTCATGCACTGGTCTTTTATTTTTAACTTCGTTTGAGGTGATTCATTGCATATCTTGTCGGCCGGTCTTTGCAATGACGTGCGGAGGTCTACCCCTATATCCGGTCAGTCCTGCTTATCCTCTCAGACGAATCTGGCCAAGTTAGCGACCTTGAAGGATTGGATGGTTTGGTGAGCCATGAACTCGAGATCATACCATGGACTTTGTGTGCGACGCAGAGAACCGCCAATGCTGCGCCACATGCGCTCTTTCCCTAAAAGATATGCCTTGAATTCGATTCCATTCGTAAGATCATCACCTGTATCACCTGTCGTCCCGTTGATCGTCGAGTGACTCGGGCGAGTACCAGCAACACTTTCATTTTTCCCTACCGCGTGCAAGAGTAGTCCAGTGGGTCCTCCTCGATCTAGGGATTTGTTGAATATCATATCTTTCTTCTAGTCTTTTCGTGAAGAAATCGGACAATCAGGTCCGTGGTCTTCGTGTAGCGCTTGATATCAAGCGCTCTACAATATTATAGAGATTATTGATGCACATATGGCATATACAATGAATTCGTATGGCCTATTGATGTATCAAGTTAATGTTTATATCCACCGACAAGTTAGGCACCAATCAACTGATACCGAAGGTACGGAAGCTTAGGTGAGCCGGAGAGCGGTATCGAACTCAGGGTCTTCTGGTATTGCTGAGCGCCAATAACCATTCCGTCACTCACTCATAGCTAAAATTCTATAGCTAAAAATTGTAACTGGACGAATTTTCTAATTTTCTCCGTAGTGGATTTTCTAGTATCATATGAGGAGCATGATGGTGGAGTTTTTGTCCAAGCAGATATGTCTTGAATTTCCTGTTTCAAATCACAATCACTTACCGATTATTTTTTTTATGTCTGAGATTTTCTCATTTTCAACATTTGTTATCCCTTTATTCTATAGCAGTTGGTTTTTTTCGTTGCTTTTCCTAGTTTATTCGCGAGTGATGATTTCACTGAACGGAAAAGGATACTCGCAAATCACGAATTAATTAAGTAAAAGTTCTAAAAAGTATATAAGGAATTAATCTTTAGGTCTAAAATACCTTCACTCGGCCAATATTCTTCATCGGGATATCAAGCCCGGTAACCTTCTGGTGAACAGCAATTGTATCCTGAAAATTTGTGATTTTGGCCTAGCTAGAATTTGGGATGCACGAGAACGACAAAATATGACACACGAAGTCGTAACTCAATACTATCGTTCACCAGAACTACTGATGGGAGCGCGAAGGTATACTGTCTTTTTTCGCCAGATCAATATCACCGATCAGTAAATCAACTCACTTTACAGGTATACAGGCGCAGTGGATATTTGGTCAGTTGGATGCATCTTTGCTGAATTGCTCGCAAGACGGATATTGTTTCAAGCACAAGGTCCGATTGATCAGGTACGGTAGCCGGACGGTTTCTGATGTTTCAGTTGTCGATCTTTTGTATTGCATGATTTGAACCAGTTTTGGTATATATCGTATCCGTTTGCTCTTTGACGTTTATCTTTTTTTTCCTAGTTATTCTCGAGATTTCTAACATTCATAAAGCCTCATCCGTTCGGAATGGCGTGTACCTCTCCAGACAACCGACAATTTGAAAACTTTTTCCGCTAGGCAGAGCTGTTTTCTTAGATTTTTAATTATCATCTGAAAGATTAAATGTCGGCGAATTTAGTGCTGTGATTATCTCCTGAAAAAGCTTTTTTTTCTACGCCATAGAGCATCATTAAGATTACGTTTCACATTTGGCGCGAATGTTTCGCTCGGCTAGGATCTTTGGATGGCTTTTTACTGAACGTTAGTGACTGTTTGATAGCATGAATCATGATGATTCTACAACTATTTCTAATATCTAGAGAAGTCTTCATATAGCACAGAAGAGTGAAAAAGAGATGAAGGTTGTGTTTGGAATTTACTTCGCATGGAAGAGTCTTATAGGGACTAAAGCATACGAGCTTAAAGAGGAAATCGTGGAGTATCAGAATGACATCAAAAACCTAGAGTTTTTCCAAAGCGGAGAAAAACTGTTTGAGTAACGGAAATCACGCGCCGCTCACGAATCGCGCTGCGTGGTCGACCAACCGCCGTCCCGACCGGGCTAATCTATCAAATTGTGGTGGTAATACTCATAATATAAATTCTTTTTTCTTCAGTTGGATCTGATCATCGACTTGCTCGGCACTCCGACACCGGACGAGATGAAATACGCCTGTGAAGGGGCACGGAATCACGTCCTTAGGGCTCCATTTCGAGTGAATACCTTCCATCGAATGCGACAACTCAGTCAACACACAACTGACGATGCTGTACAACTGCTTTCGATGATGTTACAATTTGATCCGGTAAGGAGTTTCTAAGCTTCATTTTGCCCCTGTTTCAAAATTAAAAACATTCTCAAATTCATTGTTTTGTACATGCGGAATCTTAGGAATGATTAAGAGCAGAATCTAAATTTTTTTGTGATTCGTTATTTTTTGTATGGGTTTGAGTACTTATTTGCAGTCCGTCGCCTCATTCAAATGCTCACCTATCTAGATGAACAAATTTTCTCTTGGTATTTCTTATTTCCTCTTTCATTTTTCTATTTATATCTGCAAACTTCTTATCAAATACTGTACTCTATTGACGCAAACAATGTATATTACTTAGTGGATACTTGAACGGTCCGTTTTCACGAAGTGTACAGACCACAACACACGAAAATCTGCTGGTTTAGCTGGTTTCCTGGAGTTCCGGGATCAGCTTATACGGGGCTTCCACAGGTCGTCACCACGTTGAGAAGTCGCCGGCCCTTGTGGATTAGAAGGAGGCTACCAACTTAGGGGTAGTAGCTATAGTAGCTACAAAGACGGCGGTCATTCCTGGTACGCTTTACTCCTAGCTAGGCTTTGCGAGAAGCATCGGACTCCTCGCCTTGGGTGACCCTGCTGGAGTTTAATCCTGCCGCTATACTTCGCAGTTGAACACACCAGAATACCTCCCCACTACGGTGAGGCGGTAATCCGTTTAGGGCGACAATGTATTCTTGTGCTGATAATTTTCTACTACGATATCTGGGGCTGTTAGGTGATGGTATTCATGCTTCCCTATCAGATGACGTGTATATTTAAAATACTGAATAAGTTAATTCTAAGGCGCTGGATCTTTAAGGCCAGAATAGTTTTTTCAGGATAAACGAGCCACAGTTGATCAGGCGTTGAAGCATAGCTATTTGGATGAGGGAAGAATGCGTTTTCATTCATGTATGTGTTCATGCTGTTACACGAACATCTCCGTTTCGGGCAATACACGAATCTTCAGCACAGATCCTGACCCAGTGGTAAGTGGGGTGTTGTTATGTTGTTTGGTTATGAAGCTAACTTCATTGACACTGTTTGAACACTTCCTTATCGAATAGATGAGGTTATAAGTGAAAAATTCGGGATTACTTATTGCAACATCTGCTTGTTTGAGTCATCAACTGCGAGGAGTATGGCTATCGGGTCAGTTGGCGATTTTCACTGTCGTTGAGGTTTAAATGGCCTGTAATCACGCAGTAAAAAAACTCCACCTGTATGATCATCCGTTCTGTTGATCGTTGAGTAACTTGAACGTGCACCGGTAAATTAAAGAAAAAAAAAATGACAGCTGCAGAAGGTAGAGATTTTGAGACGAAACAACCGAACAATGGGAAGAAAGGGCTGCACTTTCGAGAGAAAACTGAGTACCTAAATTTCTATAGATAAGAGTGATTTTAATTTTTGCAAAAGAAAGCGATGGACGAACACGCGTGCTTCCTAAAATTCTTATTGTTTTTAAAGGAAAAAGTGCATAATCAAGGAAAAAAACAAAAAAAATTTCAAAGTAAGGAAAAAGTAGTTATGACGAACTCCGGAAAAAAGTCTACGCACACGCCTATTTTCCAGGAGAGACCGCTTTTTATATATGTGGAATTTTAAGGTACCTAAATGCAATGAAGGAAATCAATGAGCAAGAGTTTGTTTTTAGCACGAAATGCCGTTCGATCCAAAATGGGAGAAAGAGTTGTCACGATTGTCGATGTTCGATCTTCGTGATCGGATGTATAAGTTCGTCACTGAGCGAACACCGCTGTTCGGCACTCCGCTGTGTATCAATCCCAGCTCAGCAGCTTATAAGAATTTTGCCAGGTAGCCAGTTTTTTCTACTTTGTTTTGTGATTTTTGGAATAATCAAAAATAAAGTGACTCGAAGTCAAAGTATAAACCTTTAGACGTTGAACAATCAGTAAGAGAGATTCCATGCATTCGATTTCGATAAGCATCGCTAGAAGTTATTGAATGAATATCTGGCCCACACAATGATTGCTAACATACCGGTGTATCAAACTACGAGTTTATTACGTGTACATTCAACCCACTGCGCTGCAGGCTCTCTTTAGATAGCTGATATCACTTATCACAGAATGAATGAAGATTGAAAATAAATAAGACAAGATGTGTAATCCAATGTCGCGTGAGAGGTCGAGAGATACAATGAGAGCGCTGTATCTTATTCAGTAGCTGAGCGACTTAATTTATGTTTCTTTTGCTGCACCTCGAATGTCCGCGTCGCGAGAATAGCGTTAAACCAATAGGTAAAAATGCTTTTTAATATTATGTAATCTGTTCGTTCTGACTCACTGCAAACCAGCGGAGCTTTCTGTGCCTTCAGAATAAAAAAGTGTTCATAAAAAGAATCAACCCTGGCGGTAGCTGGGAGCCAGCAAAACCTGAAGACTTTGTGATAATCGACAAATTGCGACGGATCGAATGAAAGAAGTTCTGGGATTGACACAGTACTTAGTTGAAATATTCATATAAGAAGATTGAGTAATATGCAGAAATTTGTCCTCAGGCGGAAGTTGAACTTGTACGGCTCTTACCTGTGGCGCATGCCACTCTACCAAGGCCACCGCTTTGCGACCGCTCTTTCTTCGATATGAACTATCGAAGCTGTTAGCAACCAATCCCCAATGGGTCTGATCTGATGAGCGCATACCGGCATAACCCTGTTGAGAAGACACCTTTCTTCTGTATGTATGACTTATATTCTTTCATTTTACTGCTTTCTTACAGTGATGCCGCTTTGAAATATTCGTAGAAGATTGAGTGTTAGTAACACGCGCTCCCGGTAAGGGTGAAGCGTGGGTTCAACACCCTCCTTAGGTCAAATTTTTGCGTCCCACTCATTCCTCCTAGACGAATATTTCAAAATCGTACAACTTCTAAAAAGCAGTGAAATTAACGTTTTCTAGGTTATACAATGTTGGAACATGTAATGAATGATAATCTAGAACTTTAACCCTATTCGGGATGGAGTGCACTCTTTGTGCTTGTGCACGATTATTCAAGGCCTTTATCGCTGAAAAGGTTTTTCCTTCGGTGTTTCTCGTATGTTTCAATAGCTCAAATCTCGGCAATTTCAGTGCTATATTTGGATCCTACACCTTTATAAGCGCTGTGTTAGCAAAAATACAATTACGTTTCACTTTTGGCTCACATTCCTTGATCGCCTAGGGTTGGTGAATAGCTTTCAGACAGAATTTTTGGTGCTTATTCGATAGTATGAAAAACGCTGATTGTGGAAGTTGGTTTGATCCTGAAAAGGTCTTTATAGAGCGAAAATAGTATTACGTATAGCACTTGGAGATATACGCAGAGAGAGTACATGATAATGCTGAGAAAATTGTGCCAATGCAGAATATCAAGAATAAATTGTGTGAATTTTTTTGGAACGAAGGAAAAGTCGAAAATAAAATAGTCGAATAATAATAATAATAATAACAATAAAAATAATAATAATAATAGTAAGGACGAAACACGTGTCTCGGGCTGTACAAGAGCCTTTACCAGACCACATGACATGTTGGCTCAAATAATAATGAAAGGATCTATTGAAATTTGAGCGTGGTCTTAATAAAGCACTCGAAGGAAAGGTATAATATGATAAAAATACCAGCCAGCTAGCAATCGAGTGCGAAAACACTCAGTGTTAGGTGAATGTTTCACCTGACATAAAGTGTAAAGCGTAGGTCGTTGATAACTATATATGAGGAGTGTGACGCTCCCGAGAGAACTGACTATGAAAAGATCGACAGACGACGGGTTCTGCCCGGCTGATGAGTCTGTATGGACGAAACACGTGTCTCGGGCTGTACAAGAGCCTTTACCAGACCACATGACATGTTGGCTCAAATAATAATGAAAGGATCTATTGAAATTTGAGCGTGGTCTAATAAAGCACTCGAAGGAAAGGTATAATAATAATAGTATTAGTCAAAGGAAATAGGTACGAGAATTGCGTAATTATGAGGCGGCTGTTGAAATCTTTCGCGCAATGCGATTCGAGAGTGCTAATTCCGTTATTTTTCTAGAAATCTATTCTGTTTCGAGGCTACTTATAGTTTTCTCGTATTAGGATTGTTGAAAAGACTTTGTTTTCTCGTTCCATTGGTACCAGCTTTTACTTTCGTTCATTTTGCATGACATTCAATCAATAGACTAATTACTTCAAGCGTGAAATGTGTTTCGTTCTTACGAAGTTCTATAAAGACCTTTTCAAAAATCAGTTTTTGCTTCATAATGTTGAGACCTAAGCTATCGAATATTTGCTAAAAGTCTGGTGAAAGGCCATGCGCGGATCTTAGCCGAGCGAAACAAAACAAACTCGAGCGTACAACACAGATTCATTTCTGTTACAGCGCATTAATAAGGTCTTTTCAAAAACAAGGCACAGCATCGCCGAGATTTGAGCTTTGGAATTAAAATCCCCAACGGGTTAGTGCAAAATTCTTGAAGTGATTTACAGTGTAGAATGCAATTGATTGTCGATTTTTCAGTTCATCAGTAGCTCAAGCATCCGAACTGCCGCCGTCGCCCAACGCATGGGACTGACACATCTTTTCATACTCGATCGTGCCCAAATCATTCGTTGCTCCAATGTGATCAGTGTCGACCTCATCTGAAACACTGTCGTAGTCAATGTTGTTGTCATTTGCGTTATTCTCATATTTACTTTCTTGTTCAAGTCCTGCCACAATTTACATCCGGCACTTCACCCGCAATCTTTCAGAAACACGGTCCCTACTCGGTTTTAGGCATCATTGATATGCTCTTATATTCTTCCAAACTGAACTCTTTCGAATGCTTGATTACTATGATTATTATTGTCCTTCAACGTTTTTCAGTATTGATAATACATTCATTGTCACTCTTTCATTACAGTGACTTTCATTAGTGTCGTGTTCATCTTCTTCTCAATCATTGTCATGTTATAGGCGACATGTGTATAGTCATTGAATTGTGATCATTGCCGTACATATATATAATATATATATATATATATATGTATATATATATATATATATTTATATATATATATATGTCGGTATATTTACACCACTATATGTCTCTGCGTATGTAACAATTCTTTTCAACCGCCTACCGTAATCCATACTTTCCGTGAGATTGTGAAACGCTTCAACAACTCCTCAGTGCTTTCCCTTTTTTTATAATATATCTACTTGTACCTTTGATAATCCATGTCTTTCATTTTAACGGGGCCATCCATCCAGCCAGCCTCGTCACCACACAATTCCATCGTTCTATAGTGATGCGGTCCCAGTTACTTCCATTCTCAAATCGTGTCTCTTAATATAACAACTCTCCCAACTCTTTATTTATGGATTTGGCCTCGTTTCACTAACGTTATGTACATATTACAATTCAGTGGATGTTATATTATATTATCATGTTTATTGATTCAAGTTGTCACATTTGGTTTTGTCTAACGACAGTCACTGACATTCAGCGGGGCATAATTGTCGAGCGACACCGAAGTGTAGCTCACCATGCTGTGCGTCGAACGCGACTTTGTCTAATGGACAAATACCATTGTTACACAGTCCTGTCCATCACACCCACGCACTCATGCCCAGTTCAGGAAGGTCATCTTCTACCTGTTATTGGGATTTGTTTCTAGTGTGAACGTTTTGTAGTGTACAGCTGCTAAACTTCTCCCTTGTTCATTGACGTGTACATTTTCCTTGCACTCAAAAGTTCCTATTCCTTCATCCATCATAATCCACGTCCCACACCGTAGTCACAACGTGAAACAGATCCGTTGATCGGTTAACGTCGTATCATTGTCTAGTTCAGTTCGTTGTTCCTGTCATCGGTTAGTCATAGTTTGTTGTATATCAGTTGGTTGAAACCTAGATTTCCGTCACCACACTCACAACATTCATTCATCCATCGCATTGTGCGTATTCCCATCTGGAAAAAAAAATTCTCGTCTTCGTCTTCGATTCTTCATTTCGCCGCTAAGAAGACGAATGTCATAATATTTTTGTATAATTTGACCGTGTTCATAGTAATAAATAATAAGATGTGATCTTGGAGTCTTCAAGAAGACAACATCATGTATACGAAAAAACTCTTCCATGTCCGAAGAGAAATCAATTCAATGAAATCGAGTTTCTTACGCATCTGTTAAGATTACAACGTGTTTGGCTTTACCACAACGAAGGGTGGGGCCATGGTGTAGTGGTTGTGATAGTCGTCGCGGCGCGCGGCTGATCCAACCCTCAAGCCACACCACAGATAGTATCCTCGAGATTGCAAAGAGACGTGCTTAACCGTATTTTATGACGTTTTAGAGGAAAACGAAAAGCGAGTTGAATTGCCAGTATTGTGAACCGCACAGTGAGGAAAAACTGAGCGTGGTCTTGAAGGAATACTCGAAACGAACGGTGTGATATTTCAAAATACCATTTAAGAGCATTCGAGTGTAAAATACTGCCGATCTAGTGATTTATTTCACTTGACGGCACCTGAAAATCGCTTGTCGTGGCCTGCTCTGTATAAGGAATGTAGGGACCCGAGAGGATTGGCTAGGACGAAAGGTACTGCCCGATTGATGAGGCTACCGACGCCGAACCACGTGTATCGGGCTCTATAAGTTGCGTTTAAAAGACCACATGACATGTTGGCTCAAACAGAAAAACAGTGAGAAGGATCAGATAGAAATAAAATGTAATATTTTGCGAAATTGTCTATAGGGTGTGGGAACTTTGAAAACGCTCTGAATTCCGTGCTTCTCCAAGGGAGATCGATTTTGATAATCAGAGCTGCAGCTATAAATCAACTTCCATCTATTTTCTCATAGAACAACAGTTCTCATTTTTTTCTAATTATCCGTAGTTCTAGAATTGAACCGCATCTAGCGTAACTGGTAGTAATGCACTGTAAAGAACACTGACTATTTGTGTCAATATACGACCACAAATCAATTGTATGGCGCCACATTTTGCATTCTGTCACGTCTACAATGTTCAATCACATCGACTGCATAGCTTATCGTTTGAAAATCATTAACAGCGAACGCTTCAAACTCTTGGAAATGCGTAGATCGTTGGGAGGGCTGATAAAGTTGACTTGATTATGATTGCCACGCACGAAAGTGAAAGTTTTCATCTGCACAACATTTTCAAAAACCGTACTGGTTTGAAGAGCGCAAGTGCCAAAATATTCTGCTTTTCACTGCTCTCAATTATTCTATCGGCAGATACAAAAAGGTAACCTTCCAACTGGATAATTTAGAAAGATTAGCCGCAGCAACCAAAACATGCATCGGCCGGGAATCGAACCCGGGTCGCCCGCGTGGCAGGCGAGCATTCTACCACTGAACCACCGATGCTCAAGGTGAGCCGTCATTCCTTCTCATATCACTACTATGTTAGGAATAACACCTTATCTAATCCACTAACACTGGTGAGTTCTTTCACGTGTGATTTTTTCTGTTCTCTTGTTTTTCTCAAATTTAATTGAAATGCTACGAAGACAGAATATCCATTAATCTGTGTTGTGTGGAAAGTCCAACAGCACATTTTGATCGCCTCTGGTATACAGAGATCACCACACTTTTCATATTAGTCGATTTATTATATTATACCCTTGTTTCGAGTGTTTTATTATGACCACGCTCAAATTTCAATAGATCCTTTCATTATTATTTGAGCCGACATGTTATGTGGTGTGTTAAGGGCTCTTGTACAGCCCGATACACGTGTTTCGTCCTTACAGACTCGTCAGTCGGGCAGAACCCGTCGTCTTTCGATCTTTGAGCGTGGTTTGATTTAAATACTCTAAACAAAGGTATAACATGATAAAAAGACCAGCCAAAGAGCAACGAGTGTACAACAATCTGTGTTAGGTGAAAATTTCACTTGATATAGAGTGTAAAACGTTCGTCTTCGATATCCCTCTGCAGGGAGAGCAAGCTCTCGAGAGAACTGACTAATAAAAAGATCGAATGACGACGGGTTCTGCCCGACTGACGAGTCTGTAAGGACGAAACACGTGTATCGGGCTGTTCAAAAGTCGATTTATTGTTTATAGATTGACGACACTGATATTCGCTGGATCGTAACAGTATATTGTTTTTGGTTGTTTAGAGTTTCTTTGAAACAACTACTCACATATGAGGCGACTTACCGCCTTTCTAGTTACTTGTTTCCAAATTTTTGGCCAAATCGAGGTAAAGCTCGTGGTCCCTACAAAAGACAACATATCCATGCGTTTATACACGAATTAGTGCACGCGGAAAATAGAAGTTAATGGAGGTGCTGAGAAAAGTAGCAGCTCAGTTTAGTGTTCATCTGTCCTAGGACAACTACAGATTCTTTGTCTCACATTTAGCCAATAGGCGCCGAAATCTCAAACTTGAACTCCGTAATCTTTCAAGCTTGGTATTTCCTGTAAGAATCCATGTGCTCCTTACATTTGATTAGTTTTATCGCGTCCACTATCCATGAAGGTATTTAAACTTTTGAAGTGTCGCTTTGGCTCGTATTTGCTCTTCGTTAATGTCACTGAATGTTAATCGAGTTGATTATCCTTGGAATTTTCGATCAGTTGAGACAGTGTTCCAATCTGTATTTCAGAAAAATGTACTGTTTACAGAAAAGTGTGATGCCAATTCGTTCCTTGATCCTCGAGGAGTGATAGGCCTGGTGAGCCCTCCTTGAAGGCGAACCGGCCCAGTGGTCATTATGAACGGCATGACTACCATTCAGTACCTTACCAGCTTGATCAACACATAGAAATACCAGGACGGATGCCCGAAACAAGGCAGTCGTTTACTATTCATGGAAATAAAGTGGCAGCAAAACTGATTGAAATTTCTTCTGGCAGTCGTACTATCGATACGGATTGAACAAATCTTTAGTTTGGCAGATTACAACGATTTATCTATGAGTAGAACATATATGGGAAAAATAAAAACTCTGTATACTTTTCAACCGATTACCTTACAATCTGATATGGCTAACAGTTGTTTACTTGAGAAATTATCAATAAATGGATGGGTGCGACCAACTTTTTTGTGGCAACTACTGGGGAGCGGTTGCGTTGTTGCAGTGAACATTCAAGAAATCCAGCTATCGTCAGACATGTGCCTACTTGCTAAAACGAGAAACTGTCGTTTGCAAGCCGACAAAGTGAAGTGTTCTGAAGCTGCTGATGGCACAGTGAGTGAACTCGAACTAGAATCGTCCAAGATCCGCCAAGAAGAGCCGCAGTGTACTCGATCTACAGTATAGTCAAAATTCTTTTATTGAAGACAATCATGAAAGCCAATAAAGTAGACTAATTCTAATAAAAAGCGTAAAAAAGCGCTAAAGAAATGTGGTTTCCCATTGTGCACATTTTCTCTAAGACTCTTCAAAGCTCCCTAACTGAATTAAATCTGAAGTTTAAAGAACTTGAAAAGGTATAACAGAAAGCTTTTAATCAGCAGGGTTATCTACGCTAAAGAAAAATGTCTACCAACTGCATTGAAATGCTCATCGAAGAATGAAGCTAGCAATATATACAATAGTCCTTATTATGGAGGATAACAGATCTACAAGTGATATACACCTCGGCACTCCTCGTGAAGAATCGATGCCGTCCTAGCACTACATGGTAGATTAAGCGAGGAGAAGAAGAAGGAGTTAGTGAAGAAGAACATTCGACTGAACGATAATTTCGTGAAAGTAAAGAAGTTAATCCGTTCGTTGTTTATCAGAAATGATATTCAATCGTTCTCAAGAATACTAAGAGATATGGTCAGTTTTCATAAGCCATTATTTACAGTTGATAAAAGCAGATAGAAAGAACTGTTTAGTTGGGAAATAAGCTTTCTTGACGAAGAGTAGAATCAGAACACTGCGAAAAAAGCAGTAAAAACACTAGAATTTCGAGGTATTATATCTAACAATGGCTGTCATCTCAACTGGGTTTATGAAGCGGAATCGCATTCCCGAACGGACCTGTTAAGTGTTGGTGGCTGACAGCTAATATAGAGATGTAGAATAATGAGCGATGGCTCAAATTGCCTCTGTTGTGTAGTGCTAGACCACGCGTCCCGGATATGATGAAAAGCGGGTTCGATTCCCCGCCTGAGGGCGTGTTTTTGCTCACCCCTCAGCTCTCTTAATTATTTCATCTGATAAGGATATTACTTGTTTTGAGCCGATAGGTTTAGTGCTATATAGGCGCCTATTTCGTCCTATTGGGACTCATTAGTAGCACCCTCCCTCGGTTCCGTCGATCCCTTGAGGTGAAATAATCCGCTAAAGGAATCGGCGCCGAGTAAAAACTAAGCTACCCAAAGTAGGATGATGGTATTACCTGACCTTGTAGTGACCGGCAGTCGAGCTTGCGGCTTTTAGAATGAACTATACCTCTGCTATCGACCGCTTTTTTACAGACCCGCTCAAAATGATTTAATCTGATAAGGATATTACTTGTTTTGAGCCGATAGGTCTAGTGCTATATAGGCGCCTATTTCGTCCTATTGGGACTCATCGAGTAGCACCCTCCCTCGGTAGCACGAAATAGGCGCCTATATAGCACTAGACCTATCGGCTCAAAACAAGTAATATCCTTATCAGATTAAATCATTTTGAGCGGGTCTGTAAAAAAGTGGTCGATAGCAGAGGTATAGTTCATTCTCTTAATCATATTTGTAACCTCATAATACTGCGAAAAAAGCAATAAAAATACTTAAATTTCGAAAAGTAGAGATTATTACAGCATAAATTTTAGCGGTTTTATTTGGTACCTAACTTGTTTCTGAGAAGTCTTGGACTTGCAACAAACTCGCATGAAAATTATTATTGTTCATAGTATTCAAATGGAAAGTTGCAGATTATTCCACTAACTAGGTAGAATAATACGAGTTTTTCCTTAGCTCTGACTGCAGTGAGAGAGATGAACTGGAAGAGGCCTAATTTATTAATGCCAGCTTTTTGATGTGTTCACTAGTTTCCTAAAACCTCTTGCACAAAGGACAGTGTTGCAAGTGTTCCGTCAGGTGGTCGGATCAAATTGCTAACGTCATCGAAGAGATATGCAAACTAACTTCGATGATTGGACTGACTAATGGGGAATGTCTGAGCATCAGCATAACCGGTGTAGAAAGAAGGAGCTGGAGAAAGATGGTGGTAATCTGTAGCTTTTCATCACAAGCAGAAAAGTTGACTGCTAATAACTGCGGTAAATGGTCGTCGATCGCCTTTTGCCTGTTTGATGTATCTGACCTAGCAATCCTTCTTTTAGCAAACGATGAACGGTCCGGTAGCACTGTTATGTGGTAGTGGGCTCTCGTTTCTTAATCAAATCACCTTCACTCGGAACCGTGAACAAATTCACACACCCTCTTCCGAATTTATTAACTTCATTATCTGATAGCATATTGATAGTCCGCTAATGATGATGTTGAAAAGTCGTTAAAAGTCAATGTCCGAATTTCCAAACTTGCTTCGCGCTAATGGTGCCGTGTAGCGCAGCAGCTGAAAGCACACTGTCGTACATGTTCTTATCGGTTCAATTCTGCCTCTCTGGTCTAATCGTACCGTACTCATCTCCCTAAATTCCTACCGAACTTTCCTAGGAGGTTAAAAGGACCAATTTCATACACTGCTAGTATAGATCATGGATGGTGCATTGGAAATTCATTAACATCGCGAATGCTCTATCATTCATCATTATACTTGAAAATCTATTCAGAATTGGGCTGGTGAAAGATTAACATTGATACACACTCGTAGGGTCAATGAAATCAATTTTCAAGTTTTCTAACAAGATGGTTTCTTCTACAATTATTTTGGAAACCTTAGAGCATTCAGCCCTCTAATGAGAATTAGCTGAACAGCTGAGCTGTGGCTGTGTAAACAATGAGTTCAAGATCTCTGCAGCTGAAAGTTTCGACAAATATCATGTGTTGTTGATCTAAAAGACTGACAACTTATCAACACATGTGTCCAGACGTACTAATATTATATAAATCCACGTAATTGGTGATAGAAATCGCACGTGGTGCAGTGGTTAGAAATACTGTGTGTCGCACATGTGCTCGATAGTTCAATCTTCCATCTGAGCCCACCAAACCTTCCATCTTTTTGGCTGTGGAAAATTAGTAGCAGACTTGCATGGAAAAATAACAGCACTGACATACGGTACCTAGTACGGTGGGCCTCGTGAATCATTGTGAAGGACAGGTTTGTATTCAGTCACCTATACGAAGCTGAAAAGGGCAACTGCATGACTCCATCCCTCAGGAATTGATCAACATCAGGAGCATTGTCTTTTATCCTTCAAATAGTGATAATACGGAGGACAGAGAATGGTTTTTCCAAGTGCCTAAAATACTAGTAGTTTGAAAACCGACATCCCTTGTCTTTGGCATTACTAATTGATCATATATTCTTTATTCATTAAATTAGTAAGATGGAGCTGGTAAAAATAACTTTAATTCGAACTTTCAACTTCTTCAAAGCCGATGATTCTAGCAGGTTTCGCAGTCTTTCTTCCTCGCTGTGGTTGACGTTCCTCTTCTTTGGAGACGATTCGAATCTTCTTCGATGTTCATAATGAAGACGAAGACTACAGCGGAGATGAACGGCTGTGGGCCTCGACCGGGTTCCTTAGTTCTGAAAAAGACCAAGAGCATTGAAATAAGCCAAATAATTTTTTTACTAATTTCATGCTAATGATTTAACCAGCAATGTTTATATATTGCTTAGGATAGGTTCTCACTTTACCTACGTGAGAAAATAGTACCACAAGTGGCAAACTGGATCCTATAATCATTTCTAAAGGTCGTGATACTTCACGCGGTCATAGCGATCGTCGAAACTGCGGGAATTACTCAGCTCAATGCATGCTCACATTGAAATGATAGTGAATGAACACGACAAGATTTTCCAGCTTTGATGTGACATCGTGGTTGACGACTGAGACCAACGGGCGACAACAGCCGTGTTGTGACCATAGGATAAGTGAACAGCCCGAACGGCGGACAATTGTTCTTCCCATATCACCACCGGCTGTGCAAGATGCACATCGATTCTCGCAATTTCGACCAGCTATTTACACTAATCTCGTAACAATCTCATCCTCTCCATTTCCGGAGCAATCCGTGTACTTATCTCTTATTCGAATAATCTAACACTCAAATGTTACGTTTTTCTGAAACGCAGGCACTCGTGCGCGCTCCAGGACAACTTATGAATGACTGGTAACTCTCTGGTTCAAGAAGACTTTCTTTACCCTCAGTTTTCTAATTGTTGTAAACCTTTTTCACACTGCTAATCTTTGTCAGCAGGTGACTTAGTTATTACGGCAGTGTTTCTTGAAATTGATTTGCTCTTTCTTTTGCTTCAGGATGGAGTTGTTAGAGTCCTTCGTAGCGTGACAAAGCTTGCTGGTGAAGAGCCCCCGTTGTACATTACTGATACCGTTGAGAATAACTCAGCGACAGACGTCCGGAAATATATGAATATTTTCGTTTTTCTTACTTTACACATGCCAATCGCATACTGCGACGATTTAAGCACTTCGTGTCGCGGTACATTCCATGAGACCTCGGATTCAGGGTGGGGCTTGAGATTTTGCTTGAAATTTTCGATATTTCTGCGTGAGTGTTGTTGAATGGTATCTGCGACAATGTTCCGTGGAGTCATGGGTGACAGTTGTGCTGAGACTCCTTGAGGAATGCAAGAGCAAGTAATTCAATTATGCTGCCAGAGCGGTGACGAAAGCTCTAAAAATCATTATGCAAGTAACTTAGACATTACAGTACTGTAAAAAGTGGCAATCTATGTGTTGGTGCATTATTACGAGGAGTTGCCGAAAGTCAGTACAGTCTTTAGATCTTACTGATTCTTGAGACTTTAGTGGATCTTTTTCTTTGTTGCCCTTAGAATTCCGTGCCAGGCCGTTCATAAGTGGTCACAGTAGCCAGGCGCCGGCTCACGTGGATGGGTGAGCACCTGGTCATATTGTAGCCAAGTTTACTCCAAGATGGGTGGAATCCGTGATATTGGCTAGTAAGAATGGATATCCGAAGTAGATATAAATCAGAATACACTAGTTGCCTTGAGTGCCCATTCGTAAAAAAAAAGGCCTCGCTTCATAGTAACAAGTTCAATAATCAATCTTAAGCCACTGAACTAATTTATTGTAGTTAATCGGTTTTAAATTGGAAGAAATGAGCACTTTCGCAGAAATGAGGCTTCATTCGTCTCAAAAGTTGGCCATGTTGGCGCTAGAAACGATAAGCCGATTTTGCTCGTTGAGAACTAACGCTTCGAAAGTTTAAACTACCATTCTTGTGTATCTAATCCATTGAAATTGTCGCGTTGCATATATTCCTTCTCGCGTTCCCATGCAAATAGTCTCATTCTCACTCAAGTGAGCCTGTAGATGCAAAACCTAATTGTTTTTCATGATTTCACAATTTTTCTGTCGAGGTTAGCGAGGTATTTAGCTGAGTAGGTTGCAGAGAATTTAACCTATTCAGGCATTGAAGAAAGCGAATTTCGCCGAAACGTCACTGTCAAAAATGATCATTACTATAGCAACCTTGTGTTTGCTAATAAAAAAAAAACAGTATCACTGATTAATGCCGAAGTTAATCTCTTGAGTCCCAAGAGGCACGTAACAGCTGCCATAGTTCTCAACGTCTTGCGCCCCACGCTGGGATTTTCTACGGCGCAACAACAACGGAAATAAGGGAAGTTATCTGGTAGCTTCAGATTTTGTAAAGACATGGTAATACTAAAACTTGGAATATCGCAAGAAAGAGTCCTGTGTAGATTCTTTTAGCGTAAAAAAACGTTCATGTGCCGAGAAAACGTTCCATTTTTTAACAAAAAAGCCGCATCATTGCAAAAGGAAGATATATTTAATTACCATGAAATATTTTCTCACACTTGTTTCCTTTCTTTTACTATATGTTTTTGTGATAGTTTGATAGCTTGAGAAATGTTGATTTTGATAAAGCTTGGTTTGTGAAGCGACCTTCATACTAGGTCATACTTACAAAAAAATAAATTATGTTTTCCTTTCGGAGTGCGCCGCTCCAACTTCACAATGATTTGATATAAAGTAATAAACTTCTGATGCTTAGCAATTTTTGTCGCAATGGAAAAGTAGATTATTGTTGGATCAACTAATGTAGAAGTGTTTTTAATGAAAAGAACGTTCAGTTTCTGAAATTTTCCACCTTCCATTCCGCGTTGTGTGGAATGCAGCCGCATTGCATGGAATGTACTCATGTTTCCTGGGCTTTTTTTCGGAAGCAGAACTTTTTTGCTACTCCATTAGCAATCATTCAATACCTTGAGAGCTTGGTTTGTGAAGAAGCTTCCATAAAATTAAACAGAGCATGTAAAATCAATGTGCATAAGCGGATAGTATTAAGAGTTATTACCCATAATACAACAAGACAAAGTCTTCTACAAACCAAGAAAAGTTTCAGCTCCTGAAGTCCACCAATAGTGAAGAATTGCTCGTATCATCCATGAAGTGGTATCGTACTGTAATATACAGAATCATTTTTGATGAACAATTTAGTGTTTTGCTGTTGGTTTGACGTTTTAACTAAAAAGAGCTTTGATGAGTTTCTTCTGTCATACTTACACATTCTTTGGTGATTGTACTATGGTGATTTTATTGGCTACGCCGTGGCCGAGTGATTGTGATGCTTGTCGCCGAGCACGTGGAGCCGAGCTCCACCCTTAACTCTTTCCGGCATTTGACAACAACGCCTTATGGAACGCCACAGCCAAACTAACCTCGAGACTGCAAGCGGACTCACTCAACCAGTATTCTACGACGTTCAAGAAAAAGACGTATAATTGAGCTCAATGCTATTAGTACTGAGATCGCACAATGAAAGCAACATTGTGAACACGGACCAATAAAGTGTCAATAAGTGTATAGTTTCTTCACTGGCGATAAAAATCTAAAATTGCTATAAGTCTACCATAATATCATTGTGGAGAGCTGCGGTCTTCGCGCGACTTCGCCGCCTGGCGTGTGAAGAATCACATGGGATCCAAGCAGTTACTAAAAGCACTTACTTATTTGACAATCGCTCTTCACGAATTGTGCGGACCCCAGCACACCTTCCATTCGTCTCGTCTTCTCGCGATTGTCGTCCATGGTGGTGGTTTTAGTCGAGCATGGCCACTGGCTCGAGTTTCTTACAGTGATCTGTAGAATATCGACAGGTGCGAATAGAGCTAATGCGAATACAGATATGAATACAGCTGACTAATTCTTTTCACGAACACATCCACCCTACGTGTAGATGGTCGTCTTCGGGGACGGGTGTAGTCTCGTGGCATCCATTCCACAGTTCGTTTCGTCCATATGTCGTCTGATCTTCTTACTATATGACTGGCCCATCTGTGCTTCGCTATCGATGTGAATTTTTCTGGGTTACGAAGGTGAGATAAATTTTTGAGATCCGAGCTGCGCAAGCCGGCTAAGTGCTGTGAGTGCTGGTTTTTAGGAGAAATCGTTCAAGCGCTCTATGAGTCGTTCGCAGTAGTCCAGACGTGGTTAAAGTATCAGCCCGCGTGTCAGCGGCATAACAGAGCTCTGAGAGGACTGAAAGTAGAGTCAGGATATACTAGAATTTTTTTATTCTGTTCTTTTTTGTCATTCGTGTTTATGACTCCTAAGTCAAAATGTCACGTTTTGTATTTTGATTAGGTGGTCGGTCGACTGATGACGGAAATCGGAAGCATTGTGAAAGAATCTATGACTGCAATACAACAATGTTGCTTCCGATCCCAGTCATAGGCGACATTTGGTATTGAGGACATAAGAATTTTCGTTCACCGCTGTTTCGGAATTTCCTGGAGTATCACTGTCGGCTAAGGAAAATTCTATGAACATATAAAGTTGCTGATCATAATGGAATCAAACGCGCATGCGAACCAAACAGGCCATGGATGGCACAGCAGCGCATTGAATCCATATGAAAACGGCCAGAACCTGGACGAATTTGAAGACCAACCATCCAAGTATATAAGTATTATTAATGGGTTCTTCTGCGTTATCCGGAACAAATGGAGAAACGAACTCTTTCTCTGGAGAAAAACTTTCCATTGACACTTTTCGCAATCATTGGGAAACTCAAATTTCTAGCTACTGCGCCACATGGCGTTTCTTAAATAAAGCCTTTATGTAACGCTGCAAGAGGAAGAAAACGCTCGTGTTTCACACATGCATATTTTCGCAGGACAGAACTGTTTCTCGGATTTCGTCAATTCCACTTGTGCTTATTTTTTGAAAATACCGTTTCACTTTACTGTAGCAGGAAAAATGATATTGAGTTTCACATAAGCGGCACTGCATGTCGGCTAGTGTTTGTGCTGGCGTGACCTTGGCAGTGGATTCCACACGGCGACAGATTGATCGCGCAGACGAGCACTTCTACATGCTTCTTGGTATCCAACAAAGCATAGCAAAAGCTCGCTGCCACCGTAAAGTAAAATTTAATTTTGAATGTGGCAGAGTTATAAAAGAGCCCTTTCAAGAAACAGTTACGCACCGCAGTAGTCAGCGATCTATGCTTTCAAATAATTATCATCACTCCTATGAAAAGCTTCTCCCACAATAAGGGTAGTTTCTTCATTTGTTCCTAGATAACGGATAAGAATCCTGTAAAGTGCATTAATTATCACATTATTTTTGGAAAGCCTTTATGGACGGTGTCGTACTCTTGAACCATCTCTTAACTTTCATAACTATTTCTTGTCACCTTGTGATTCATAACTATAAAAAATTTATCCGGGTAACTTACTGGCTACTTGCAGATCAAGAATTAACCAGTGGTCTGATTTCGTCAGCTTTGAGTGACATTCTATGTTAAGGCGACCGCCGGTAGAGCCTTCATACGTCTCTTCAATAGGGCTCTCAGCAGGAAGTTTTAGTAGATCGAGGAACGTGAATAATTCTACACCTCTCATTCTAATGTTAATGGCTCATTAGAGCCCATCTTGTTATGAGCCTTCGAAATGGAAATGTCAAACTTTTTGTCACTTTAAGTGAGTGTGCTGGTGTAATGGATTTTTTGTTGCACACATTTCAGCACTTAGATAGGAAAATGCCGTACCCATCAAACTTTAAACTTTTATTCAAAAATCAGAGATTGTCCAGCAATGATCCTATGAAATCCGAGAATTGTGGCTTTTTCAACTATTGCTTTCTTGGATTTCTTTTCTTACTATTTTCTATGTTTTTGATTAGATAAGTTCAAACGATGCTTCGGTAGTGATTCAGATAAAAAGAGCAAAGGGTCTAATAATTTGAAGTAATTTAGTTGAAATTTGTCTATTTCTACAATGAGCACTGGTCTTCTCAATCCGGATGATGCAGACGATTCGGATTCATCGGATTCTACCGATTCACCGGTGAAAGCCCGACACCGTTCGGCCACAGTATCACCGAGCGCGCGTAATTTATTGAGAGATCATCCAAGGTAAGCGTTCTGTGTGATTAGTATCGTTAACTCCACATAAGCTATTTACAAAAGTCTCATTTTCTATCATCAGGAGAGGTGTGCAAAACAAAGGCTTAGAGAAAATTTCATTAAACCCTTGCGCGGCGGCGTGACTTCTATGGGAGCCATTTGTGGGACATAATTGCCGATATTATATCCACAAAAGTCATTTCGTTTTTGCTAGATTGTTTCGACACGCAAGAATATACAGTGTAATATTTCGACGCTGTAATATATGCTGCTTAGAAGCATATATCTATATTTCATGCAGGGAGAGATAGAGCTAGTACTCCTTACTGAAGCTGAGATGTTTCTTTTTGTCGGCTCTTATATTGTCATTGAAAAGCCATCGTCTATTATTGGAGAAGTCGATTCACAAAAGCATGAAATTTGCTCCATCCATTGCGACCGTTAAGCAAAATTACACTCTTGCGCAAATGTTCAGTACATTTTTAACTTTTCAGTTCTTCAATTCTACAATCTTTTGAAATCTTATCTCCGGGCTTCAAGTTTCAGGGATTATCAGAGCTAAAAGACGATGATTTAGCATCTATAATGGCTTGAGTAGATGAGATTCCAAAAATGCTACTGCCACTTTTCATCGACTTAACGCTGTTGCTGCTTCCTGAAAGAATGAAGGATTTAGCTAGTTACAGACAAGCATTCCACATCCAAGCATCCGAGCGAACAGATGACCCACTGCACGCTGAGGTCCTCTTTTGAGAAACATTCTCTCAATTCAGATGAAATCAAAATTTTAGAATCATAAGCTTTTTACGTCTAAACTATTATTGTTGCTGTTCTTATTTTGAGAAAGTACTGAACATTTAAGGAGACGTTCGGATTTCAATCTTTATGGTGAGAAGGAAAAGAATCGACGAAGCATAGCAAGGAACAGTCGAGAGCCAAGCGTGGCCCGTAGACGCCTCCGAAAGACGAACAGCGAGCCGAATGTCGAAGGAATGGGTGTGGTTAGTGCTAAGTTCTAGTGAGTGATAGAGAAAAACAACAAAAAGAAATCAAAAAACGGAGTTAGGCATATATTGACTGATATACGCATCATGTGGACCTGAAAATAATTTGATGCTCCAGTCTCAAAATTGTGTATTTTGGCTTATATCAAACCTAGTCAAAAACATTCTATATATTCCGCTTGCTCAGAGAATTGAAGTGTGTGTCGGATTTTCGCTGAGTATCAGCGGCTTCGAATTACCAAGCCTAGAGCTTAGTTGAATGCCGTGCTTAAAACTCACTTATTTACTTTTTTCACTAAGCTTTTCTCCTTTCGAGGTCAGAAAATTGGCATCAGATTTGTTTTAGAGGGCAGCAGCTCTAATATGGTGCATCTAAACCATCGTACTTCATTGTGTATGCCAGATCAGCTGACAATTCAATCAACTTTAACTACAGATGATTAAGTAGAATGCTATGCTGTTCCACGTAGGGACTGAGTAACGTCATAGGCTCTATTTCTTGTTCTTTCATCAATAATTTGATTTTTTTCGCTTAACTCCATATTATATTAGTAACCACGAAGCAATCCTTCTTCATACAAGTTAGATCCTAAACATTTCATTGGAGAGGCGTTGTGAAGATTCCTAAAAACTGCTAGAAAGGATAACCGGAAAAGCAATGAGCTCCCACTGAAATAAAAAAAAAGGTTTTCTACAATTTGAGGCCATCGTCTCCGACGCCCAAAGGAAGGACCATCATCATTTGGTGTCCTTTATTTATCATTTATTCACGGCTAGTGAGACCTCCTAATGTTCACGAAGAAAAGCCGCTTGAATAAAGACTTTGGGAAAGAGGCTAGCAGTATGAAGAGCTACACGGTTATGAAACTCATTAGGATATCACAACTGTGTAAACAAGGCGCGCGCAGGTCAGCTAAAGTGAAGACCGCTATGAAAGTCGAAAAGGCATAGGATTTCTGCATTTGATTCCGTTCCTCGTAGTTGTCTTCTGAAAGGTCTTTGAAAATTACATTGCTTCAGCTACTGCTGGAGGACCTGGTCTTCTTTATGAATGTTGGAGAATGCTGGCCAGAGACTAATCTACTAGGAATCTTAGAGGTAGCCGAGCTAAGGCGTTCGTTGATGAAGTCCAGGAAGGTGTTGAAAGTTGGAACCAAAGTGGCTCTTTGCTTCTCGGTACACTATGTCACTAACTCCTCAGCAATGTTGAGATCGTTAGTGAAGGAAACTCGAATTTTTAGGATACTATGGATGAAATAAAAGAGATTTTTCGACGACATGACAGCAGTTAACTCTGACGTGTCAAAGTAAACGCTACGAGCCATATCGGAACAACGCTCGTAGTTTTTATACTATTTCCACAAAACACAGCGACAATAAGTCAGCCAAATGACTTTTTCCTAAAATTAATTATATTATCATCTGTCGATCTGTTGATCTTAGAGTGATTTGGGTAGGCACACACTTGAACTTTGATTTTTTCCTTTCGCACGCAAGAGTAGCTCAGTGGGTAGTTATCGTTGTAGGATTCTTTGACCATCATTTCTTTCTTCAAAGGTCCTTCGTAAACAAATTTTACCATCGGGTCTGTCGTCTTTCTGCTGTGCGTTCGATAATTCGAGTGATCTAGTCGATAAAGGCTCTCTCCAATAGGTTGTCCTTCAAGTGGTGTCCGCTTCACCTTGTCTTCTATAATCTGACGTATAGAGCGGCATCTTTTACTTTCCATCGTTACCGTAAGCCAGAACTTCGGATCCTTCCTATACTTCACGACATACGGGATACTCCTAAATCGTTCCTTTCGGCTATGTGTTCATAATGCCAAGTGATCTTTCATCCAGCTTACGTAACGACCAGGTTTCCGATGTGAAATGTTGTCAAGGCAAGTGGAATCGCAGAGCTGAAAGGTTGCATAAGTGGGCGAGTGTTTCCGGTCTTCTTTGCTATATCCTCAGAGCTTCACAATATACTTGCTATCTCTTGTTAATTCTGGAAATTTAGTTCAGTACGCAGGTTCATCATACTGGCTTCCCTATCTAGACAGAAGTAACAGGGACTACTCAGAGAAAGTCATTTTGTTGTTCATGAATGAGACATTGGATCATTTATCATTACAGTGTACTCAACTATTCTGAACTGAAAATTTCGACGACATACTATCAAGATGGTAATGGTATTTGGCACTATTCTTCGCTTGACTGGAAATATTGAGCTCCATGCCAACAAAGAGACAGAGTTGTGTTCTATTGAATTATATGTAGCAATTTGATGCTCATAAATGCTCACAAATATGCTGTCGGATGCCACATGGAAAAAAAGTTCTCATCGTTTATCACCTCTGGGGAATGTGTCATGGTACTTCATTAAAAGTTTTCTTGAGAGTGATTTGATGATGCCTATACATTGGCTTGCGGTGGCTAGCGATATATCAAATCGGCCCTGTGACTCTCCTAAGCAAATATAGTAGCAATTCGCATTTTACGGAAAGATGCATGACTTGGTGAGACCGGAGATCGAAGCGAACCAGCAACATATCTGTCGTGCATTGAAAGGCACCTCTAAACATTATCGCTGCACGTCCCTGTCGAGTGATATTGACGATAAACTTAATAATACCTCAATATAAGGACTATATGAATAGTTGGTGTATCGTGCTTTATTCATTCCTCTGTGAGTGACATGAATTGTTTATCATTCCCACCAGCGATTTCATCATTCTCTCAAATTCCACGACATCTTCGTGGAAATTTCCCTGAAATTGTACGCCACGCTTATTTTGTGATTCTGTAGTCAAGTTGGTTAGTTTTCTGTTGCACGCTCAGATATTCACACGAATCAGCAATATTATAGAAAAACTGTGGCTGGAGGTCCGAATTCTAAGAACGCTCGTTCTGACCTATTGTATTACCCAGGAAATAATCTCTGCTAGACTGAGGCTTTACTGATTTCTGAGTATGCTTTTTTCTTGAAATACTGGGGTAGACAGTCAAGAAAAGTGCGATTTCTACTGAAATTATACCTTAACTTTCGACTGCTTGTATAGACCTCGCTCAAAACAATAATGATCTGATAATGTGATAACGTGCTTTGAGCCATTTGTACGGGTTGGTATGGCACATATACAGTACTAGACAGTTGTTTTCTCTTTTCCAGGCTTGTCAGTAGCATGTTGGAGTACGGTTCAGCCGACCCTTTGCAAAGGATATGACATGCCGTCATTCTACCAGTCATAAGAGTTTGATTATGGTTACTCAATAGCAGTGGATTTTGTCACTCGACATCATGCGGTGACTTGGGTAATTCGGCGTCGATTCCTTTCAAAAGTAGGAGGTGTATCCCCTGCAAGTGATCAGATAAATCGAAAGGGCACCGTGCTACTTACGAGCCTGGAAAAGGGAAACAGCTGTCTAGTACTGTATTAGTACCATACCCGACCTCATAAATAACTCGAAACATGTAATTACATTATCTACCGGGATTGATTAACTCTCATGAATAGCAAGTAGGTATTACCCTTCACAAGTATGCCTTCCATAAAACGATGAAGTACTTCGGAGTAGGTTTATATGTAGGTGATCTTTTGAAGGAAGATCCTAAGTTTCTCACCATTATCTTATGCGCTCTTTTTTGGTATTCTTTGAACATTATGATAGCTATTACACTTTGCTATCCATGTGTACTTTGAAAGAAACTGTAATGTCCTTGTTGCCGTATAGACTGGCCTAGTCTGGAACAAATTGTCAAGTTCTTGCTATCATCCTGGCCGGGTCAGGTTTAAACGTTCGACCTCCTACCCAACACTACACTCTGACATCCACGTCTACTATGCCTTAGACTTATACTTATATGGGTTTCCAGATAATTATATTCGATTTGTTCTCATCATTCTTCACAGTTAATTTTGAGCATCCCGATGGATCACAATTTATTGTCGAAGAATAATGACTCACTACGGTAAAGCGCCAGTGGACCGTTGAGAATGTTATCGACCTCCTCAAAGTCGAAACAGTACTGTGAATATCATGACTTAAATTTTTTCTGTGTTCAGTTTTCTTCCCTTCTTGCTCAGTTTACTTATGTATCCTATCAAATTAATATATCCACCCTCTTATTTACAACACCTATTCTCTTGGTTGGGAAAAAATGTCGTTCAAATTTGGCAAGTGAAGGTAGGAAACGGTATCATGAAATGTATAAAATCCGAAGAAAAGTGAGGGATTAGCACTAACGTGTTGATTTTTCAAACAGTGTATGCCAGATCATGTTTAAATGGTATGAGCATTCCAGTACTTTACGGGCACTAGAATTCCTTGGGAAAATTTTAGCTGTTTCATTAGATAGATCACGTAACGTTAGTGAATTTCTGTGGGTGATTAATTATGTTGTTTTCTCGAAGATATGGGCTTTTAATCAGCTTATTTTGCTTTAGATCGATATTATCGCTCTCAGTAAGTTGCTCAATTCAATTCCGAAAATAACTACGATGCAACAGGTAAGTTTAGATTCACTTATCAATAGCCTGTTCTGTTATTTTCTGTTCATTAGACCTCTTTCATTACTGTTTCACAATCTATCTAACTCAAATTTCGCTGCATCTGGTAAAAAGTTGAAAAATACGAGCATATCTACCTCAGGACGATTCGGATTTTTGTGGCGAAGACATGTTGACCGAAATTGAGGAGCTTCGTGATGCTGCAAAGTCAATCCAGTCACTTCAACGAGTGTTGAAACGGCCGCAACAACAGCATTCTTCTGATAGAGGAGGGTGACGCTGCTTGATTTTAGGTTTAATCCAACACTGAAAACATGGTATCCATTTTCCTAAAAGTGGCCGCAGAATAGTATCCTGTCTTAACCGGCATGTCTAGTTACTGTATTAAGTCGGACTAGGCCGCTGGTAAGCAGCAAAATCTCTTCTGCAAATATTTCTGAGTTAGTTCATGAAGTACGTTTTATCCTTCCACCAAAACATTTTATGGTAGTATTAGAAAATTTCCTACAGATTTATTCTTATCACAAGCGACTTTTTTAGTGTTTTCCGATGCAGACGAGTCGTCAGTTGCTGCCGATTCCAGTGCCGATGGGCGAGTTTCAGGGATCTCGACACGTCTCGGTCATCCAAGAGGGTGTTATGCAATTCTTACCGTCTATGGGGTGAGCATCGTTCTCAAATCGGCGGCGTGGAGGACGTCGTCTAGCTTAATTACTAGCAGTAATGCTCGTTTTGAGCGAGGAGTATTTAGACACTTGATGGCATCAAGAGTTTTTTGAATTGCTTAATTTGTGTGTGGGCCTCAGAAGCGATTATAAAACGCTTAACTTTACAAAATGCAGTAGTCCTCATTTTAGGAACGATCTCTTCGTGCCTACCACTGATACCTATCGTGGTCGTGCATCGCTGTCCCGGAAGACTTCAACACCTGATGCATACATGCCTCTGTGTGTATTATCGGAATCGGAGCAGCCACTTAGTCCGATCGCTCCACGAACCAGGTAATCGCTAAAGTCTTTTTTCTTTTGCGAACTATCAGATTGGATTCTCTAATGATCATGTCGGCAAGACGTAGATCATAGATCGAATGGACATATCTCCTTGATTCAGACATTTTTTAATGCCACTGCGAATAATTTATGCATGACTATCTTTGTCTGTTGTTTTGGAAATCAATGGAGAATAATTTCTTGAATAGATTTATTCCATCGTGGACTTTATGCAAACTGTGGACCATATTCTAAACGATTCGGTCCACGTTTTACTGACGGACTGAAAGGAGATGCAGGATTTTTATCCCACTTTGATTATAGTTGTAATAATCTATCCTGGCTTTGTCCTAACTTGCACTTAGTGACTATTTTTTTTAGCAGAGTGATGTGCAAGATATAAGCAAATGAATACTGCGATAATAGAAGAACTAGAAACTTGAGACTGAGCTCGAACTTGCACTTACCCTTTCCGAGGGCTTACGAGCTATTGACTACACCAACCGAGCCCATTGTCTTCCATTTCTTCCAACGTTTTACCATTATTCGTGCTCTAATTGCCAACAACCACCGAGTAGAATAGAACACGCTTAAAGAGAAAGGCCATAACAATGGCCTTGGATGCCGTAGTGTGAAAGTGGCGTCTGGAAAGAATATTGTTGTGATATGAGTCCCACCCTACGAACACCAGGTTTCAAGATTTGTTTTTCGGCATTTTTATAATCAATCTCCTAGCTGCTTTTTCAGTAGGGGGCGTGATAGTCAAAAATGCCGTCAAGTATAACAGAAAAGACCGCATCTTTTTCGAGCATGCTCCTAGTTAACCAAAACTTCCCGCACCTCCTTGCTCGAGTAATTAATACTAAATTGCATGTAAAAGCTCCTAATTATCTGTCAAAATTGATGATTGTTGGTGGTGGAGGCCTGCGAAATGCGGAAGATTGGTTCGAATTCGCACAGTTCAAAAGTTGAGATCATATAATTGAATTGGTGATGACTGCGCAGTGGGTAAGAAAAGTCGTACAATAAAATGAGCATGGGGTGGTGGTTTATAGAAATATTGGCCACAGGCGGGCTTTCATCATCTGGGACTGGGAAGTGGTACCAGAGCTGTTCAAGCAAAGCTCTCATAGACTCACATATGACCAGTGGCAGCCAGTGATGACGAGAAGAGCGCTTTGTTAGGATTACATTAAACGCAGATTTAATGACACATGATGAAGCAATAAACATCTTCAGATTTGCACCATATCGATGAGCAGTTGATCCTCAGGATTGCCTCAAGCATTATGAGTATTAAGTTGTTTTTTTTAGAAATATGGAAGCAATTCCAAAACGCAAAGCTAGCGAGCATGTACGTGGTGAGAACGCTGGCAGGTAAGGTTCCTTATGTGATTGTTCAGCGCCACATTTTATTTAGTTCTTTGTCATATTCTGAGATTGCTGAAATAACGAATTGCTCTGGCGAATCTCATCAATAGAAACGAAAAATCCTCGACATCCTCTACATTTTCCCAACAAGATTATCTTTGATCTTAGACAGAAAAGAGGAAACTGAGCTTTTTTAGATGTCATTGTCCTCAAGATTATTCAGGTGTTTTTTTTTTATCTGTAAAGAAGTTTTTAGACGACGTGGAGTTGTAGACGAAATACTTGGAGCTTCCTTAGATGAGAAAAGATCTGAAAGTTTAGCCGGTATGAGTCGCTTTTCAAAATTATTACGCAGTTTCCGATCAGGACAGAGTTCCCCAGAACCACATCCGACAATCTCATGGTGAGCTAATCAGTAATCTTAATAACATATTTTGATGTTTTCAATATATAGTCACAGATGAGTGTTCGTCTTCAGATTAGGATTGCGCATCATTATCAAAGTTCTCTATGACGTGGGAGCGGGAATACTAACTTTCAGCTTTCGAACATTTTCTAGTTTGCTCTTTGATATTTGAAAAAAACCCTTTTCGCTTAATAATTCGGTAGTAGAATACTTCCATATAAAAACTCTTAGATCATGATATGCCACTTTTTAGATGTTTAGTTTTGGGATCCCATCACGTCTCCTCCTCCACTTATTGTCTTGTAACCGCCATCTTTAAACTGGTCGGGTTTGCTTAAAGGTTTAAAGCGTAACTTGACGTCCATAAAGAATCACATATTTCTAAACAAAAATGCACCTACGCTTCTTGATTGGATAAAGATCTTAAGCTTGTCAATATCATTTTCTGTAGCGAGGGTTTGTAGCCGATGCACTAAATTACATGTGGAGGTCCAGCGGATTCCTACTGTAATTGTGAAGGTTCAGTGGTTTATATGGGTTATACCAAACAATAGGATGGAACCGAACAATGGCGTGGTACCAAGCAGTGCGGTGGAACCAAACAATGTGGTAGCACCAAATAACCTATGATATACATACATTACCGTAATAATATAATACTATTATATACATGATTGCGACATATCGTTATGTGAACATATATCTATGTCAATGTGAGTGCTCGATTGATGGGATGTATCGTCATCTGACGATACTATGAATGCTATTATGACTGACGGTATTATTGTAAACGAAGATGTTATTGTAAGTCACAGTGTTATTGTAAGTGACGTTGATATTATAATTGACGGAGCATGACTAGGCGGCCGAGCCCGTTTTGGATTGTTATACTCGCCCGGAATAACAAAGCATGGTGGGATCCAGTGGGTGAATATATAGTATGTTAGCAGTGGGGCTCACTACTGATTGTATATGGCAGGATCCCTTAACCGCGGTGGCGGGCCGAGCATAGCCTAAGTGAGTTCGCTCCGCCACGAAAGCGCTATGTTCCGCTCACAATTCTATGAGTTACATTTAAAAATTATACTAACACAACCTTGTGATAGCAATAAGATACACGACAACGAGACTGTGTGAAGACAGCAATAATGGATCGATTACGATTTGAGGTGAGGTGGTCCGGATGAAGTCAAACGACCGTTCGGATGATGCCCCGTGATCAAACTGACTGCTGAGGTTAGTGGCAGCTGGGTGCCGCCCTCGCCACTTGGACCATTTTCTATCCAACGTACTCGAGCTTCTGCGGTGACATTTGCTCTCTGAGGTCATGGACCAGCTACGCCTCCTGATTATTATGCAATTCCGGAAAAGATAGCAAAGCTCCGTAGAGAGGTTGGCTATATTTTCCATGAGCGTTTCAGTTTCTTTCGAGCTCGATATTGTGATGACCGACGGACCTAATAAGTGATGGAGACAGTGCAATAGGCCAAACTAATATCATGTTGTCGTGTGGAAAATTTCAATCATAGATAATCATCACTGCTTCGAAAGCCGGTTCCTTGAGCGTAAACGCTTTCCAAAAGGAATAAACGCTGCTTCGATTCCCGCCTGGGGGCCGTGTTTTTGATCGCTACTCAATCCTCTTAGGAATATATGAATGATCATAACACTGCGAAAAATGCAGTAAAATATATAAATTTCGAATATTAGCTCTCCATATGTAGAAAGCTGTACAACATGCGATCAGTAATAAGTACAGTTGAGTATTTTTTTTCCAAAAAAACAAAAATTTTCTCTTCATAGAAAAAAGATGAAGCCGCCAACGTTTGATTGGATGGCTTCCATGATTTTCTCAAAGAACAAATGGTTACAGTGGCGGTGAATAGGTGGTGTACAGGCGACCTCTGTAATTTTGAGTTGCATTCGACATCGCTGATTTCAAAGCATAATTTTATGGTGGTGATGTAGGTGGAGAACGATTTCAGGCGCCCGTATGGCTTTTCGGAGTCGGCCGGTGAAGAATGTCGAATGGAAGATTCGCTGCTTCAAGCCGATATTATGCTCTGGAAAAAACGCTCTCGTGCTAGTCTTCGCAAGCACTATAGGTAAGGATATAATCGTAGGCGTAAAGCAAAAGAATCTAAGAGTTCCTCTTTGCAAAATGTTTTACTGAATACTCAAAAACTTGCGAATTAGTCTGAGCTTCAGTTATTAACCAGTTTAATATCTTTTTTCATAGCTCTTACTATGCTTCTGCTATCGACTGCTTTTTTACAGACCCGCTCAAAATGATTTAATCTGATAAGGATATACATATTTTGAGCCATAGGTCTAGTGCTATATAGGCGCCTATTTCGTCCTATTGGGACTCATCAGTAGCACCCTCCCTCGGTTACGTCGATCCCTTGAGGTGAAACAATCCTCCAAAGGAACCGACGCCGAGTAAAATTAAGCACCCAAAGTAGGATGATGTTATTACCTGACTTTGTGGTGACCGGCAGTCGAGCTTACGGCTTTTAAAATGAACTATACTTCTGCTATCGACTGCTTTTTTACAGACCCGCTCAAAATGATTTAATCTCTGCTATGATCTATAATCTTTCGCTCTTACTATGTTTATTATGTCAAGCATCGTTAAATAGCTCCATTCGAGACTTGAACACATCGTTCTTCACACTCCCATATGTAACTCATACAGTGGAATACTCCCTGTATCATCTATACTTCCCTCACTCACAATAGGAGTTGAAAAAGTATTTTAAGAGTAAACTCTTCGGCGTCGTAACCAAATGATTATGTTAGCAGTGAAGCGGCGTGAAGACAGCACTCATCTTATAAGCCCTCTAATTTATTGTGCCTTTGACCAATATGTAGCACTAGCAACTCACCGGTACCCACATGAGTTTGTGGAATACTGTACTCACCGGTGGCCTGTTTGGATTAGTCAAATTAGAGGTGGGCGTAATTGTTAGGAGCGACTCTATCCCATTTCACAAATAATTGTGACCTGAATGGAACTAGTTGTATCAAAAAACGTGTAGTTCAATAAACGCAATGAAAACAAAGGACCAATGTTCTGACTCAGTCGCTTTGAAAAGCAAATAGTTGGCCGCTTCCAAATCATCTTTCATCTTTCTTTTCCAATCCTTCACCTTTACATTCCACTCTCATAAGCTCAGGACTAACTGACACGCCATACCTCATACGTAGTGGAGGAAATTTTTGATGATAGTTTATGTCAACATAGCATAAGTCGTTTTTGAATTTCAGTGTACGAAATTTGGCTGCTCGTGAACTTTACGATACCGAGAAGTCTTTCGTTGAAGGATTGGAGTTTTTGGTGACGGTATGAGAAAATTGATACTCAAACGCTTAATTTTGTTTACAATTTTCCACGTTTCTCACAAGTGATAGAAGTAAGATAATTTATGACAGGCATTCATTAAATCTTTTATAATCATATATATATATATATATATATATAATATATATATATAGATATATATTAGCGTGAACAGTTAATGAATAATATTCAATAGAAATTAATTAGGACAGCACTTTATGTGGGCTTCTGGGTTGTTTCTCATCGAATTTCTCTATCCAGAAATACATGCGACCACTTCGTCAACCACTTGAATGCACACTTATCGAGCCAGGACTAGCAGATAAGATTTTCTACAAGGTGCCAGAGGTGTTAGCACATCATCAGGTGGAACAGCCAATGAAGAACAGTTGATAACTCTTGTCGTAACTGACAACTTAGAACGTTTTCCTTTTGTTTTTGTTCAGGTTCTGCTTGCGGCGTTGAGTTCGCGGATTGAAGAATGGAATAAGGACAGCGTTATCGGTGACGTGATGCTGTCCCATGTAAGTTGGAAGGTTGAAAGATGTCTCAAAAAGCAATGGTAAAAGGATGGTAGTGGGAAAATACTCTAATTTAAAGAATTCTCTGCATCTCTGATGAATGAAAATTAATTGACTGATCTAATTAAAGTAAAGTTCAAACGGAAATCAATGAAGCTTTCAAATTTTTTTGCAGCATTTCCCTTCACCTTGAACACCGTGAGTTTTTATTTCCATTCTAGTAGTCTCTCATTATCATATTATCAGCATTGTCATTCACTTTCTACACCTTTTCTTTTAGCAGTTTATCAAAAAAATCGAGATATTTTTTGTGCCATTCCACCGACTCCTTTCTTATTCACCTCAAACTCAAGCGGTTCATTTTTGAGGACTTTTTCTTCTTCAAATACTGCTTATCACTTGTTAAATCATTATAAAAATAGTGAATGATGAATGTTTTGCGTTAGCAGAATTTGAAAAACGAAATCATTGGAGATACCTTCAATTTGAAATAATTTGAAAAGTTGGGAATTCGAACCCATGAGGGTTGTCTTTCGAAATCTGACATTAACATACCACTGGTCAATGAGACATATCTCAAAATTGATGAAATGATAGTACATTCACTCCTTAAACTCTTACGAAACAGAAAAAACGAACCAACTTTTTTCACATGGAAATTTGCAATATCTATAGTGCTTAAATTGCGTCGTATCAGCTTACTAAAAGAAATGCACTAGATTTTTTGAAAAATAAAGATGACGTACACGTTTTACAAAGCGATGAAGAAATGTTGTAACTCTCATTAGTCTGATAATCATTATTTGAGCCACGCATGTCAGTGGTCTGTTAATGAGGGCTGACTTATAGAGCCCGATACACGTGTTTCGATCTTGCGATCTCGTCAGTCGGGCAGTTACCCGTTCTCGTCTTTTGCTAATCTCTGTGGGTGCTCCAGTCCCCACAATAAGAGTTAGCGACGACGTACGTTTTACACTCTATGTTCATGAAGAACTCACCAAACACAGAGTTTTGTACACTCGAATGCTCGTGGCTAGTATATTTAATATAACATATCTTTCATTTCGAGTGTTTTCTTAAGACCACAGCTCAAATTTCAATATGCCTGATAATCATTATTTGAGCCACGCATGTCAGTGGTCTGTCAATGAGGGCTGACTTATAGAGCCCGATACACGTGTTTCGATCTTGCGATCTCGTCAGTCGGGCAGTTACCCGTTCTCGTCTTTTGCTAATCTCTGTGGGTGCTCCAGTCCCCACAATAAGAGTTAGCGACGACGTACGTTTTACACTCTATGTTCAGTGAAGAACTCACCAACACAGAGTTTTTGTACACTCGAATGCTCGTGGCTAGTATATTTAATATAACATATCCTTCATTTCGAGTGTTTTCTTAAGACCACAGCTCAAATTACAATATGCCTGATAATCATTATTTGAGCCACGCATGTCAGTGGTCTGTTAATGAGGGCTGACTTATAGAGCCCGATACACGTGTTTCGATCTTGCGATCTCGTCAAAACATTCTCATCTCATTTCTCGAACTCTCATTAGTGATATTTTGTCGTTGATGAGAAACGAGGCCAAGTGATCTGAATAGGTTTAGGCCAGCCTCAGTCTCTGCAATGGAGAAGATAATGTATTGAATTTTAGTTTGCTAAACAATCCATGGTGGATACTTATATATCATTCGTTGACAATTTCAAATATGCCAAAGCTGCAATCACCCAGGCTCGTGGAAAGCCATCATTCGAGAAGTACTACAATGTAAGTTAAAGACATAAATTTAGTGTTATCGTTTTATGCCATGATCTACGTGCCATGATCGCAGAATAAAAAATACTTAGAGAACTAGTCCATATGTTCTTGTACCTCTAGCGCCAAAAAATTCTAGTACAATTGTTGCTTGTTCATTATTTACGGCGTTCTTGGATGGATTTTCGATGATTTGCCAGTCTCTTAGAAGAGGGTAAGTTCTATGAACAAAATCTTCGTATGAGGCGGCTGATCGTTTCTTCGTAGCCATAGAAGAGATTCTTCTTGAGCTTGTTACAGAACTAATTCTTCAAACGTAGGAGACGATGATCGGATTAATCTAAGGACATGAGTGTTTGTGATGATGCAGTTATTCGCCGATGACATTTCTCTTCAAAAATCAACTGCCATGGAAAAGACATAGTGGGGACATTTCGTGTCATGAAGTTTTTACTAGAACAGTGACGATTACTGTAGCTAGCTTATACTTAGTTTGGCTTTGTTAATAGAATTTTTAAGATTCTCTATAGAACGGGTAACTCTGTCGAGAGAATGAAATCCTATATTAACTTCACCAATTTCTGAGGTTTCCTTTGCCAGCTTCTGTTAGGCAGTGGACCATTCAGAGAATCAATGGTTTTTAGATTTTTCTTGAGATCTCAGAGCATCAACTGATCATCATCGCAAAATAAAATTCAACAGTATGTTGTTCGTTATTCAACTTTCTTTTGTACTTTGCAGTTAGTATTCCAGCGATGTTGTCGCGATCATCGTAATAAACTCGATCTTGACTCGCTACTTATTTCACCCATTCAAAGGGTTCCCAGGTACGACAATGAGCAATACGGCTTGGCGCTGAGTGCAGCATCCGTTGACAATTCTTTTTACAGATATGAGCTGCTGGTAAAACAGCTTATCAAACACACTCCTGCTGAACACGCTGACCACGAAGCCCTATTGAGAGCTCAAAGACATATTCATAATCTTGCTGTAAGTTGTTATTCATTGTTTATTCTTTCAGAAAGACCAACTGGATAATACCAATAGAAAAAATTTGGCAGAATTTATGGAAACATTCAAATATTACGACTCTATCGTAGTTTAACTATCAAATGAGCGTAATTTGGACAAATTATCTTCTCTCATTTAGACCGATTTTGATAACACATGTGAGAAAATTGGTCTCTGACTATTTCTCGCAAACGACATTTATGAGGAACAGATTGGATTTTGAAAGCCCCATCCACACTCCACGGAACGAACATCTCCGAATGCTCTAGTTACGTCTTCTATCTTGGTCGTGAAATCACATGATGAACGACCTAGCTCCAGAGTTGAACAGGAAAGAAATGAACGATTTGAAGAGCGTTCAAGAGTATCGAGGATGTAGTGAAGAGGACAAAGAACATCCGACTCCGTGTCCACCTTTTCGACTCGGCGATTATTCCTGCCCTTAAGCGTATGCAGCAAAAAACTTGGTAGCTACGTAAGCGTCGAGAGTCGAAGCTAGAAGTATCCCATATCTCGTGAATGAAAAAAAGGATTCGCAGTTCTATCCTGCGTAACGGTCGAAGATCAAGTATGCCGTTCTGCACGTTAGGCTATTGAAGATAAGGTAGTGGGTCGGACACGTAGTGCGCTCCAACGACAACCGATGGACGAGAATTGTAACCGACTCGATTCATCGGGATGTCAAGTTTTGTGCAGAAAGACCACCAACCTCATTGACCGACGTTTCATAAAAAGTCTCAAAGAAAGGTATATTGCTCAACGAATCCCCAAATCGAGGAGGACCCCACTGAGCTATTGCTGTACTCGATGAGTAAAAATGAAGGGTGGTACTGGTGCCCGCTCGAGGTTACTCCGACGCTAAACGGGGCGACAGGTGATACAGGTTACTCCTCTTAGATAGAATTCCTAGCAGCTTAATTTCCTTGATAACCGCCGGGAGCTATCCAGTTCGTTTCTTTCACCTACTTTGGACAATTTTTAACTCTCGTTCTGCCAAGAAGAACTTGCAGCAACAACTTTTCTTGATTGCGGTCAGGAAGTGATCCATCAGTCTTAGACCCCATTTTAGGATACTCCTATAAGTTGCATAAAGTGGTTATAGATAGTTGTATACAAGTACAAGTGAAGAAGCGAAGTAGTCAACTGTATTATCCCCTACAAAACATTGGTCAACTACAATGAATATGAAGTCCACTTCTTTCGGAGTCAGTTCCGTTTTCCTCTCATTCGAGCGGAATAGAAATTTAGGTTGCAATCAATCAACACAAAGAAGCAAATGAACAAATGGAACAAACGACTTCGAGAAATTGAGGCAATCGTCGATGGCCTCGATGATGTGAGTTTAGAGAAAAATCCTCCTCAACAACTTTAATATTACGTTTATTGTTAACCTTAGGCATAAAAACCTCGATGAAAATTTTGCTATGTAAATGTAAAAAACCTCAGTGAAATTTTGAATAGCCTTTTGCGTTTCACGATTTTAAGTAAAAACGATAGGCTTAAATAAAACATCAGAGGACATTTTTACTTGCAATGAAGCCATTTCGGATAAATGGCTTTTCTCTTCATACACTACTCACTCATATCTTTTCACAATAACTTCTCTTTCCAAATGCCATGCGGATCAAGCAGTTTTCAATTAAAATTGTTTTACTGACATTCATCCCTCACGAAAATCTCCAGACTTCTTGTGTAATTCGTACTCCACGTGAGAATTTTGATCTTCCTTGTAAATAGCATGGGACAGCAATTAAGTTGATTCTCCTCGAATCACCACACAATCACGAGTACCGGCGGACGCTTTCCAGAGAAGTTTGACAACAACGTAGTGCGTGCATAGCCTATGACTTGACTTGGATTTATGAAGGTTAATTGAACAAAAATATTTGTGGAAGGTCATTTCTTTCTCAATGGTAGGAAACAAAAGGCATTTCAGAAGTGTTGGCAACTTTCCAGAGCTAGGGAAATGACAATAAAAAAAAATATTTCTACTTCTTATGTCCTAAAAAAGGCTTCTGAATCGCGCAAATATAATTTTCGACTAGTAATTTTCTTATTATAATATTATTTTGCCGAACTTAATAAAAGTTTTTTCTTTCGAAGTACAATATAGTATTATTTGCTTATCAATTACATCATCACATCACATTCATTGGGGCAGATGCACTTCTCACATTCGCCTCGTTTCTTCGCACTCATCCTCTAGGTTGATCAACAACATTTCACCTACTGCATTCCTTAGTTGGTCTGGGATTTCGTCTTCCTTTTTGATTGTGATAAGACGAAACGACTCTCGCTGCAATGTTGAAAATTGTTGAGCTAAGGCATTCTCACTTGTATTGAAGGGGAGCGTTGGAGGAGGATCGAAGCAATATGTTGCTTCTGATAGGCTGAATCACTAATCATGCCGCTAGCTCTGCTTTGTTCCTCATAACAACATGATATTCATGTTTGCAACTACTTGAAGTATTTATTATTATAAAGGATGAAGCTCTCGGCAGTTGATCAATCCCTTAGTGATGCGCCATGCAATTCGTCTTCAATATTTAACTTCGTTTGAGGCGATTGAATGCATATATGGCCTATACAATGACTCGCCGTGGCTTCCCGCCAAATCGAGTCAGTGCTGTTATCCTCCAAGACAAGTTTGAAGCCAGTCTGGTACCAATTTACGAGCCCGGAGGGATGGTTGCCTTGCTGAGCCATGAGCGCGATATCGAACCATTGACCTCGTTTGCGACGCAGAGCACCGATAACCACTGCAACCATATAAGCTCTTATTCATTATTATTACCAATAAAATTTGTTACTGTAGCTATGGTATTCTTTTCTAAGAGATTTCATGCCTTAGGGCGAAAAAACGTATTGATTAAACCCTGCACCGTGCTCAATAGGCCTCTGCCTTACTTGTATGGGCCAAATTTATTCACTCGAAATCACGCGATAACTTTCTAGGAGAGCTACATCAGGGTTCGCAGCAGAATAAACTTAGCAAGGGATCAACGATATTCACAAAGGATGCAGCAATGCTTAACCAGCATCAAAACCTATGCACAAGAAGTTGGAAGAATGGGATCGATGATGTATACGGAAGAGCAGATCGAATTCAAGGACTTTTGAGATCCTCATAATAGGACTTTGTGATGGGTCATGTGAATCTAAAAGATATTGGATACGAGTTCCGAATTATCTGGATAAATTATGGAGCTACCGTGATCCACCAGTGTGCATTTGAGCACTGAATTGCTTGGGTATACAAGCTAATCAATGCCAAAGCAACCGTTTAGTATCAAGTCATTCATTGCCGGGTTTTATCAAATTAATAAATGTTACTCTGATGAAACATTTGCAGTTGGTTTCAACCGGTCGTAATCTCGTTCGGTATGATATGGTGCAAATGCGTTGTCGTGGTGATGAAAAACGGCAACGGTGTGTCTTCACCCTTAGCGACCAACTTGTACTCACCAGCGTACGACGGAAAAATTCAACACGAAGCTCGAAACTTATGTACGTAAGTATGCTTGCGCTCTCGAATATAATTTTTGCCCCTCACTAAGTGTTGCCGAGTTTATTTTAGCATTCAATCAGCCGACTTCTTAGACAACAATCGCTTTAAGCTGATTATTAAAATATCGCTGGACGACGTTGAAATCGCAAAAGGTACTAATTTTCTTGTTTTTTTTTTTTAGCGTTCCGTTCAAAGTGAGATTCAAAAGAAATAGTAGTATGATTTTTCTACGCAAATTACTCAGATATTACTCATTTCCACTTTCGCATTGACCCCGATACTTCTTTCATTAGCTTTTTATTTCGTGAACATGGGACGGCCAGGCTTCAGCATCAGTGCGCCTATCACCTTGGGATTCATCGCTCCTATACTGGCGTGGTCATTATGAGTTTGGACTAGCTTTTCTTGGAATCCTGAGACAGTCGTGTTAGATTAACTCGTTTCACCACTACAGGCAATCGCAGAGGCCTTTGGACCGTAATAGACCTACGCCTTCCTCCACTACAAGCATCGCAGAGGCCTTTGTGGATCAGAGCAGGATTTGCTGCATGGTTTTTTCGGATTTTTCAAGGTAGAAAGCGATTATGAGAACTACGGATTGTGCAATTTGATGATCGATTGACTGACAACGAAGAGCCGGGTATCCATTTTGATACTTTCTTATCCGCAAGCTGAAAAATTTTCTTGAGAAGTGAGAGCGGCGCGACTATCAAAATCCAACGAGAATCAACGATCAAGCAAGATTGAGGATCATTCAAGAAAATTATTTTGATCATTTCAACGGTATGAGATTCCAATAGTATGGTATTCTACCGCTCATCAATGGAGCGAGTCACGATCGCCTAGTAGGTTTCCTGCGTACGAGACAAGCCAAGTCCCACTCCGTGACAATTCTAACAGCATGCCGATTTTAGAACAATGAGAAGTTTAATGAGCTCAAGGTGGAATAGAACCAAAAACCAGGCATATATTGCGAGACTTTTGTTTCTTTCATCGTTTGTTTGGATCAAATTCGTGTGATATAGTACGTGCATATATATATATATATAATATATACATAATATATACATATATATGTATATATATATGTGTATATATTTGTTACATTCTTTGAATTTATAATTCAATACTGAGTGTTTCATACCATTCATGTGGGCGTTTTAGCTCCATATATAACTTCTCACCTTCCACCTGGTGTTGATATCTGCTAAAACTATACGATTAAATGCATGCGGCCTAATTCAGTATTACAGATACATTATCAATACTTCAAGACACTGAACAGACTATAGATGTTGTTCGTGAAGATCAGAAAGTAATTCGAAAAGTTATCGAGCTAGCAAATCTCATCAAAGGAAACAAAGAGGTATGAAAGCACGTGTATAAGGCAATGAATTGCTTTTCTGCTCCCTTGAAAAGCACTGAAATTTTTGAAAAAGTCTTTTATTAAACGAATGTATGAATTAGAGAAGCTAAAAACTCAATGTTGACCAGTATCATGCCATTTCTTGCGACACGGTAGTCTTTGTTATCTAAAAAAAAAATTAACTTGCGCTATAGATCTAAGAAAAGCTCAAGGAGTTTCTCGTCTAAACTATTCAGCTCCACAATTCTGATAGCAGTAATTATTTAGAAACTACTGAATGTACTGGACGAGATGGATAGTGAAAACACGCTTCGATTACGCTCACTCAACGAACAGATGCTCTCAAACCCCGATCTCACCACGGTTCACCTTGCCGTCGCCACAACGTCAGTGTGTCTGTTTTGTAATGGTTACTGCAGATTCTAATGTAGCTCAGAGTGTGGGTGATATCTATGTAAACATCTGCAGTAAAAGTTCTTAGCTCAACTTTTATCCACTACCCATTTTTCTCGAGGTAACGTACTATGCAAAATTAACTCCAAAAATGCTGAGATACTATCAAAATTTGTGGCCTCAGGTGGGATTCAAACTCACAATAACCCTTCCGGCGACTCACATGTTGTCCATGGCACGACAAAATCCTCTGCTTTTTCTTTTCTCAGATGTCTTAACCATGTCTGTGCTGTTAGCATTTACCTGCCGATTAAACTGATCTGAAATCGAACATAACGTATTGTGTATTATCTACTGCCCTTTCTTCTTTCACAGCGTATATTGATGTGAAATGCCTGAGTTTGACTTACGTCTCACCATTGTTGTGGTTTAATTTCACATCGTCATGCTGTGAAGAAAGAATAGACGACAAACAAAAGGTAAAACCTGATCGAGCGCAGCTTCATCTCAAGTGGGTTGAATGCCGATTTGTGCTCGCTCGGTTCATTTCCATTTGAGAAGTAATTGCTAATAGGACCGATAAGATTAGAACTCGGCCAAGAGAAAAGTACAAAGGCGTCGATGGCAATATATAATATATGAGCTTTCCGAAAGTATAATCGCTAGTTCAAAGCTCACCTGATAATCCAGATTTTTCGTACTGGTTTCAGAAATGGATTAGAAATTGTTCCGTTAGAGTTTGGAAGCGCCGAACAACGAGCAGTATGGGAGACGGCATTTCGAGAAGCGAAGACTGCTTTGAGTGAGTTTAGTTAGCGTCGTAGGTGAACCGTTGCTCCTGTCACGTAAGCCCGAGCTCTACATAAAATCATTGCGTTGTTTTGCAACCAATTATTCTAAACGTTATGTATGTAGAGGCCTGGCTGAAGCTTAATGGTCTGTACTTTTATTTTCTCAAAGAGTTTCTCGAATGTTGTCTAGCATAATTTCTTCTACCAATCTTCATAGCCTACTTAGAAGTTTGTGGTCGTCATCATTTTTCATAAGTAAACCCTTATGGATCGAAGGGAGTTTACGCGGCTCGACTAGGTTCAAGTGGGCAGCGATTTTGGTAACTCAAGAGTTTGAAGATCGAGGGAGAGAAAAGAAGAAGAGTCCATTATGTCCCATTTTAGTGTCTTTCGTCCTAGAATCTTCATTGAACTCGAACGATTAATATTTGTTGAGTTCTACGAAAAAGAAAGAAGAAGAGAGAAAGTGCTGCGACGTTTACGGAACTAAACTTTTTCATTCTTGATGGCTGAAAACCATACAGCTAGAAAAGAATGTGTTTGCAGTCAATCAGCAGATCTCAGCACCTCCAGCTCAATTGAAATCCGTTATTGCACATCAAACAAGGCCTGGATTACAGGTGGGATTTTTGGAATGTGCAACGATTAATTCAAACAATCTATCTGTCTTCGGTTTATTTTTGGTCATTTTTTATTTCATAAAAATTGCTAATAGCTCATTAGCAATTTTTAAGCTGTGCGCTGCTACTGTTGTTCCTGGCAAGCGACCCGATTCGGCTCCTTATATTTGGCTTTGTGCCAGTGATAAGTTCAGTGGGCAGGTTAGTTTCGAAAAAAAATTTCCATAAGAAAGAGTGCGCAAAAAATAGTACTTGAGGCTTCCTGTTCAGTTTTCAATATATCTCATAAATATTATTTGAGGCAACATATCGTGTGGTCTATTATGGGCTCTTGTACAGCCCGATACATGTGTTTCAGCCTTGACAGCCTCAATAGCCGGGCAGACCCTTTGTCTTTAGCAACTCCTCTCGAGGTGCTCCATACTCTACTTGGAGCAGGCGACGACGAGCGATTTATACTGCCATTAAGTGAAGTAAATCACTAGATCCGCAGTGTTGTACACTCGATTGCTCTTGGCTGCTATTTAAATATTATTCCGTTTGTTTCGTGTGTTTTCTTGAGAGCACGCTCAAATATCAATACATATCATAATTATTCATATATATCATAATTATATATCAAAAATATTTGGCTACAGACGACGGGCCTGCCTGACTGACAAGGATGTCAAGGTCGAAACACGTGCAACCGAGCTGTACAAGAGCCAATAGCAAACTACATGACATGTTGGCTCAAATAATTATAACGAGATATGTTGAAGCTTGAACATGGCCTTAAGAAAACACTCGGCATAAACGGTATAATTTCCTACTTTTGTTCTCATTAGGTTATACTTTTAATATGTATAACACCTTAAATACGTCAATAAATTCTCTAGGGCTAAAATTATGACGGAAGACACATCTCTTAAACAGCCACTGGTTTTTGAGCCTATCAAAAAGTACGACAAACACACATGTACACAACAATCAGTGAAGTGAGGATGCACAAGATTACGGCATATGGTCGATTGACTCGCTTTCGTCGCTAGTCTCAATTAATTCGCAGGAAAAACAATGAGATCAGGCTAGCGAAAACCTCCTCAAAGTTAAGTTCAAAGTGGGATTTCTTGTTTTCGTTGGAGCCTGACTATGTATAACCAAAACACGATTTCTGCTGGCTTTAACTTCGATTCCCCTTCTTTGTTCACTAGCCCTTTTAGATAGATCAAACTACCGTCCATGACAAAGAATGCGCTGTAATTTTTCCACTGAGATGTGCTCTTTTATCGCTTCAATCTGAGGACTTCATTACTTTCTGTTTTACAGCATTTAGCAGCGTTGACAAGATGACGTCACTCGGTTATAGATGTTTTTCTATCGCATCTCAACGGATTTGGTAGGGGAGCTACAGTTTCGTAAGATTAGCCTTCATGCGACAAAAATCAACTGTTGTTTCTAAACAAGAATGATTGACTTCTTGTCGAATACTGACTAATGGAACTGAATTTGTTTGAACGCTGTCGAATCCTCCACGTTCTGAAGAAGGCGGAATCGCTAAAACGTCAGCTATTTGATTTATCAATTTCGGGTTTTGGCTCTCATACCTATTTTCTTTTGCTTTAGGTTTTTTCTTGTTTTTTTCACTTCATCTAGGTACTTTTTCTTTGGGAATCGTGAAAAAATATTTCATTACCAAAGTACACGCGTGCTTGTCCGTGGTTCCTAAAAAAATTACACCGCTCCGATCTATTGAATTTTAGGGTTGTTTTTTTCCAGGTAGCTATTTTATCACTCGAAAGTGGTGATCCATGTATCGAAAGTTGTGCAGGAATCGGCAACGCTGCGGTGACGGCAGCATGTACTGTACCGTCGCCATTGAGGTGCGCTATTGCTTTCCTGATCAATTTCTCGTATATGTCTTTATTTTTCAGGAAAAGGAAGCGCAAAGTGAGATCACAGAAATCGATAGAGTATTTCGCTAGAAGTGAAACACTCCTTGACAGGAACAGGTTGATGAACATTCTTTTTTTGAGAAAAAATTACCTCCGTCATCCAAGAATATTACTTTCTCGTTGTTCCAGAAAATACGCATCGTTTCTAAATACATAGTTTGTTTTAGGATATAACTCTTAAATTAGCTTCTTGAACAAATTTCAGTAGCCTTCAATAATATAGTCAAAGACTGCTTCTTCACTACCTTTGTTCTTATCATTCTTTGAACGGCTTGTTATCTTTCAGCAGCGGTGAATCATCCGAATCAGACGATGACATAGCTTCTGGTCAGATCACCGTTTGGATTGGAAATGACGACGGAGAGTGAGTGAAGGTGGCAGTGATAGTTGAGCTCCAGCGAATCAGTCCACTTGATGTCTATTTAGTTCACTCTATAGGGATAATACAATATTAATAATATAATAGAAAATATTAAAAATAAGCAGATCCCAGATTGTTTACAATGCTATGGATTGAGAACAGTTGTGATACAGCACAGTAAAGGAAGATTGGCTAACGTTTCAGCGGTATTGCCTTCTTCAGAGCCGTTTTGTTGCTTAACCCCTTGAGACCCACTTTGATGTTTTAAGCGGCAGGCGGCGAAATCACACGGCGAGCGCAGGGCGTTACAGCCACGATATAATAGTTTCGATTGCTGCGTGAGCCGTAAGAAATCCTGGCATGCCACTTTGCGAACGATGGCACATATACGTGCCATTTGGAGCTCAAGGTATCAATGGTCCTACAGTTAGTACATAAACCGTCAAACATGAGAACGACTCTGAAGAAACGGTACCGCCAAAACTGCGGCCATTGCACTTTCATCACGCTGTATTACGTGCCATTTGGGATTCAAGTGGCACTACACTCAACAAATACCATTGTTGACAACCTCAAATCCGATCAGCAAGAAAATGGTTGAATATCTGATCCATCTCGTAGATAAGAGATAGCTGTTCTTGAGATCAAAGTTTTTTAAATTGAAGACTCCATCCACATTGAATTGTTAAGATTTCCAGAACTAGGTTATATGCAATCAAAACAGCTATCTGGAAGACCAAGAACAAGGAACAGTCTGAAATATGAAGTCAAAGGGTTTCAAAATGGAAGAAAAGTACCAAAAATTCGTCGATCTTTGTCAAGGAATGAGTACATTGTGACATTTCCTGATTGATCCTAACCCGGCAATATCTCACTGTAAAGCAAATCTTGCTTTTGAAAACGACGAGAAGATAGTATGATTTAGTTTTTTTCCTTCGAATTTCGTCATACAGAAATATGGGCGCGTGTAGCGCAATGGTTTGAAGTGCCGCGCAGTGCACATGCCATTATTGCATCGTACGCTTGCGCCGGACTCACAAAACCTTCCTAAACTTTGGAGTGGGCAAATTTTTATTAGACTCGTTTGAGAACACGGCACTGATTCGATCTATCGTATCTAGGGTGCCGCAAAAAGTTCAGCATATCAGATATGCATTCACTCCTAACGCATGCTTGATATATCTGAATGTATGACGCATTTCTAAGGAATTGAGCAACGCTGAACGCCCAATTCTTTATACCTTGACGACAATATGATCGTAAAAGGAGACGGGCATATTTTTGGTATATTGGATTTCCGTATATTGAAGCAGATTGCAATTTAGAGTATTCGTCGTGAACTCAACTGAAAGGATTCGAACAAGAGCTCGCGAACGAGTCGCTCGTCTTTCTAATCCGGTAACTGCCATCACTAGCGCGGCCGGCTATGTGTTCGTCGCCACCGCCAGTCCCACTAGTGTGCAACTTCTACGATTTCATACATCAGCAGGTTTATATAATCAAATGATAGTGGCCTCAAAAATTTCGCATGATTGTAGTTGATTTGGCCAGAAGTGCAAATTTTTGGACATCTGAATGCGTCGTCTTTTCAAAGTATCCTATGAGCTTTCTAGAACAGTTATGTTGTTACACCTTTGCGGACGATAAGTTTCATTATGGCCCTCAGCTGAGCGTCCCGTTCGGATGGTTACGACGATTCATGCGTGGTCCAATACAAATTGGGGTTAATTAAGTTCTCAAAGGAACATTATCATCAAAAAGTGATAGAATGTAACTAATGAGACTCTTGTACTAATAATTTTAGCAATATTACAATGCTTTCCAAAATATGTATTTTTTCAAAGGAAAAAACCTAATCTAGTGAAAACGATAATATTCCCGGTTGTCACTGAACATTTTCACTTATATTCCTGATTTTATTGTAGTCAGTCAATTGCTTAAAAGGTTTTGATTGACAGTAAGCTTGTCTTGTAAAAAAATTTCTATAGTATGCTCTACTAATAAATAGAAATAACGTTTTACTATCGCAGTTCATTTTTCCTAATCTATAGCGAATTTTATTGAGCTATTATAATAGGATTCTGATCCTTATAAATTTTTTTGCCAAAAAAATTAAATGCCCATCTCCAAATTCATGACGAAGCCATGCGCTGTTGAAACCATTCTGACTTTATATCCACCCACCTAATCACCATTATGCCTTTCTGGTTCTGCATCGCTCTCAACTCATTCTTGCGTAGAATTCCCTGCAGAAGTTTTTTTTTGACAAACCTTTGCTCCTCTTATTGCAAGTCCCGGTCCGGTCAAGTAAGTGCCCATTTGCTTAAGTGTCTCCGCTATAAGAACATAGTATACCAGTTGTTTGCAAAGAGATGTCCTCATTTATTGTGGCATGTGTTCCATTGGATTCAGCCTAACACCGTTTGCAAGACGCCCGGGTGGTCTAGGATTCGTGCCCCGCTCCTGCGTGAATCTTCGTTTAGTAAGTGAACTCGTTTTCGCCACAAACTTTAGACATCTTTATTACACATTTGTTTCACTTCAAAGGAACGCACTGGGGAGGGTGTATCTTTCTTTGAATCACACCATCAACTATCAACGCATAAAATTCTTAGTGGTTTATAAACGTTCTAACAATTCTTGTCGACGATTGCTAGCAGCAGGCATACCTTGTAGAAGATGTCCACTGGATCGCCTCACTTATTATCTGCCAGATGTAAGTGATTTATGACCTTCAAAAATCTATCTCTCGGCATGATATCCGGTCTGAAATCGGGGTTGTGAAAGATGTAAGGCTGATTCAATAATCTCTCACATCCGGCAATGGCACTAGACTCATCTGAAGGCCCAAGATTTCTTTATCTCATAGGTCGTCGTATTTTCCCATTCTCATTCTTCTGCTGGCAGTAAACGTCCGTCTACCTCACAATCGATTACCAAACATCCCTCATGAGCAGTTCCTAGAAATCGGCTGACTTGTTGCAGTAGCATAGGGCATCGCTTTCAAGACCTGCCTTAGCTAGTGAAGGTGAGCATATTGGAGGACACCACATTTCTCGACCACTTCACCCACTGCATCGGTAATAGTTGAACCGCCTTGTATTTGACTATTTACACTTTACCCTGAGCTATTGATGCATTTTGCCCGTCGCTCTTCTGGTTCTTCCCTTTTTCGTCGCCAACGACTTCTTCGTAACTAGACAAAAGCATGCTGCCTAGCAAAACTTGCAAATCGTCGGAGTCTGACATAACGTAAAAAATCAAACTTTGGGCAAAAACGTGCAACATAGTAAGTTGCAAAGATTAAATATCTCATTTGATATAAAGTACTAGAAACAGCTATGGTGGAAAAAACGATAATCTCGTAGATGCAAGATTTTCCAACAATCTTCCTACCCTTCTAAGGCATTAGAACTGTGTTTACTCAAAACGCTCGTTTCAATATAATTACTACACTAGACTTTGATCTGTGCACCCAGAAAAACACTTCGTATAAAATCAAAGGGGGAATGAGTTATCTTGTTTTGCATGTTTTGATGTTGAGAATGTTTTACTTGAAATATTTGTTCAAGCAACTTCTTCTAACAAATCCTACGATTCGCAGTCTTTTAAAAGCAAAGAATCGACCTTTCTCGCATCAAATTCGTTACAATGTCTCACAATTATAGGAACACCTTTTTAATGGGACATCTACAGTCATTGTCAGAGGCTTTAGAATGTGTACATTCTACTCAATACGCAATCGCATCATAGGGTATAGATTTTTGAATACATTGGCAAGGATATCTTGTTGCAGAAGTGAAAACACCATATTTTGTGAACTCGGTATGACAGCCAATCCAACGCCTTATCGAGGTACTTGCATCGATTGTCGAAGGAAAACAGCCAAACTGGGTGAAAAAAGTGTGCTGAGACAGCGCTACAGTTCAAAATTTCAATATTTCCTTGTTTCCTTGAAGAGAAATGTTCTTTTTTGCGCAACTCTACGGAATATATAAGTTTCCTCAATCTCTTCTTCGCATACTATGCCTATGTACGAAGAATTCGAACGAAATTACGCAGTGATTCGAGGAATAGGAATTCGAAATACACTAATAGTCAAAAAATATTGGCAGTTATCGTTGAAGTGGAATCGCATGCAATAAACATTAGTGTTTCTAATGAACTGTTCATTTTTCCAATTTTCAACCATTATGATGAATTTCGTGTACTTGATGCAATAAAGTATTTGAAAAATAAAAAAATAAGGAATGAAATTGATTATATTGTAGGTAAGTGTAAATATAATACCATGAAATGCTTGGAAAAGGTTCAAACTACAGCCATCTCATAAATACTTGGTTTTTCCCTTTGGAGGTGTAAATTTCAAATGGAGCAATCACATTAACTCTAGGTAAGAATTCCCTTTTTGAAGTCTGTTCTTTTATATTTGACGATTCACTGACACAGAAATCCCATTTGTTGACAAAAAAAGTATAAACTTCTCTGGAAACTACCACATTGGCATTGGAGCACGCGCCGGCTGCCTCTCTTCGTAGCCGGCCGAACCAATCGCGAGCCGAAAATGGCGCCGTCCGCAAAGGGTTAAAATGCTTATAAATATTAACGTTTTAACGAACTTATAGCAAATAAGTTGTAAGTTAATCTCATTTCGATGTGTCTACCACATTGGCAATCGATTGAAACAGCTTTCCACATATCAAAAAGTTGAATTAGGAGTAGTTGTTCTTTTCTGTAATCTTTTGAGTTCGATTGACGTCAGCATTCCAGAACGTTTATGGGAACTGGATACTCCTGTTGCTATGAGCCATTCGTTGACGCGGCCAATTTTGGCAATGTGTCAAGTCGGACGACGTCTACTGATGCTTAGTGGTCACCAGATACATGCCATGGATACTGAAGGAACTGGATGGGAGGTAAACTTAAAGGAATATTCATTGTCGTAAAGATCAAGAAATGGGAATTGTCGAAGATCTTGAGGTTTAGAGAGCGTCTCTAGATAGTCAAATTGCCAACAATTTAGAAACCGGTCGACATTGTCGCCTCATCCGATTGTCTTCAACTGATAACGTCGTCTGGTTCGGTGATATTTTGTTGCGGACGTCGATCAACCAATGTGTACGTGGTGGACGCGTTCTCGTTGAAAGTGCTGAATTATTTTGGTATTGCCACTTGTGTACGTACTCATCTAGATGGTGAGCCAGATCTTGATCATTTCCATACTCAGTACATATTCTGAGCTTTCTCGAGGTTTGGAATGTCAATTGCCTACGTACGTTTCGGTGGTAACCAGGTTCTCGAAAACAGTCGAACAAAGAAGATTGTCTTTAGAATGAAAGCCAGCCACGTGCCATCGGCTGTAAAATGGCCCGCACAACGATTCATTTTTCCGCTGTTAACCCACTGAGACCGCTCACCCAACAGCGCTAGCTCTGTCCCATAGCGCGCAGCGGTTCGCCGGCTCAGCGGCGAGCAGCACGCAGTGACGAGTGCCTTGTGCTGCCATTCACGGGGAAGAAGGTTGCTGGTTCGATCCCTTAACGCGAGGATTCTCTGTGACCGTACCACAAGCAGTCGTTTTGCCATTTATTACTTTATCACCAATTATTCAACAATCCACAACTTATAACAGTGCCTATATCATAGTATGTTCACATATAACATATTTACGAAAAAGAATAGTGACAATAATGGAATTCAGATAGTGTCAAATTGATCGTTTCTGTTACGGTGTTACTATTTGAGATATGGTTGTTAGTGATTTAAGCATGTTGTGCTGGAAAACAAAAGAATTACACCGAAAAAATTACGGAGAATCGTAGTGTTTTTGAAATCGTACCAGCTACCTCATTTAAGATGGATCCCAGCATGAGGCTTTCGCCACTGCGGGCTGCTAGCCATCGAGCCGCCGCGCGCGACTAGGCGGGGCTATCGCCTTTGGGTCAGTGATCCTCAATGTGTGGACATACTGTGCCTCCCTCTGCCTACTGTGTAGGGTTGACTGGTGGAGGCATATAGATCCGATGAAGCGGGCTAGACCATCGGAACGTAGGAAGCCACTGACATGGTAACGTCGAAAGCGCCAAAAACATCCTTGCATTCTACGTATTGAATGCTTATAACTGTTTGAGAACAGTTGGTTAAAGGAAGAGATTTCTGTATTATGATAATACTGTCTGAAGTGAAGGAGTAATATGCGAAATTAGCAAATAATCTGTTGGAACATCGCGGTAATTAATCAAGAATAGGAAAAGCGTTCTCACTCAGATGACGCCAAAATATTTCAATAGGCATGCCGCCCTCAACTTATGGCTTCTAAATATCAATAAGATCTTTGAAAAATATTTATCAGGTCGTGAGGATATCATTCGTGAGCACAAAATGGGATGCTTACGAATCTCGTGTGTTACCGTTGCCACTTCACAACTTTGGATTGGCACCTCGGCCGGGTTTGTCATTTCCACACCTTTGCACTGCGCAAAGACTCAGCCAAATCGCCTTTATCTGGTGAGTTCAAGAAACCACATATTATTATTTTGAGTTTGAATCGTGTCGGATCTTGTTGGGTTTTTGTGTTTATTGCTTTTTAGTCGCTTCGATTTTAGTACGCGAAATGGGACATAGTGGCCCGTGTCGAGTATTGGTTCCAATAAACATTGCGCTGAGAAAGGCAAGGCGGATGTCTCTCAATGTGCCTTCACAGCAAGCATCGCAGGTTATCTTTCAGAATAGAAAATAAAAGTCGTATAATGGACTAAGAATAAGGATATTGGGTCGTTCCATAAGTTTTAGCATTAGAGCGACAAACATCAAATTTATCAACCAAAATTAGTTAAAATTTCACGGTTTCGATACTCTATGGCTCACTTTCTTGCGAACATTTTGGTATAAAACTTGCCTATACTTGCTTTAAGATGGAGCTGTCATGAGAACAGATCCGCTTGCCAGCATTCTTCTACAATCAATCAACTGAAAGTGTGGGAAATGCTTTAGCTTGACTATCTTAAAGCTCGTAAAGAGAGTCGTCCTCACAATCATTACATGACATTCATGAAGAAGACTGAATGCTCAAGCAGCAGCCATAGCGGCACGTACTATATCTGAAGACCATTGTGAAGGATGAGGGCGAGGAAAAGAAATGAATGCAAGAACTGCTAGGATCTGCAGGGCAGAATGTGATGACGAATTCTATAAAGTCATTATACTAAATACGACTATAAGAAACCCACAAACTATACAAGTAGCCTTACATAAAAACCTTCAGTCTCTAGAGAGTACGAAGTATTCGAGACGTCAGTCATCAATTTTTAAGAAGATGCATCAACCTCGCGCTAGCTCTAGGCAAAGGTACAGTTTGTGAGATATTATTATTGGAAACTATTTTCGAAAAGACAAAACGACTTTGATACGTGAGGATGATGTGTTGACAACATTTTGGGCATGTCCAAGAATACACATTATTTGAAGGATCACAAGCTCAGTAGTTGGCAGAGCACGTGTTTAGCTCAAAATGGATTCAAGGTGTGAAGAAAGCAATTTTGAATGAACTTTAATCTTCAACAGTGGTAATTTCGAGAGTAAACTGTTTTGCGTGTTTGAATCCAGAAACGCCCTATATCTCTTTCTTACAACCGTAGTCGTTATCACTTAATGTGCGTGGATGTACATTCTTTTGCCTGGATTGCATCTTGTACATCGATCTAGTCAGAGGCTTCAATAAAACAGCTCGAAATACATGATAGACTATTTTGGATTTTCTCCTAAAGGCGGGCCTCACTGTACTCCAGAAACTCGAAAAGCCACCTGCATATTCTCTCTCACCTTATCCATCAGCTCTGTACGAGCTTACCAACAGAAGAAAAGTATTATGTCACAATACTACCTTAGTAGAGCAGGACGTGAAATCTTCACAGTATGTTGTCATAGCTTGAGGCAGGAACACTTAGGGAGACAGATACCTGAGTTTGAAGCACTCACTTATGGAAAGATACTCAAGCGGATTATCGATGGCGTTGATACCAAGTAGAACCTTGTTGTGGGCTTATCCTTTTCCATAATTTCCTTGCCTCGAAGAAGTTCGTATTCGAAAGAGATTGATGAAACAACGGAAAGTTCCTTTGGAAGATCACTGATACTGGTCACACCCCAACTACAGACAAGTAAGCGGCCTCTTATCATAGAGGTCCGATACTATTGTGACGAACCGCTTCTCACCACGATCAAGGAATATCTCCATTTACTTCCTGAGTGGTACTCTGTACTCACAAACTAATTAAGCATCTCAGATAGATGCTTTCAAGTTTACAGCCTTAGATTTGAGCTTTCTTCCTAGGACATATTAGGTTAATTATTTCAGTTACTTGTTGCCAGTTGTGGTGATGGTCTGGATGATCGGAAAGGTAGTCAGGATCCGACCAACGATGCAGTAAATCATCTGATTTTTTGGAAATGTCCACAACTATGTGATACTAGTTGAATACTCTCTACATGATGTTGTTTATGAATTTTTTCTATTCCAGTACCCACCTTTTTGCATTCGAACTGATTTTTCTCTTTGGCAACTCGAATTTAGTCATTCCTGCATATTTGATTTTTTGGGGATTTCGTGGCCGGCTTTCACAAACTGTGGAAGTAAAAATTTCTGTTAATTTAGAACTGTGTTGCTTGTCGTATCTATTCTTCGAAATCGTTAACTCTTATGTATCGGGCGGCGATCAGCCTCCTTAAGTCAAAATCTCTTATGGAATGGTCGCGATTACAGGCATAGGTTTACAGCCAGCCGAACTCTTATTACGACGAGCTTTTTATACTTCTTGAACACAGGAAGATGAACTTCCTGTTGTGTATTTAGTAAGTGTGCCTTACAGAATTTATGTGTCACAGTGGAGTGATAAAAAAAGAGAATTCAGGAGACAGTGCTGAGTTAACAGCTCACGATTACTACTTTATTGTGTTGTAATCCACAGTGGAAATAAATATTCTTTGTTCTTGGATAGATTACTTACGTTTCACTGAAAGTAATCCAACAATCAATATTCATTGAGTACTCATCAACTCAAAGAATTGTTGATATCTTCTTTATAGTCTATATAACATTTTCTCACTATTGATGATCACCTTAGAAAATGGATGCTGCTGATATTTCTGATTAAGTCAAAGTATTATCTGCTTATTAAATTAATTAATTTCCCATCTGTTCTTGTGTTATCGATTCCGTTGTCTACTTAACATATTTGCTAAATACCTTATGTTTTCCACGATTCGCCATGACACGGGGCTCACAACGACTACAATTTCCACATATTACAACATATCTTATTGCATAATTTGGTCCCTCTTTGCGCGCCTGAACGATGTCTGTGCTTCTCTTCTTCTGCGTATACCCATAATTTTCTTTACATCCTCCACATGCCTTAGCAGATGTAAAAGTTTTGTATGCATCGAACAAAAGCTCATCCATCACTCACGCAAACTTTTGGTTTTGTATGAAATGCTACAAAGTTTATTTTCCGGTTTTGACTTCTCATTTTCCTTATTCTATGTGTTTTTATTTAATCTGTCCTCGCTGCATTTTTTTCACTGTGTGGATAACAGTACTCCTGGCATTCAATTTTCTTTCTAGCGATTTTCATAGACGTCGCAGAATATTGTGAGCGCATCTCCTGTAATCTCGAGGATAGGATGGCTGCGATATACCAAATGGCGTTCCCTCGCGCGGCGAGCATCATTACCGCTTGCCCACGGCACCCTGAATCTTACTATCCTATGACAGCATTTGCTCGTCAAAAATAATGCTACACAGTTCATGCGATGTCAGTTTAGTGAGGCTTCGGACTCCTATGCCTCTTCACTGTCCACATTCTCCAAGCCTTACCCACCATTTACACGCAATTGCCTCTCGACGAAAAAGAGAAAGTAAATTTGCATTATAAATAAGGCCCCCTTTCTCTATAAATGCGAGTGTTGCCACTAGTAATAAGTATAAATTCCACTCTTTTTTGTGAGATCTAATGTAAGTTGTTTTTGTGTACATGATAGGTGATCCGTTGTAGAAATAAGAAAATTTGTTCTGGATTACCGTCACAAGAAACAGTCGCTGCACTGTTAGAAAATGCAATATTGACTAGTATAGGATGTATTTTCAGCAGATAAAACTTGCATAACAATCTCGTCTTAGCTTAATAATCTAGAGATATGATTGATTGCTACATTGCCGCCCACATACGTGTTCCAGGTGAGGCCTCATGAAAGGCACAGAATGCGTTATCAGATTATTTCCATCTCGTATAATAAGGAATTACGGACTAAAATGACAATCTGTACCTACGATGCATCATCACTTGCTCACGAATGCGCTGTAAAAGATCTGTTGATTCAGGCAAGAAGGCTTAGGTAAGACGTCATTGGCCTGGTTGAGATGAGAAGACGCCACTCTTCTCACGCCGTTTATGACACCGGAGATAAAGTGTTCCTAGGAACATGCGATGGCAGAGGTGTCGGCGACATTGACGTCTTCGTTAAATCAAATTTGGCCGAGAACATCGAATCATCTCAGCAACTAACAAACCGTAAGGGACGATTGAGGTTAAAACGATGTGAACAATGCGGGCTTTGACTATGTTCGTTGATTAGCACCAACATCAAGCTAAGAACCCGTATAATTGGGTCTTCCGTTGAATCTACTGTTACCACAACTGTAAAGAAACCGTAAATCCCGAGCCATGGAAATCATTTCAAATGTGTCATAGCTTAACCAAATCAGTGAGCTGTTTCTAGATAACCCTCTATTCATCTAATTTTTTCTTACTCAATATTTTTCACATTGTCATAGCTCTTCTATGAGTATATCTTGGACACAGCATGTTCTGCGAGCTAATCCACCTTGAAGCATATTGCTGAAAATACATTACGCAGCACTGGTAACCATGACCAACGTTCAAAGTTGACGCGAAGATTTTGAGCAAAATCGCAATACTTTTTTCTTTCTCAAAAGCAATCTTTATGCACAAAACGATGAAAAATTAAAAATTATTGCTCTCAACACGTAATGTCAACACAGATAAAGGCCTTATGGTCAACGTTCAGCACTACCAATTATGGAGAAAGGAATACTTGTGGCACACCCGTCAAAATATCTACAAGAAATGCGAGATTGCTCGTTAAATTCCGCGCAGCCAATCATAAACTCACACATGCTTGTTTAGCACATGTAGGAGGATGTGATATGTGATAGATTAGGTCACCAGTATTACTAGATAACGGATGTCCAAAAAGACAAATATAATGCCAAAAACAACAGCACTGGTCGGAAATCGAATCCGAATCTCTCGCGTGTCAAGTGTTCTACCCTTGAATCACGAATGTCTGAAATGCACTATGATAAAGTCATAAGTCCTTACGCTTTCCCTATGAGTCAAACGCGAAGTTTTCATAGCACAATTTGTTCAAACAGCTGACGTTTCTGTTGCTTCGACTTCATCAGAGTCTGGAAAAATCAGGCTGTCCACAACCCAGTCAGCCCTTATCTATTAGTTCGCTCGAGAAAATCACCAAACCGTGGATTTGCATCGCTCCAAGAACAAGTCAACCTTCACATACCATAACTTTTTTGAGCGGAGACCAATCGTACACAGAATATATGAAAAATGGATGAAAACTTATCTTGATTAGCTGACGCGAGGTTGATAAAAACAGTTGTAGAAATTCGGCTGACGTTTCGGCGACCCGCCTTCTTCAGAGCCTGGACGTATATAGTATTAGTCTATTTGAATGATCGGATGGTCTTATTTATATGCTGCCTAGTCACGTTAGAAGATCAAACGAAGAAAGGGCGCGAGATCTCGCTTGATGGTGACGCACTCGTCCTTCCGATCATTTCGGGGTTTTGGGCGTTTATCCAAAATGCCTCAAGAGTCTTGCGCGTGGACGTTTTTGATTCCTGCGCCAGGATTGTGACAGTCACATCAAAATCCTTGTTGTTGTGTTTTTGTGCCCTATGTAAACCTAAAGGTTTGGTTTTATCTATTTTAGATTTACTGTCTAGATGTTCTTTTATGCGGACGAAAAGTGGTCTCCCGTTTCGCCTATATATTCTTCCCCGCATGTTTACATGTTAGCAAATAAATGTGCCTGATCTCATACAATCTCCCTCTTTTCCGTTGGGCAGATCATACAGTTGTTGGTGTTGCACAATCGATCATAGAGTCTATTGCGGATCAAGCTGATGGCGTAGGGTGGGAGGTGGTCCCAGAAGGGCTATCTCAGTTTGTGGATCTTAGTCATCAACGTAGCAAAACACGCACGATCTTACGTAGATTTTGTAACCGTGAGAATCTATTTATGCATTTTTGTCGTTTTCAAAGACTCAAGCAAGTACCTCTGTTATCTTCGCTGATAATCGATGATTTACGAAAATCCGAATTTTGATAGTCAAAAAGATTCTATATTGATTTCAGTGGTAGAAATTTATGCATCCATTTGTCAGATTTGCAAACTCCTCAAAGCATTTTTTTCGTGCTTTTTACAGTATTCCTGTTCTGTGCCACACATGTTATTTATAACTGATATGAAAAACTTTCCAATATTTTCGATGAAGCTCTTCAGTCGTACCATCGCTCCCAATAATGATTCAGAATGTGATGAGGATTTCGGAACGGTAATAGGACACTGGATTGTTTAAGAACCAGGTAATCAAGGGGGGTCATGTCCTATCAATGCAATTTTCGAACTTCTTAGTTATTTATAAATAAGTATATATACATGCATAGAAAACATGTATAAGCATGTCTGTCTATTTATCATTCATATATGTGTATGTAAGTGTATATACACATGTGTATATATATTCATATATATTTATATTTACAAATTCATTCATTAATATATTATTTATTACTGCTGAGATATCTGAAAAAATTATCAGGACTTTTCACGCACCCTGTATGTACATAAGTGCATATGTATATACATGTATGTATGTGTATAGTGCGTGTGCATGCACATATATATAATTTATATGTCCGTACGTGTATGCGTGTATATGAGCATATACATGTCCATATATATACATGGGATATGTATGCCTACACATATGAATGTGCATATGTTATATACATGTGTATACACGCATATATATGCGCATCTATGTATATATATATATATATATATAATATATATATGTATATTTTAGGGGGTTAGCCATGGGTCAACGCTTAGCACCTAGTCTTGCCATCGCTTTTATGTATAAGGTGGAAGCTCCAATTCTCGTTCACCGCCCATTGCTCTACTGCCGATATATAGATGACTGTTTCATTGTCTGTTCCACACAAGAGGAAATGGACAAATGTTTTGAAGTGTTGAACGGACAGTCAGAGCATATCAGATTTACGCGAGAAAGTCCAAACGGGGGCTGGCTTCCATTCCTAAATACCCAAGTAAAGCTTTTGGATAGTGGCTATAGTACAAAGTGGTATCGAAAACCAAGTAACAAGAACATTTTGGTCAATTACCTCTCCTCTCATCCTTCACACATGAAAAAATCGCTAATTAAAAACATGTTTCGAACAGCTAAAAGTGTGTGCACAGGAGAGGAGGAAAGGAACGAATCATTAGACTTGACACGAAAGATCGCCATTTCCAAACGGCTACAAAACATTTGCCACTAGGGAATATTCAAAAAGTGGAATTAGGTCACAAAAGAACAATACTCCGCACCTGAATAGAGTCCCCTTCAAATTACCATTTATATCAAACGAGATTAGTAGCGCGGTTAAAAGGTGCCTGAAAAGATGCGGTCTTGAAAATTCCGTGGTAATTATCGAAACCCCACCTCCCACCCTACGCCATCAGCTGATCCGCAATAGACTCTATGATCGATTGTGGCAACACCAACAACTGTATGATCTGCCCCAACGGAAAAGAGGGAGATTGTATGAGATCAGGCACAATTTATTTGCTAACATGTAAAACATGCGGGAAGAATATATAGGCGAAACGGGAAGACCACTTTTCATCCGCATAAAAGAACATCTAGACAGTAAATCTAAAATAGAGAAAACCAAACCTTTAGGTTTACATAGGGCACAAAAACACAACAACAAGGATTTTGATGTGACTGTCACAATCCTGGCGCAGGAATCAAAAATCCACGCGCAAGACTCTTGAGGCATTTTGGATAAACGCCCAAACCCCGAAATGAATCGGAAGGACGAGTGCGTCACCATCACGCGAGATCTCGCGCCCTTTCTTCGTTTGATCTTCTAACGTGACCTAGGCAGCATATAAATAAGACCATCCGATCATTCAAATAGACTAATACTATATACGTCCAGGCTCTGAAGAAGGCGGGTCGCCGAAACGTCAGCCGAATTTCTACAACTGTTTTATCAACCTCGCGTCAGCTAATCAAGAAAAGTTTTCTCCATTTTCATATATCAATTGATTATGCCGAGGTTTATAGAAAGTCGAACTTTTGAATTGTTGCAATATCGTACACAGAATATTCCACAGAATGTACCACCGTGAATATCAAGTCGTAAACATTGAAGACAACTCAATGCGGCATAATATCTAATGCAACTGCATTTGCCGAGTGTCGAACCCGGGTCTTCGCGTGCAAGGCAGGCATTCTATCAGTGAACCGCAAATACCTACCTTACGAAACGAATCAAATCATAAGCGTCAAAAAGCAGAAATCGTACGACGTAATATTCAAAGCGTTGCGTTGGCCTGGAATCGAACAAGGGTCGCCCGCGTGGCAGGCGAGCATTCTACCACTGAACCACCAATGCTCTACATCTGGAGTCAAGTGATAAGCCGACCTAAGCAAATATAATCTGATTCTTACGTCAGCGATCTTGCTACTGTTGCCTACAATTTTGACCTTTTCTAACCTTAGTGTATAAGCGCTGCTGTCGGGTATCAATTCGTCGTTTTCTTCTGTCACTCATTGTATTTTGTTCTTCGTACTTTGCACATATTCAATTTGTGGCATCATTTTAGGTGTGATGATATGGTACAATAAAAATTCAGCCTTTTGATTTCCGCCATTAGTGGAGGCCACGTTGCATTATGTTTTCGTCGACAGTCGGTAAGATCATCTTGCAGAAAGGGCCGCTGTCATTACTACGGCGTGTTTCCATAACGAAATTCGGAGTTTTGTCGTCATTAGGGACAGATGTGGTTACTAAGGGTAGACCTTGTAGAGAAGATTTCGATAAGACCATTTGTAGGTGAAAAATGGCTTATGCTTCCTGTGCAAATTCACGATTTCAGAGTAGAAACCACATCTAACATTTTTTTGAATATTTCGCCACCGTAGGACGAAACAGGAGCCTGCATAGCATCTAGACCTTAACGGCTCAAAACATGATATATCCTTGTCAAATCGTTCTTTGAGCAAGGTCTATAAAAAAGCGATCGAACGGTGAGGTATGATCCATTCTGAAAGCGACAACCATGACTGTCTGTCACTACAATGCCAGGTAAATCTATCATCTCAGTTTCGCTGACTTATTGGTCGGAGTCGATTCCTTCATAAAGGAGTATAGCCTCGAGCGATCGGTTGAAGCGAGGACGGTGCTACCGACGAGTTTTGGTAGGTGAAACAGACGCCTGTTTAGCACTTAGACCTCAATTTTTTATAATATGTTATAACCATGTCAAAATATTGAGTTTTGAACTCTTTTTGAATGACTTTACGTTCCTTGTCTATATTTACCCGTATCCTAATCATTTTCATTTTCTGTTTCTTATTCCAACAACTATTCGCCTTCACACATTACCTTGAACAAATAATAGTCAAATGCTAAATGATATCATCACATTGAACATCTCAAATTCGATGTGAATCTCTCAGTTTTGATATCCTCTTATTCCATACAGTACTCAAAAGTCGTAACTTCTCCAATAAGAGTAATAATAAGGTGGGCTTTCAAGATAACCAGACTATTGAATTGTCTTGTAAATACCTGAGAATCTGATTGCTAACCATTTTGAGCCATGAACGTGGTCCGCTGTAGGAAGACTATAGAGCCCGCTACACATGTTTCGACCTTCTTCCCTCATTTGATGACAGGTGTAATAGTACGTCCGCATCTAGTCTATACAGGAGTTGGGTTGCCCGAGAAGACTGGCTGAAGACGAAGGGCACTGGCCGACTAAAGATAATGTTAAGGCCGAAACACGTGTAGCGGGCTCTATAAGTTTTCCTATAGCACATCACATTCATGACTCAAGAAATGGTTAGCAGACATATTGAGAAGGACATATTTTTAACCTGTATTGTAGACTGCTGATGTCTACCTCATAAGAGTGTAACTCAAAGGCATACATTCCTCATTGCGCAATACTGAAGGGAACTACATGGAGAAGACATCCATTACTTCGACTGTTTTTGGATCTCGCTTTAAACAATGAATCAACCTGTGAGAATGTTTAACACGTTGCGGTCCACATGGATGAAATTTCATGCACCGATCGGCGCGCCACACGTCAGGCAATTGATCTCGGAAGGCGTCGCGATTGAAATAAGGAAATCACATTGGTGAATTGGGTTTTTGAGAGGGCGTTTCACCTTCAAATGGTGGAACATTAGAAAAGTGAACTCTGCTAAGAGAACTCTAGTAAAAGTAATGCCTATGTGTCCAAAAATTTCCTACATTTTAACGATCGAACCACATCCATTCGGAATGTAACATAAATCTCGCCTCAATCAACAACTTTTTCGTATTATCTATGATTTTGTGGTGATTTGATAGTCACATAAATACAGATATCAATACTAAGCTTGTTTCTAAAGAGACATCCATAGCACGTTTTGTCAGCGGAGATAAGATTACGCACTGTCCCTAAAGACTAGCTATTGTGCTTTAACTTTACCGAAAATTCGTTGGTGAAAATGTTATAAGATTTTAATTCATGAGTCCTCATATCATAAGGAAAAGATAGAACATCACTTCAGGGTTTCTCGCAAACGTATTTCTACTGAAAATGGCAACGAAAGTCAAATCAGTGGAACAGTGACGCACCTTCAACTCCTTTTCTCACTTTCTTTTCATTTTCAATTTTTGCTTACCATTCAGTTCTGTCAGGTATTTACAAGACAATTCAATAGCGCGGTTATTTCGAAAACCCACTCTATTAATATTCATATGGAAGAGGTTATGAATTTTCAGTGCTGTACAGAGTGTTATGATATCAAAACCATAAGATTCGCATGGCATTTGAGATGCTCAATGTGATCATATGATTTAGCACTTGACTATTAATTTGTTGAAAGTAATGTGTGATGGCGAATAGTTGTCGGTGTAAGAAATAGAAAATGAAAATGAATAGGATACGGAAAAATATAGCCAAGGAATGATAAAATGAAGAGTTTGAAATTTAATATTGTGACAAGGATATAATATGATATACGAAATTAAGGTCTAGGTGCTAAACAGTCGCCTGTTTCGTCCTACCGCAGCGAAATATTCAATTATGTCGTAGATTTGGTTTTCTCCTCCGAAATCATGAGGTTGCACAGGAAGCAATGGCCATTTCTCAACAGTAAATAGTCTTATTGAAATCTCAACTATCACGTTCCACCCTTTAGTACCCTTGTATGTCCCTAGTGACGACAAAACTGCGAATTACATTATGAAGACACACTGCAGTGATGGCAGCGTGCCCTATCTGCAAGATGATTTCACCGACTGCCTACGAAAACATAACGCAGCGCGGCCTCCAATATTGGCGTAGACCAAAAGGCTGCATTTTATCATTTTTATTGTACCATATCATCACACCTATAATGATGCCGCAAACTGAATATGTGCAAAGTACGAAGAACAAAATACAATGAGTGACAGAAGAAAACAACGAACTTACACCCGACAGCAGCGCTTATACACTAGTGTTAAAAAGGTAAAAATCTTAAGCAACAGAAGCAAAGTCGCTGACGTTAAGATCAGAGTGTATTTGCTTTGATCAGCTCATCACTAGACGCCGAAATGTGAGCATTGGTGGTTCAGTGGTAGAATGCTCGCCTGCCACGCGGGCGACCCGGGTTCGATTCCCGGCCAATGCAACTTTTGAATATTACGTTGTATAATTTTCGCGTCTTCGACGCTTATGATTTGATTCATTTCGTAATGTAGGTGTTTGCGGTTCAGAGTAGAATGCCTGTCTTCGCACGGGGAAACTGTGCTCGATACAGCCATGGTGCTAGTATTATGTCGCATTACGTTCCGATGTTTAGACTTGATATTCAGGGTGATCTCTGTAGGGTTGGCCTCCGCTCAAAGAGTGGTGAGTAAGTTGGAGGTTGATATGCTACTGGAGCTATTTAAATTAACGGTTTGGTGATTTTCTCGAGTGTACTATTAGATAAGTATGGCTGACTGGGTTGAGAACAGCCTAATTTTTCCAGACTCTGCTGAAGACGAAGCAACCGAAACATCAGCTGTTCAATCAAACTGTCCAAGAAGGCGCGGATTAATCAGTATTTCACTGCGTTGAAAAAGAAGATAGAAGACGAACTGAATGCTAGAAAGCAAAAGGATCCGCACAGTGAAAAAACACACTGTGACACGGATCAGAAAAGTTGCTAAAGTAGGCATCCCAGTCATCGTGAAGAACTCAGGCTTCATGCTCAAATGCTTCTTCCCATTCATCCGCCATAAGGCTTTTCGAACATTTCACATGAAGCTTCGTTTGCTGCAATACAACTTCATCTTTACTAAATGAATATCCTAGAATGCTGACTGAGACGATTTGCCCTGCAGCCCTGGAGATAACCGAGCTACAGTATTAGGAGATGGAGCAATGCTTTGTCTGACATCGTGTTTTCCGATGCAACACCTCATTAGCTACAGCGCTTCCAGAGCTGCCAAAATCACTGACAATAGGGCTTAATAGTAAGTATGTATATGAAAAAACATGACGGATCCGCTTTAGAAATTCTGATTAAAATTCGAGCTCTTAAAAGTGCAAACGTGACATTTTAGCACCCTGGCGACGAACGAAACTCATATAGGTTTCAAATAGTGTTGTGATAGTGAGGGGTACGATAGCCAGACATTTTATTCTCTTCCTACTGCGTAGTTTTGGAAAGCACAATTTTTCCCTTTTTTGTGATCGATCAGTGGCCTATCCCTCAAGTACTACGACGAGTATCGCTCTCCAAAGTATATCTTAGTTTTGTCGAGAGACATGTATTTGGAAGGAGAGGTCGGTGTAGATGGTTAGCCAGTGAGGGGCACAGTTATGACTGTGCGCCCGAGACCTGTCTATTCAGCGCGCAACATCATTTTTCGCTAGTAGCTCGCCCGTTTTAACTCTCTTGATATTCCTTTAGCCTAGAGTTTAGATTGGATCTACACGATTTGCCATCGCAGGTGAGGTGGGCCGGAAACGTAATGCGTTTCGACGAGAACTGATGGACAAGAGTCGTTACCGACTGGATTTCTCAAAATGTAAAACGCACAGCAGGAAAGTAACCTACTCAGTAGCCCAATTTGTTCGCAGAAATCTTAGGAAGGAGATAAAATGTTCAGCGAAGAGGAAGGAGAACCCACTGAGCTACTTTTGCAAGAGATGGGATAAATAAAAGTGTAACTGATGGTTTCTCGAGTCACTTGGCGACCAACAAGACGAAAGGTGATTTAGGTCATTGTTATTTTCTGGTATGATTTAGAAGGAGAGTATATGAAAAATTTTAACACATTTTATAAGGTGAACTATGTAATTTTTCTAGTTTAAAATAGATGACTTTTTTATGAGATCTTCCCACAAGTTTTAACATTAGAATTAAACACCAAGTTGATTTACTTGAGGTTGTAAAAAATGCTCAGCAAAACCATTCGAAGTGTGCGCCATCAGATTGAACACATCATTGCGTCTCTCTGAGAGCAAATGAATACCGCTTTCTGCAAATTTTTCCGAGCTTTCTTTTGGGATCAAATTTGGCCACAATTGCCGCATTATAGCCGATCAAGGAAGCTTTTATCGCAATTTTCTGCTTTACGATCACGCATTCGGATGCAAATTACAGGCCGAATTCAAGAACATCGATCGTGCCAAGGCCCAAGGATATGTGCTCAGGCTAACAGCGTTGCGGCTCCTTGTTGAGTTTCGCGATGGCGATACCAACTTGAAGTATGAGCTGCACTCCGGGCGTCCGCGTGAAGTTGATCGAGAAGGCTTTATCGAAGTAGTTGAAGAGGGTCTGACTTTGACTCTCGAAGAGTTAGCCAACGAATTTGACTTTTCAATATGTCAAGTAATCATTTTTGAACCACGCATGTCATGTGGTCGATTAAAATAGGTTGACTTATAGAGCCCAAAACACGTGTTTCGACATTGTGGTCTCGCCAGTCGTGCAGCTACCCTTTCTCGTTTTTTGCCAGCCCTGTATGAGGCTCCAATCCCCACAATAAGAGTTAGCGACGACGAACGTGAAATTATCACTGAACACAGAATGTTGTACACTCGATTGCTCTTGACTAATTCGCGAGTGGTTAGTTATTTTACTGACGCCTTTTTCGTATGTGAGGGGTGAGAAAAGAGATAGTGAACGAGGATATTCTTATTACTTGGCTTTCGGTACCACTTTGTTATGCAGCCGCTCTCGGTTAAGCTTATTTGCACGTTCAAGAAAGGGAGCCAATCATCTTTTGGTATCTCACGGGTGAATTCTATATAATATGAGTGTTCATTCAACAATTCAAACCAATTATCTAGCTCCTCTTAAGCTCCTCTCTTAGAGAAATCGGTGACTATTATTGAAATACCACCGAATACTCTAAGACGCCAACTAGTTCACAACTGCTTATATGACTATTTTGTATAATGGAATATTGCAAAATATGTCCTAACGGCAGAGACGGTGATTGCATGAGCGTAGGTACAGTCTACCTAATCTCTTGCAAAGCGTGTAGCGATAAATATACTGGCGAAACGGGTAGGTCGCTCTATGCCTGCATAGAAGAGCACCTAGCTGACAAACGTCTTAATAAACGGAACACCCCTCTAGGGACGCATAGAGAACAGAAACACGACGGAGTTGATTTTGAAATCGAAGTCACCATCCTTGCGCAGGAACAAAAAACATCAGCGCGAAAAATTTCTGAAGCACTTTGGATTAATACCACCAATCTAAATATAGACCGCAGGGAGGAATGCCTCGTTATCACACGTGATTTGAGTCAGTACATAAGACTGTTGTTTTGATGGGTAAGGTGCATTGCGAGCCTATGTGATCTCTTTCCGGTGATCCCCACTTGAATCATTCAGTGAAACACATAAGATAAGCGGTTAGTATGTTGAGAGTTGATTTTGTGCTTGATGCGATTGAAATCTAGGTCTGGTGTTTTTTTTTCTAAAGCAGTATGAGGTGTTTGACTGATTGGATTTCGGACAATTTGACCATTCCAGGCTCTGAAGAAGGCGAACTGTCGAGACGTCAGCTGTCAAATAAAGTTTAATGTAACACCTCGTGTTTGGCTTAAAGAAAAAACTCAAGAATATGACAATAATGCAATTCAAATAGTGTCATAATGATCGTTTCTGTTACGGCGTTTCTACTTGAGATATGGTGTGGTAGTGATTTGAGCATGCTGCGCTGGAAACAAAAGGATTACACCGAAAAAATTACAGAGAATCGTAGTGTTTTGAAATCGAACCAGCAACCTTCATCAAGATGGATCCCAGCATGAGGCACTCGCCAGTGCGGGCTGCTAGCCATCAGTCCGCCACGAGCGACCAGGCGGGGCTATCGCCGTTGGGTCAGTGATCCTCAATGTGCTGACATACTGTGCCTCCCTCTCCCTACTGTAAAGTGTTGACTGCTGGGGCATATAGATCCGGTGAGGCGGGCTAGACCACCGGAACGTAGGAAGCCACCGACATGCTAAACCTCGAAAGCGCCAAAAACATCCTTGCATTCTACGCATTGAATGTTTATGACTAACTGTTTGAGAACAGTTGATTAGAGGAGGATATTTTTGTGTTAAGATAATACTGCCTGAAATGAAGGAATACTGTGCGAAGTGGGCAAATAATTTGTTGGAACATTGCGGTAATCAATCAAGAATGACATGTTGCCCTCAACCTCTGGATTCTAAATGTCAGCAAAATCTTTAGAAAATTTTAATCAGGTCGTGAAAATATCATCCGTAAGCACAAAATGGGATGTTTACGAATCTCGCGTGTTACCGTTGCCACTTCACAACTTTGGATTGGCACCTCGACCGGCTTTGTCGCTTCTACACCTTTGCACTGCGCAAAGACTCAGCCAAATGCGCTTTTATCTGGCGAGTACAATAATCCACATATTATTATGTCGAACCAGCTTGAATCCTCCCGGATATTGTTGGTTTTTTGTGTTTAGTGGCTTTTAGTCGCTTCGATTTTAGTGCGCGAAATGGGACATAGTGGCCCGCGTCGTGTATTGGTTCAAATAAACATTGCGCCGAGAAAGGCAGGCGAATGCTCTCAATGTGCCTTCACAGACAGCATCGCAGGTGAAGTTATCTTTCAGAAAGGAAAAATAAATTCGGGCTGTACAAGAGCCTTTACCAGACCACATGACAAGTTGGCTCAAATAATAATGAAAGGATCTATTAAAATTTGAGCGTGGTCTAAACAAAGCACTTGAAATAAAGGTATAATTATGATAAAAGTACCAGCCAAAGAGCAATCGAGTGCGCAACACTCTATGTTAGATGAAAATTTCATCTGACATAGAGTTTAAAACGTTCGTCTTTGATGACTCTCTATGAGGAGTGTAAGGCTCCCGAGAGAACTGGCTATAAAAAGATCGAAAGACGACGGGTTCTGCCCGGCTGGCGAGTCTGTAAAGGACGAAACACGTGCATCGGGCTGTAGAAGAGCCCTTACCAGAACACATGACAAGTTCGCTCAAATAATAATGAAAGGATCTATTAAAATTTGAGCGTGGGCTAAACAAAACACTCGAAATAAAGGTATAATTGAGAAAAAAGTCGTATAATGGATTAAAAATAAAGATATTGGGTCTTCCATAAGTTTTAGCTCTGGAGCGACAAACATCAGATTTATCAACCGGACTTAGTTAAAATTTCACAATTTGATATCGTTCTATGGCACACTTTCTTCCGAACTTGGTATGCAACTTGCCTATACTTGCTTTAAGATGGAGCTGTCAAAAGAACAGATTCGCTTGCCAGCATTCTTTTGCAATCAATCAACTGAAAGCATGGAAGCGCTCTAGCTTGACTAACTTAAAGATTGTAAAGAGAGTCATTATGACAACCATTATATGACATTCATGAAGAAAACTGAATGCTCAAGCAGCAGCCGTAGCGGCACGTAGTATATCTGAAGACCATTGTAAAGGATGAGTGCGAGGAAAAGAACTGAATACAGGAACTGCTAGGATCTGCAGGGCAGATTATGATGATGAGTGCTATAAAGTCAATTTACTAAATATAACTATGAAAAAGCATTGCAAACTATACAAGTAGCCTCACATGAGAACCGTCAGTCTTTAGAGAGTACGAAGTAATCGAGACGTCAGTCATCAATTCTCAGGAAGACACATCAACCTCGGCAGCTCTAGGCAAAGGTACAGTTTGTGAGATATTATCACTGAAACTATTTTCGAAACGACAAAGAATTGTATGTGAGGATATGTTTGAACTATTGGAGTCAGAATGCTATTATTTGAGGACACAACCTGAGTTTGCGAGCACGGCTACTCCAATGGGAAGCGGTCGGTGTAAAGAACATCTGTACCTTAATCTCACGTGGTATTTCAGAGTACGTTTCGTGTTTGAATCTGGAAATGCCCTATATCTCCTTCTTACAACCGTAGTCGTTATCACTTAATATTCAAGGATGTACATTATTTTGCTTGGATTGCATCTTGTACATCGATCTAGCCAGAGGCCTTAATAAGACAGCTGGAAATCAGAATCTCCTTCAAAAGGCAGGTCTCACTGTATTCCAGAAACTTGAAAGCCACCTGCAGAGTCTCTCTTGCCTTATCACATCAGCTTTATATGAGCCCACCAATGGAAGAAAGTATTATGTCATGATACTTACCTAGTTGAGTAGGACGTGAAAGCTTCACAGTATGTTGTCGAATAGCTTGAGGCAGGAACACTCAAGGAGAAAGGCACTTCAGTTTAAAGCATTCACTTCTAGAAAGATACTCAAGAGGATTATTAATGGCGTTGATAACAGGTAAGGCCTGGTAGTGGGCTTTTCCTTTTTCATAATTCCTTGCCTCGACGAGTTCTCCTTCGAAAGAAATTATGAAACAACGGAGAGTTCCTTTGAAAGATCACTGACAGTGGTCACACCATAATTAGAGACAAGTGAGCGGCCTCTTATCATAGAGGGTCCCATACTTTTGTGACTAACCGCTTCACACCACGATCAAGGAATATCCCCATTTGCTTCCTGAGTGGTATTCTGTACTTACAAGCTAATTAAACATCTTAGATAGATGTTTTCAAGTTTACAGCTTTAGATTTAACCCTCACTCCTAGGACATATTAGGTTAATTATCTCAATTACTTGTTGCCAGTTATGGTGATGGTCTGGATGATCGGAAAGGTAGTAAGGATCCGACCAACGATGCAGGCAGTAAATCATCTGATTTTTTGGAGATATCCGCAATGATATGTGATACTAGTTGAATACTTTCTATATGATATTGTTTATGAATTTCTTCTGTTCCAGTATCCACCTCTTTGCGTTCAAAGTGATTTTTCTCTTTGGCAGCTTGAGTTTAGTCATTCCTGCATAGTTCATTTCTTGGGGATTCATGGCCAGCTTTCACAAACTATGGAAGTAAAATTTTCTGTTGATTTAGAATTGTGTTGGTTGTCGAATCTAGGCTTCGAAATCGTTAACTCTTATGTATTAGACGGCGATCAGCCTCCTTAGGTCTAAATCTCTTATAAGATGGTCGCGACTACAAGCATGGGTTTACAATCGGCCGAACTTTTATTACGACGAGATTTTAATTTTTTTTTGAACACTGAAGGAAGTTGAAATTCCTGTTGTGTATTTAGTCAACTGTACCTTACAGAATTTATGTGTCACAGCGTGGTGATAAAAAAAGGGAATTCAGGACAGTGCCGAGTTAACAGTTATTGATTACTACGTTATTGTATTGTGAATCCACAGTAGTTTTAGATATTCTTTGTTCTTGGACAGAATACTTACATTCTACTGAAAGTAATCCAACATTCAAAATTCACTGCGTACTCAACAACTCAAAGAAATGCTGGTAACTTCTGAAGGTCTATAGAACTTTCCCTCATTATTGATGATCACCTTAGGAAATGGATGCTGCTGATATTTCTGATTAAGCTAAAGTATTATATGCTTATTAAATTAATTATTTCCTATCTGTTCTTGTTTTATTGATTCCGTTGTCTACCTAACCTATTAGCTAGATACCTTTGTTTTCCGCGACTACCCATGACCTTGCCGGACGTACAACGGCTACAATTTCCCAGATATTAATACAAATCTTATTGCTTATTTTGGTTCCTCTTTGCATGCCTGAACAATATCTGTGCTTCTCTCTTTCTGCGTATGCCCATATTTTTCTTTACACCGTCTCCATCTTTTAGTAGAGGTGAAACTTTTTATGCGTCGAAAAAAAAAACTCATTCATTACTCACGCAAACTCTTGGTTCTGTGAGAAATGCTACAAAGTTTATTTTCTGGTTTAAACCATTCATTTCCCTTATTCTGTGTGTTTTTATATGATATGTCTTCGCAGCATTTTTTTCACTGTGTGGATAACAGTACTCCTGGCATTAAATTTTTTTCTAGCATTTTTCATAGACGTCGTAGAATGCTGATTGAGCGCATCCCTTGTAATCTCGAGGATAGGATGGCTGCGATATACCAAATGGCGTTTGTTGTTCACTAACCGAAAAGTGTTGGAGGGTGGAGATCAATCCCTCGCGCGGCGCGATGAGCATCATAACCGCTTGCCCACGGCACCCTCAGAATCTTGTAATCCAACAAAATTCCTGTCATAGTGATTCAGTAATAGAGAACAGCATTTTCTCGTCAAAAATAATGCTAAACAGCACATGCAGTGTAAGATTGTTGAGGAAAAAGCTCCGGATTCCAATGCCTCTTCACTGTCCACATTCTTCTAGCCACACAAACCATTTACGCGCAATAGCCTCTTGACGAAAATGAGATAGTAAATATGCATTAAATAAGGCCCCATTTTTCTATAAATGCGAGCGTTACCACTAGTTTTAGGTATGAATTCCACTCTTTTACGTGAGATCTGAAGTAAGTTCATTTATGTACGTAATAGGTGATCTGTTGTAAAGTAACCAAATTCGTTCTAGACCAGCGTGGCGAGAAATAATTGCTCCACTTTGTGTTAGATATTGTAATAATGACTTGCGCAGTACGCATTTCCATCATAAAAGTAAATTATTGAACCCATTCTAGACGGCAGTAGATTAACATCCCTCCTCTACAAAGTGCACTGCTCAGTGGGGACATGTCATTCGAAATTCAGTGAATTCGAGTTGATGAGAGTACGAAGAACACTTTGAGCGATTGACTGACTGTAGAGAATTCACTCGAATCAGCCAATTCTAAGAAAGACAAGAGCACCAGGACGTTAATCAAATAAAACTTTCATAACAATCCCGTCTTAGCTTGATAATCTAGAGATATAATTGACTGCTACATTTCCGCCCAAATATGTGTTCCAGCTGAAGCCTCATGAAAGGCTTAGAATACGTTGTCAGATTATTTCCATCTCGTATAATAAGAATTACGGGCTAAAATGACGATCTGTACCTACGATGCATCATCACTTGCTCACGTATGCGCTGTAAAAGATCTGTTGATTTAGGCAAGAAGGCTTAGGTAAGACGTCATTGGCCTGGTTGAGATGAGAAGACGCCACTCTTCTCACGCCGTCTATGACACCGAAGATAAAGCGTTCCAGGAACATGCGATGGCAGAGGTGTCGGCGACATTGACGTCTTCGTTAAATCAAATTTGGCCGGGAACATCGAATCATCTGAATAGCTAACAAACGGTATAGGACGATTGCGGTTGAAACGATGTTGATCAATGCCGGCTTTAACTATCTTCGTTGCTTACGCACCAACATCAGGCTATGAACCCGTATGATTGGGAGAAAACCGTCGAATCGACTGTTACCACAACTGTAAAGAGGCCGTAAATCCCAAGCATGGAAGCCATTCCAAATGTTTCATAGCTTAACCAAATCAGTGAGCTGTTTCTAGATAACCCTCTATTCATCTAATTTTTTCTTACGTCCACCTTGAAGCATATCGCTGAAAATACATTACGCAGCATTGGTAATTATGACCAACGTTTGACGTTGACGCGAAAATTTCGAGCAAAATCGCAATAATTTTTTCTTTCTCAAAAGCATTCCTTATGCAGAAGACGATAAAAAAATTAAAAAATTATTGCTCTCAACACGCGATGTCAACACAGATAAAGGAGGTCATGTTCAACACATCCAATTATAAAGAGAAGAATACACTTGGCACTCTCGTCAAAAATTCTACAGGAAATGCGAGATCGCTGTTCAATTCCGCGCCATCACTCACAGACTCGCACATGTTTCTTTTGCCCATATAGGAGAATGTGATATCTAGAAGACCACATTACCAGTATTACTAGATCATAGACGTCCAAAACGACATGTCAAACGATGTGATGCCTAAAGCAACCCCACTGGTCTGAAATCGAATCCGAATAGCTTGCGTGGCGAGTGTTCTGCCCTTGAATCACCAATGCGTGAATTGCACTATTATAAAGTCATAAATCTTTGCTTTTTCCCTTTTAGTCAAATGCAGAGTTTTCATAGCACAATTTGTTCGAATAGCCGACGTTACGGTTGCTTCGTCTTCATCAGAGTCTGGAAAAATCAGGCTGTCCACAACCCAGTCAGCCCTTATCTATTAGTTCGCTCGAGAAAATCACCAAACCGTGGATTTGCATCGCTCCAAGAACAAGTCAACCTTCCATACCCATAACTTTTTTGAGCTGGAGACCAATCGTACACAGATCACCGTGTTTATCAAGCCGTAAACATTGAAAAACAACTTAATGCGACATAATATCTAATGCACTGCATTTGCCGAGTGTCGAGCCCGGTCTCCGCGTGTAAGGCAGGCATTCTATCTCTGAACCTCAAATACCCACATTACGAAATGAATCAAATCATAAGCGTCGAAAAGCAAAAATCATACGAGGTAGTATTCAAAGCGCTGCATTGGCCGGGAATCGAACCCGGGTCGCCCGCGTGGCAGGCGAGCATTCTACCACTGAACCACCAATGCTCTACATTCAGGGTCTGGTGCTAGCCGACGAAGCAAATATAATCTGGTCTTTGCGTCAGCGATTTTGCTACTGTTGCTTGCCATTTTTATGTTTTTTGACATTAGTGCATAATCAGCATTTTGGTCTACGTCATTACTGGAGGCCACGCTGTGTTTATGTTTTCGTCGGCAGTCGGTGACATCATCTTGCAGATAGGGCCCCTGCCATAACTACGTTGTGTTTCATGATTAAATTCGGAGTTTTGTCGTCATTAGGGACATATATCGACATCAAAGGGTGGAACTTGATAGAAGAGAATCCAATAAGACTATATGTAGGTGAAAATGGCTAATGCTTCTTGTGCAGCCTCACGATTTTGGAGGAGAAACCACATTTACGATCATACTAAATATGTCGTCGTGGTAGGACGAAACAAGAACCTGCGTAGCACCTAGGCCTTAATGGCTCAAAACGTAATATATCCCTGTCAGACTATTCTTTGAGCAAGGTTCATAAAAAGCGGTCGAATGGAGAGGTATGACCCATTCTTAAAGCCACAACCACGACTGTCCGTCACTACAGTGCCAAGTAACGTTATCATTTGACTTGCGCTGACTTACTCGTCGGCGTCGACGTCTTCATGGAGGAGTGTAGCCTTGACTGATCAGCTGAACCGAGGACGGTGCTACTGACGAGTTCTCGTAGAACGAAACAAACGCCTATTTAGCACTTAGACTCTAAATGTTTATAACTTGTTATCTCCTTGTCACAGTATTAAATTCCAAACTCTTTTCAAATGATTTTGTCGTTCCTTGTCTATATTTACCCGTATCCTAATCATTTTCATTTTCTATTTCTTATACCAACAACTATTCGCCTTCACACATTACCTTAAACAAATAACAGTAAAGTGCTAAATTATATTATCACAATGATTATCTCAAATCCGATGTGAATCTTTTAGTTTTGAAATCCTCTTATTCTATAGAGTACTCAAAAGTCATAACTTCAATATAGATAATAGTGGCTTTTGCAAAATAACCAGACTATTGAATTGTCTTGTATATACCTGAGAGTCCGCTGTAGGAAGACTATAGAGCCCGCTACACATGTTTCGACCTTCTTCCCTCACTTGATGACACGTGTATATAGTACATCCGCGTCTTCTCTATACAACAGTTGGGTTCCACTGAAAAGATTGGCTGAAGACGAAGGGCACTGCTCGACCAAAGATACTGTCCAGGCCGAAACACGTGTAGCGGGCTCTATAAGTTTCCCTGCAACAGATCACATTCATGGCTTAAGAAATGGTCATCAGGCATATTAAAAAGGACATACTTTCAACCCGTATTGTAGATTGCCGATGTCTACATCGTAAGAATGTAACTCAAATGCATATATTCCCCATTGCGTAGAATAGAAGGGAACTACATGGAGAAGACATCCATCTCTTCGACTGTTTTTGAACCTCGCTATAAACACTGTTTCAGCCTGTGGGAATGCTCATGTTGCGAATTAACATGTTACGGCCCAAATGGATGAAATTTCATGCACCGATCGCCGCACCGCACGTCAGGCAATTGACCCACGGAAGGCGCCGCCATTGAAATAAGGAACTTTTAATGGTAAAGTGGGGTTTTGAGAGGGCATTTTACCATAAAATTGTGGAACGTTATAGAACTGACCTCTGTAAGAAGAACTCTAGTAAAAGTGATGCCTAAGTGTTCAAAAATTTCCTACGTTTCAACGAGAGAACCACATCCTTTCGGAAAGTAACATAGATTTCTCCCTTAAAACAACATTCTTTTCGTATTTCTATGATTTGTGGTGATTTGATAGTTACATAAATAAAGATTTCAATACTAAGCTTGGTTTCTGAAAAGACCTCCGTAGCCCGTTCTGTCAACGGAGGTAAGATTACGCAGTGTCTTTAAAGACTAGCTATTGTGATTTAACTTTACCGAAAATTCGTTGGTGAAAATGTTATAAGTTTTTATTTTCGGAGGCTCATATCATGAGGAAAAGATGAAACATCACTTCAGGGTTTCTCGTGAACGTAATTCTACTGAAAATGGCAACGAAAGTCTAATCAATGAAACACTGACGCACCTTCAACTCCTTTTTCCTTTTTTCATTTTCAACTTTTGCTTATCACTCAGTTCTGTCAGGTATCTACAAGACAATTTAATAGCCTGGTCATTTTGAAAAAGCCCGCTTTATTAATATTCATATGGAAGAGCTTATGACTTCTGAGTACTGTATAGAGTGATAGGATACCAAAACTGTGACATTCACATCGCATTTGAGATGCTCAATGTGATATTATAATTTAGCACTTGACTATTAATATATTTAAGGTAATTTGAAGGTCCAAGTGCGATTGGTATGAAGGCGAATAGTTGTTAGTATAAGAAATAGAAAATTAAAATGATTAGGATACGGGTAAATAAAGACAAGGAACGATAAAATAATTCTAAAAGAAATTGAAATTTAATACTGTTACAAGGATATAGCATGTTATAAAAAATCAAGGTCTAAGTACTAAACAGGCGCCTGCTTCGTCCTACCAGAACTCGTCGGTAGCACTGTCCTCGTTTCGACCGATCTCTCGAGGCTATACTCCTATATGAAGGAATCGACGCCGGGCAATAAGTCAGCGCAAGTCATATGATAGAATTACCTGGCATTTTGGTGGCAGACAGTCGAGGTTGTGGCTTTTTGAATGGACCATACCTCCGTACGACCGCTTTTTTATAGATTTCGCTCACAGAACAATATGACATGGATATATTATGTGTTGAGCAATTATGGTCTAGGTGCCATACGACCTCATGTTTCGTCCTATCGCTGCGAAATTTTGATAATATCGTAGATGAGGTTTCTCTTCCAAAACGTGAGGTTGTGCAAGAAGCATTAGTCATTTCTCAGCTGCAGATAGTCTTATCGACATCTCCTTTATCGAGTTCCATCGTTTGGAGCCCATATTGTCCCTAATGACGACAAAACTCCGATTTTCATTATGGAAGCCCTCCGTACTGAAGCGGCCCTGTCTGCAAGATGATCTCATCAACTGCAGACGAAAACGTGACACAGCTTGGCCTCCAATAATGGCGAAGACCAAAAGGCGGAATTTTCATTGTACCATATCGTCACACCTATAATGAAACCATAGACTAAATATATGCAAAGTATGAAGAACAAATTAGAATGAGTGACAGAAGAAAACAATGAACTGACACCCGAAAGCAGCGCTTATACACTAGTGTTAGAAAAAGGAAAAATCGTAAGCAACGGTAGCAAAATCGCCGACATAAAGATCAGACTATATTTCACTAGACAATAAGTACGGAGCATTGGTGGTTTAGTGGTAGAATGCTCGCCTGCCACGCGGGCGACCCGGGTTCGATTCCCGGCCAATGCAACGTTTTGAATGTTACGTTGTATGATTTTGCCTTTCGACGCTTATGATTTGATTCATTTCGTAATGTAGGTATTTGCGGTTCACTGATAGAATGCTTGCTTGCCACGCGCACGACCGTGATTGGATTCCCAGCCTATGCAATGCTATAGGTATCGTGCCGCATTATATTGTTTTTCAAAGTTTACGCCTTGATATTCAAGATCATCTCTGTGCAGATGGTCTCCGCTCAAAAAATAGGTGAGTGTGCTGAAGGTTGATTTGTTATTGGAGCCATTTAAATTCACGGTTTGGTGATTTTCTCGTGTGAACTAATGGATAAGTATGGCTGAATAGGTTGAGGACAGACTAATTTTTCCAGACTCTGCTAAAGACGAAGCAGACGAAACGTCAGCTGTTCAAACGAACTGTTCAGGAAGGCGTTGTTAATCAGTATTTTACCACGTTGAAAAAAAAAAGATGAAAGACGAAGTGAATGTTAGATGCAAAGGGATCCGCACAGTGAAAAAGCACACTATGATACGGATCAGATAAGCTGCTAAAGTAGGCATCGCAGTCATCGTAAGAAACTCAGGCTTCATGCATTCAAATGCTTCCTCACATTCATCCGTCATGAGGCTTTTCGAACATTTCAAATGAAGCTTCGGTTGCTGCAACACAGCTTCGTCTTCACTATATGAATCTCCTAGAATGGTGACTGAGATGATTCTCCCTGCAGTTTTGGCGATGACCGAGCTACAGTATTCTCTGATTGATTGCAGAAGAGTCTTGAGGAGGAGATGGAGGGAATGCTTTGTTAACATCGTGTTTTCCGGTGCAACACACCACTAGCTACAGCGCTACCCGCACTGCCAAAATCGCTAACAATAGGGCTTAATAATAAGTATGTATATGAAAAAACATGACGGCATCCGCTTTAGTATATTTGAATGAAATTCGAGCTCTCATTAATGACATTCCAACACTCTGGCGACGAATGAAACTCATGTGTTTCATAATGGCGTTGTGATAGTGAGGGGTACTATAACCATACATTTTAATTTCTTCCTACTGCGTTATTTTGGAGTGCACAATTTTTTCCCTTTCTCGTGATCGATCGGTGGCCTATCCCGCAATTACTACGACTAGAGTTGCTCTCCAAAGTAAGCCTTAATTTTCTAGAGAGACATGTTTTTGGAAGGTCCGTAGAGATATTGTAGCCAGTTAGGGCGCACAGTTATGCCTGTGCGTCCGAGACCTGTCTAATCAGTGCCCAACATCATTTTTCGCTAGTAGTTCGACCGTTTTAACTCTCTTGATATTCTTTTAGCCTAGAGTCTAGATGGATCTACACGCCATGCTATCGCAGGTGAGGTGGGCCGGAAACGTAATGCATTTTGACGACAACCGATGAACAGGAGCCGTTACCGACTGGATTTCTCAAAATGTCAAGCGCACGCAGGAAAGTAAACTATTCAGCAGCTCAGTTTCTTTGCAGAAAGCCTAGAAAGAAGGTAAGATGCTCAAAGATGTTTGATGAAGAGGGAGGAGGACCCACTGCACTACTTTTGCGGGAGATAGGGATAAATATAAGTGTATCTGATGTTCTCTCGAGTCACTTAGCGGTCAACGAGACGAAAGATGATACAGGTCATTGTTATTTTTGGGTATGATTTAGAAGGAGAGTATATGGAAACTTCTAACAAGTTTTATAAGGTGATTTCGAAATAGATGACGTTATTATTAGATCTTCCTACAGGCTTTAACATTAGAATTGACCACCAAGTTTATTCACTTGAAGTTGTAAAAAATGTTCACCAAGACCAGTTGAAGTGTGCGCCATCAGACTGAACATATCTTTGCGTCTCTTTGAGAGCAAATGAACACCAATTTCTGCCAAAATTTCTGAGCCTTCTCTTGGGATCAAATTTTTCCGAATTTGCCGCATTATAGCCGATCAAGAAAGCTTTCATCGCAATTTTCTACTTTACGAATACGAACTAGGGTGCGAATTACAGGCCGCATTCAAAAACAAAAATCGTGCAAAGGCCCAAGCATTTATGTAAGCCAAACAGCGTTCCGGCTCTTCGCTGAATTTCGCGCTCGTGACATCAACTTGAAGGATCAGCTGCACCACGGACGTCCGCGTGAAGTTGATCGAGAGGCCTTCATCAAAGCAGCTGAGGAGGACCTGACTTTGGCTCTCGAAGAGTTGGCCAATGATGTTCATTTTGGTCATGCAAAAAATGACAAAATTATGAAGGCAGCAGACCTAGCCATGCTTCAGATAAATGAATTGGGCTTTTCCACTCTAGAGCTACAGTTTATGGGAAGACTGAATGAATGCTGACTTCACTAGATTGCATAGTGGTGTATTTTCCTCATAGGAGAAATCTTAATACGGATTGAAAGCGCGGTAAGGTGTGTGATAGATCATAGAGAACTTGCAGGAGATAATAGAGGCAGAAGATATCTCCCTTAACGCAGAATAAAGTCGATTGGTAAACACAAAATACGGACGAGAGACAGTGGAGCTACATAAAACATTGCGTAATGATTTTTATTTCATCTGTAGGTTCACAGCGAAAAATCGGAAATTGTTCAGCATGCAACAAATTCGGGATTGCGAGACTAGCCAGAGTGTCAGAGATCTTAAATCATGAATTATGCCAATTTTTGTGTATTATTCAACTTTAGTATATGTTCCGAAATCAGTTCTACTCTTTATTCGCTTCCAGTAATTTAGGTGGTTTCTGAGCAAATCACCTCTATGTTTTCTTGCAAAAAAAAAGCAGAAACTTCTACAGTGAAGGAAACTATCTGGAGATAAAACGACACATTTCCATTTTTAGTCTACAGTGCTGGCGTTGTTCGATTTTTTTCGACTTTTATTGCTACTCTTTTTTCGTATTTTCCTGATCATGAAAATTCATCTAGTTTTGGAAATGTCCACAGCTATGTTATACCAGCTTAATACTCTCTATATGGCGTTGTTGACGAAAGTTTTCTATTCCAATATCCATCTCTTGGCGTAGAAACTGATTTTTTTCTTCGGCGAACTCGAGTTTAGTCATTCCTACATACTTCATTACGTGGAAACTTCATGATCAGCTTTCACAACTCATGAACGATTGTCTTTTGATTTAGAATCATGTTGATTACAGAATCAGGCTTTGTAATCGTCCACTTGTATGTATCGGACGAAGATCACCCTTCCTTCGGTCTAAACCTCTTATAGGATGGTAACGATTGCAGGCATAGGCTTACAATCAGCCGAACTCTCAGTAGGACGAGCTGCTGTTTCTTCTTGGACATTGAAGGAGAATGAACTTTTCGTGTGTAATCAGTCAGATGCACCTCACAATATTTACGTGCCACAGTAAGGTCATAAAAAAAGATAATCCGGTAGACAATGCAGAGCTAAAAGCTCACTAATCCTGCTTTATTGTGTTGTAATCCTCTGTGGAAACAAATATTCACGCTCCCGGATTGGATACTTACGTTTTACTGTAGAATTCAGCGACTGAAATTCACTGTGCAATCAATAATTCGGGAAAATATTGTTGATCCTTTTATAATTTTATATTTGTTAATTTGAATGCATGAAGCCTGAATTCCTCACGGTGATTGTGATGTCTACTTTAGCAGCTAGTGTGCATTTTCACTGTGCGGATCCCTTTGCCTCTAGCATTCAGTTCGTCTTTCATCTTCTTTTTCAACGTGGCAGAATACTGTTTAAGCGCGTCTCCTTGCAATTTCGAGGACAGCCTAGCTGTGGCGTTCGGTAGAGCTATTGTGATGACGGGTCACGTACATAAATAAATTAGCTTGCATTGTACTGATAACTGATGAGACTGGAGTATTAAATTCTTCCCAATCTCTCACTTTATGAGTAAACTATGTTAACAAATCGCATTTATTGTGGAGAAGGCTTCTCACATATCGGCCAGTAGTGGTGATGTCTTGGAAACTTTTATTGGGACTCTTTCCAGAGTTCCTGTGAATAAGTGGCATAGTGAAGACGTAAAATCAAGTACTCAACTATAACACGATTGGTGTTGCATCATATTTCAGATTGCAATACTTAAACTCGTAGCTGATCATCGAAAACAGTCACATTACAACATATCTCGTCATTAATATTTGAGCCAACATGTAATGTGGTCTGCTGAATGGGCAGTCTTACAGAGCCCTATGCACGTGCTTTGACTGACTCATCAGTTGAGCAGTTACCCTTCGTCTTTGGCCAATCCTCTCGGAGCGCTCAGTCCCCTATATCAAGAGTAGGCGACGACGAACATTTTACACTGTATGTCAGGTGAAATTATCACTCAACAGACAGTGCTGTACACTGATTGCTCTTGGCTGGTATCGCAAATATATCATACCTTTCGCTACGAGTATCCTCTTGGGACTATGCTCAAATTTCAACATATCTCGTCATTATATATCATCACATCAGTTACTAGCAAAGCTCATCGCATTGCAAGAGAAGTTCACAACTACGACGGTGGACCAATTCCACCGTTATAGGTTCTGTTTGACGCGCTACCGGGCATTGGTTTTCGCGCATGTGTATATAATCGCCCAGAATCATTCTGACGTATATAATCACCCACTGGCTCCCACCCTCGCTGTTTAGATCTTGTTCGGGGCAAGCATAACTGCATCTCGAATCGCCGCCTAGTCAAGCTCCGCAGTCCTGATTCACTCTATCAGTTCACTTTAATCACTCATCGACCCTTAATCATATCGGTTCACTTTACTACTTCGCTTTTAGCTATGACACAGTATTATCGCAGTTACGCAGTTAGGCGCCGTTACTGTTGTCATGTTCTTATTGTATTATTTATTTATGTATATATTTTTAGTTGTTTCATATTCTCTATAATAGAACTAATCTCTACTCAAGACTTCAACGTCAATAGCCGTTAGCGTTAACAAGATTCAAAAATCAATAGAACAAGCCCAACTTAGTGACTGGGAAAATTAGAGGTAACGGAGAGCACAGGCCGTTCCCACACGTCCTAACAAAGTGCGAGCGCTTGCACATATCGCTATCATCGTAGACTTCGCAAAGATTTTCTGTCTATAGGTGTTCACAGCACGTAGTATGCTTGCAGGCATGCAATGTCTGGAGGCATGTGAAGATTTACATAAATAAGGCTTTGCAGATCGAGATTCAAAACCGACCAATTACGGATGTGGTTTAGGAGACAAGAAGCGAGTGGTAAGAACATATTTTCCACTATAATGATTGCAGGTAATAACATTACATTAGATATCTACTTTGTTTGTCAAAAAAATTTATAAAACCATCTCTTTGTTTTTTGAGAATCAGTTTTCACTTAACTAATATCCTTCTGCAATGTAACGTTCGTGGTATTTCTCCTTAAAGAAAGAAAAAATACGAGAATGTAGCCGATCAGAAAGCATTTCATGTAATCACCTTGAAAATTAAATACTCTAAACTATCAGGAACACTTTCTAACACAACTAATGCTAGTTCCTTAAGGATCACTTGACCCTGTGAATATCGGAATCACGGCTAATTCGATACTTTATACAACCGTATAACCGTTGCAGGACCTCAAGTAGAATATGAGTTTCATAAATCTAATAAGAGTTTTAGATTTGTATCCTTGATTTTGGAGTAGCAAAGGAAATTACAAATGTGAAAGGTGAACTAAAAACACCACGACTAAGTGTTCGATCCAAGGCATCTGTTTGGTTGCCCTTCAATCTCCGCCACTCTAGAACCTGACCAATTAAGTTACGACCCCCAAATTCAATGTTTATTCTTTATATGAGAGAAGCAACAAACTATTGCTTTGCAAAGTTAAAGACAGTCCAAAAACATTCTTTATCATGTTTCGTGTTACTTTTCGAATCAACAGTGTGGTTGTGAGGTTTATAAAATCATTTACTGTGGAGAAAAGAAAGACGAGACGGTGGAATAACAGTGAAAAAAAAAACGAAAAGGTGGGTAGTCATTACGTCTTTAGAAGTTTTATATCAGAACCTGAGTTTATAGGTGTACTACAAAAGTCGAAAAATGAGAAGCATGACGCACTGAAATTAAAGGGGCAAATGCGTGTCGAAAAAGAGGTAAGTGCCGACATCACTGTCCCTAGAGAATTAGGAAGCACAAGCCCCAAAATGGGGTAGCTGTGGCCCAGTGGCCATGATGCTTGTAGCGGCGCACGTGGTGTTGAGCTTCACCCCTCAATTTTCTCCGACAGTTAACAACAACGCCCTACGGAACTCCACAGACAGGCTAATTGCTGTGGAGGAGTTGACTGGCTTTGACCACAAACTCGGGCAATTAAACCTTTATCTACATAATAATTTCATTAACACAATAAACAATAACGACAACAACGGCGATTAAGGTAGTATGCGGCATGAACGAATAGATAGCCATGGGAAACTCCGATTAAGCGAGTGAGCGAGTGAGTGTGAGCGATTATATGAGAGGCCAGAGAATGACGTGCTAAGTCTGGAAGTGCCCTACAAAGTAGATAATTTTAAGTCAATGTTTGATGATGAGAATAAGACTGCTACCACAACGATACACGAGGCCACTGCTATAAACGTGAGGAATGTGAACCTGCGGAAGACAGTGTACAACATGGAAGACAGAGCGATGTGCCATAAGTGAGAGCCAGAGTTCGGGCACACAATATACGGTGAGCATTTGAGAACGTTAATAAAGTCATAGCAAGCATCGTCTTTTCTTGCACTCAACCTAAGCCTTGAATGGTAAAGATAATTTCAGTACGGTATATTTACTACAGTGCAGTCTATACAATGCACTCAACACAGTGCAAAGTGGGGACGTCCACGAGAGAACGGAGCAGTGGACTTTGAGTTGAGGACAAGTAAAACGACAAAGCGATGGATTTACCTAGTGGTTAGATAATCGATTTGTCTTCAGCAATTAAAATCATTAAGGACGCTAGTGAGGAGTCAATGTGTCCCTCCATTCTAAGCCGAGTCTATGAAAGCAACTTATGACTTATGATTTAATCGGCGCAAAGGTACGCATGAGTGTGACCAATAAGCAAGACGATGAGCTACAAGTGAGGGACACTAGCGGTGATGAAGATATAATAGATCTGCGTAATGGCTACACACTCATTATGCGAACAACAGCTGAGAACATAGAAAGGCTGAACAAAGAGTCAATATCATTGACCGTGAGCCATCAAGCGTTGGAGAGCGAATGACCATGGCTTGTTCAGAGGGAGCATGCTACCGAGCCTCGCTAACTGTTGACGAGCATATCCATTTTGTTGATCTCTCTGCTCCTGACAATGTTCCGGCGATGTTAAAGTTGCAGGCCAGTAAACAATTGTAGGACGTCGTCTTCCAATTACCCCAGGCCATCCTCCAGGTTACTCCATTTCGTTGAAAAATATTATCGAATATATGACTAACTTATAATGAATATGTGTTTGTGGCTTTTGTTTATGATGTGATCGATATTGCTTCGGTAGTATATTAGTTGTAGAGTCGTATAAGCCGATAACTCAGTCGACTTTGTCGACACAATCTTCGAGTTTGGAAGGAGGCTCGTTCGACCAGTATTCTACGCCGTTGAAGTAGGAGACGAAAAACGAATTCATGATAGAAGTACTAGGATTCGCAGATCACCACAGTGAAAAAGCAAAAGAGAAGCACTGTGATGACGGTCAAATAAAGTACTAAAATGCTAGAATTCCATCTACTTGGAATGTCATAAACATAAATCTATATTGGGATCACCCCAATCCATATGTTCAAGGACATGTATTGACTGACATACTCCCTATGTCATTGCCATCAAGCGACCGCAAATGTTGCACGTATAGCAACTCAGACACTTTCTTTGCTATTTCTTTGTCAATTTACTAAAATGAGTGACATCATAGCACAACAGACTGTTTGGGCAGCTTCGAAGGACGGAAGGACGAGTACGACGTTGGCGTCTCAAGCGGAGAATGGACTCAGATGAGAAGGCAATGCGCGGCTATGCGCAGCTAGCGACAGACGGGCGGATTTTAAGCCAGTCCATTGCGTCATTGCGTTATTCTTTGTCGCTCACATGTCTTCATCATTCCCTTCCCATATTTTCGTTTTGCTATCAAATTCATGTTGTTTATCGCCATGTACAGCCCCGTTGGACAGAGCATTGGCTTGTTAACTACCGCTACTCGCATCATAGAGGGCATGTGTGCTTGTTCACCACCTTTGACTCATTATCGATTGCTGGACGTTTCATTAACAGTTGTAAGTAAAAACTCGTTCCATGTAGACGAGAAGTATAGTCAGCGTCAAATGCGATTCACCCCCAAGAGACAGGTATTAGGCTCCTAAAAGCGGTCCTAATTATATACTACTGTCACGATATGACTCACATGATATGCACAAATCATAAACTCTGCATACCGCCTCGGAGTTTCGTCTTTCCGAGGAGACCATGGTAACTCCCCATGCACTCGTCTCCTGGACACTGTTTGAAAACACTCTAATCAAAATGGCTTTTTTCGTTAATTGTTTGTTGGTGTAGCAATCTCCATCCTCATGCGTTTCTTACGAGTTGGTACATCACTCATGTAAAGTTCAGTCAAGGATATAACACGTTTTGTGCCGTTGGGTTTAATGCCATACAGGCGCCTGTTTCGTCCTATTACGACTCATCAGTAGCACCGTCCCTTGGTTCGACCGATCTCCTATGGTTAACTACACCTAACAGCTCACAACATGTTATATCCTTATTGATTATATCATTTTGAGCGGGTCTCTAAAACACGGTCGGTAGTGAAGGTATAATTCATTGTAAAAGCCGCAAGCTCGACTGCCGGTCACCACAATGTCAGGTAATTCCATCGTTTTCACACTTGGGGTGATTTATTATTCGGCATCGATTCCTTTATGGAGGATTAGTTAACCTCAGAAAATCGGCTGAACCGTGGGAGGGTGCTACTGATGAGTCCCAATAGGACGAAACAGCCGCCTGTACAGCACTCGATCTAACGGCTCAAGACATGTTATATCCTTATCAGATTATATGATTTTAAGAGGGTTTACAAAAAGCGGTCGAAAGGCGAGATGAAGTTTAGTTATGATCGATTGGGCTACTACATTCATTATATAATATATTGTCTAATCGTTTTCTATGTAGTTTGATGGGTACTGATGTATTATTACGTAATTATTGTTTATTATGAGTTGTTTTTTTCTTGTGACAAATATAAAATAATCCGCTTGGCAGACACCGATACCACACACCAACAGTGAACACAGCAGCATGCGAACCAAGCATTCGCTACTCAAGCCAATACACTTTGATGCATCGGCCTTTCGAATCAACTTCAGGACAGGCTACACAACGTCCTTGCAGAAGGACACAGGTCAGAGAGCTTTACGATCTAGCTACAGTTTCAGCGCACCATACAGCTCAGAGCCTTTTCGATCAGTCACTTTCTTGGGGGTTTTGCACTGTATTAGCACCCATGATCGACTTTGTGAAGGGCTCAAAATACATTGTCAGATTATACTCCTCGTTCATTGTACTGAGTGGTCACAAACTGCGCTTTGAAAGACTAAAAGCAATTGTTTTTATGTTTATGTCTTGTATTCCTTACTCATATCATCACAATCATTTTTCTCATCGTCATAGTTAAGTCTGTGGTCATAATCATTTCTGACAATTCTATGAACAAGCGACAAATCTTTAGAATGCCGTTCTTGGTGCTGCGTCATATAAAGAAGAGCTTGGCATGATAATACATCGGCAGTGTGAAGTACGACGACCACGTCGACTACGAATACATTTACAAATTAGCAGAAAGGTTTGAAAATATAACCGATTATAATTTCCACTACTCATGCAATATGAAGCCGTCAACTATAATTTATCACTATCTCGCCAATCGGGAGGAGTGTAGCGAAGTGACTAGAGGTGGCCTGAAATGCGTATGTTGCCATGGTTCGGCGCTGTACATGAAGCATGCCAAATGTTACATTCTTCAGAGGCTGTCAGGCTGAAATTAGATTTTTTCATGGGAGTAAGAATACTGATTTGAAAGCTATCCTAGCTACTTGATGAATAATGATCTAGATTTGATAAAGATCATTTGATACAACTGAAAGTGACGCATGAAACAGATGGACATAAAGAACAGTGAAGTGGACATCAAGAGAATTCAAGCTCCTTCTTGAAAGAGCGCCTAAACGACTGGCAGGCGCGCTCATTACTAACGTCAGCCATCCACATCAGCAGATGGTAACAAATCTAAAATCATGGAATGAGTTTCAGGTACGCCTTCACGTTCGTAATAGACACTGCCATAGACTACAATTGCGAGAGAGAGAAGAGAATGAAAATTTTGGTGGGGATCGTACCACCAGTAAAGACGCGCCTGTCAAATTCCGAAGTAAGTAAGGTTCTTGAATTTGAGTGAATGCTCGTAATAAGCATAGCGTTTCTTCACAAGAACCTAGAATAAATTTTGTAAAAGTAAAGTTTGGTGAAACCAGTTAATCACCTAAAACGGCAGAATACACAAAATGAGATAAGATCAGCTTTAAAGAGAATTTTTCAATTTTTTTACCGATCCGCTTCCCAACCTAGTGAACCTGATCCCAGCACCTGCTCCATTCTATTCCCTCTTCCTAGTTATGGACCGAACAACCAACGAAGTGGAAGTACTATTGAAACCAGAGCACGACTAAAAGAGAGCGCTTGAAGACGGCATCAGTGCCACTGCTTTACTCCACCGCACTTTTCATGAAATACTGAGAACGATGAAGACGTAGTATTTTTACATTTTATTAGTTCCGTAGTTTGTTAGGGAGCGAAATCAGCAGGAGGCGACGTTAAGGCCCAATATGATTGGGAGAAAAGCGTCAAACCCACTGTTAGCACAACTTTAAAGATGGCGTAACTCTTGACTAATGTAAATGACTTTAAATGTTTCAAAGCGTAACCAAGTTCTGAACTGTATCTGGGTAACGTACTATTCATCCGCTTTTTCTTACAGGGTTCTTTTCACATTTTCATAACTTTTCTATGGATATATCTCGAGCGCAGCATGTTTTATGACCTACTCCATCTTTCAGCATATCACTGAGAATAGCCTAAGCGGCATTTATAACCATGGCAACAAACTTAATGCGAAAATTTGGAGCAAAACCGCAATACTTTTTTTTTCAAAAAAATGTCCATATAAATAAGATAAAAATTGTGAAAATAATTACTCTTAACACACGACGTCAATAAAGGTAAAGTTCCTAAGGTCATTGTTCACTTCCAATCAGAAAGAAAGAACACTTGTAGCACGTTCGTTAGAAAAGTCCTACAAAACATGTGAGATACCTGGTTCAGCTCCTTGCGGCAAATTATAAACTCAATATGCTTCTTTTCCACACATAGTAGGATGCGGTATCTAGAAGACTACAGCACCAGGTAATCAAACCTGGATCACCAGTCTGGTAGGCAAACATTCTATCGCTGAACCACCATTGCTTATAGTACACTGTCACTAAAATCATAGATGTTAAAAAGACAAAAGATACGATGTAATGCTTTAAGCACTCCATTAGCACGAAATTAGGCTCAGAGCGTCTACCTGGAAAGTAGGCATTTAATTCCTGAATTATCAAGGCGTAAAGTGAAGATGATTCAAGTCATGAATCCTTGTCCTTTCTTTTTGAGTCAAAGCGAGGCCGCAACCCAGTCAGCCATGCACATCTGTTACTTAGAAAATCACCGAACTCTAGATTTTGTCGCTTTAAGAACAAAGATATCTCCAACATACCAACCGCTCTTTTTCAGCACAAATCAGTCCTGGAGAGATTACCTCAAAAACCGGGTTATGAACATCTGACGTATTATCCAAAACACTGCACTGACCGGGAATCGAACCCTCATCGCCAGCGTGGAAAGTGAGCATTCTAGAACTGAGCCACTAATTATCTGCATCTGGGGTTTAGCGATAAGGCGACCGGAGAAAATGTGATCTGATCTCCATCTCAACGACTTTGCGATTATTGCTTATGATTCTAGTGTTTTTTAACCACATTGTATAAGCACCGCTTTCGGGTGTGAAGCGCTGTTTTTTTTTTGTTCCTCATAGTATTTTGTTCTTCGTGTTTTGCATATATTCAATTTGTGGCATCATTGCATGTGTGCTGATATGCCACAATAAAGATTTAAACTTTTGATCACCACTATTATTGGAGGCCACGCTGCGTTATGTTTTCGTCGGCAGTCGGCGAGAACGTCCTGCAGAAAGAGCCCGCTATCATCACTACGTTGTTGTTGTGTAATGAAATTCCAAGTTTTGTGGTCATCAAGGTCCGATATGAGCACTAGAGGGTGGGTTCTGATAGAGGAGATTTCAGTATGGCTGAAAAATGGTATGCTTCCTCTAAAACCTCACAATTTTGGAGGAGTACCACATTTACGTTAATATTAAATTTAGAAAAGTTTTTGAACATTTTTATCTCTTCTTACCTATGTTCACACGAATCCTAATCATTTACGTTTTTATTTCTTAAATCAACAACTATTCGCCTTCATACGTTACTTCAAACAATTTAATAGTCAATCACAGAATTATAATATTGCATTGAACATCTCAGCTCAAATACTAGGTTGAAATTGAAGTTTCCATTGCTTCATAAAACATTCGAATTTATGGATATAGTCAGACATCAAACAACAAAAACAATTCTTCAAAATACAGGCCACCAATACCCACCACTTTGTGCCATCGGTCCGCCGATTTTGGATCTGATTGAAGTACCACTCCTTCGGCTTCAAATCAACAAACCCTTGACATACTACTTCAACCTTATCGAAAGGTTTAAATCGTCGGCCTTGCAAGAAGTCTTGCATTAAGCGGAAAAGGCCGTAATCAGATGCAGCAACGTCCGGACTACAGGGCTGAAGCGAAAATATCTTAACTCCGTCCAATTCTTCAAACTTTACCTTGGTCTTTTTGGCTTTGTGTGGTTTTGTGTTGTCTTGCTGAATGAAAGCGTGCTTACGACGAACAACTCATCAATGAACGCTTTTGTTCTCCGGACAATTCATTTCTGCAGCAGATATAGGCAAATTATTTTTCAATAGATGCGCATGAAGTAGACCTTTCAAAAAATATGGAAATCACACACGATTCATACGAGAAAACGACATTACCAACCAAACAATGAAATTTTCTCCCAACCTAATAATACGATGTGAGTCGTTTAGTTTTGATATCCTCTCATTCTATAGTGTATCCAAAAGTCATAACCATCTCAAAAAGGATAAAGGATAAAGCTCTCGGCGTTGATCAATCCTTGAGGGATGCGCTATGCATACTCCTTCAAATTTTAACTTCGAGATGCTTGAATGTATATCTAGGCTTTACAATGATGGTGGCCTCCTGCCGAACTGAGACTGTGCTGCTTATCCTCCCAAACAAGTCTGAGACCAGCCTGGTACCAGTTCACCGGCCCAGAGGGATGGATGGCTTAGTGAGCCTTGACCGCGAGATCGAACCATTGACTTTTTTGTTCGTCGCAGAGCACCTCTAACCACTGCGTCATATGCGCTCTAACTTCTCCCGTATAGGCATCATTATGGCGGGCAATTTCAAAATAACCAGTGTGTTAACGTGTTCTGTGTATGGCTAAGAGAAGTAAGTTGTAAGCAAACTGAAATTGAAAAAGAATTGAAAAAGAAGAATTGGAGGAGCGTCACTAATCAATTGATTTGACTTTCGTTGCACCTTTCACTAAACTACGTTAGTAGTAAACTCTCCAGCGGTGTTCTATAATTTTCTGAACTTAGGATGACTCCAAAATCAAAATCTTACAACATATTCATCAACGAATTTATGGCCGATTCCAAACGCAATAGCAAAGCTACAGAGGCTGTGCGTAATATTTCTCTTTTGGCAGAACGTATTGTGGGATCTCCTTAGAAATCAAGTTCAGTATTGAAATCTGTATTTATTTAACTAATAAGTGACTATGAAATCATAGATCAAATACGATGAAAATATTGTTTTGCAAGTAGGATTTATGTTCGTTTTCGAAAGGATGTGGTTTTCTCGCTTTAACGTAAGAAACTTTTGAACACATAGGGATTTTTTTTACTAGAATTCTCTTTACAGAAGTCACTTTTGTAGTATTTCATCATTTGATGATGGCGATGCCTCTTTGAAACATCAATTTGTCAACTACATTTCCTTATTTCATTGCGGCGTAACCCGATAGCAATTGTCTGACGAGCGGCGATGGTGCCTTAAACTTCATGCACCCCGTCCGCAGCGTGTTAAACATTCCCATAAGCTAATTCAATGTTTATAGCAAAGTTCGAACAGCCCTCAAGATAGATGTCTTCTCCATGTGATTTTCTTCTGCAGTGGAGAATATGTGCTTTGGAATGAAATCTTCTACGGTAGGCATTAGCAATATACAATAAAGGTTGAAAGCACAGCCTTTTCTTTAAGTTCAGCTTTCGTATTGGGAAAAGTAGAGAAATTTCATCAAAATAGGGTACTCTTAGTGCTAAAAATACTTTCTCTCAATAAATAATCTGTCCCGTTGAAGCGACAAAGTTTTCTCAAAGTGGAGCATTTGCTGAGAGGTGCCAATAAATCCTCGCAATGTTCAAACAATGGGCTATCTAGTCTGAAAGTTAGATATTCCGTATCACTTACTAAAGTATACTATGACTGTTTTTTCCGAAAGAAAGCCCAGTTTTGTTTGAATAAAAGTTCTCACTTTCACAAGCCATGAAATGGCTCCAAAAGCAAAAATAAAATAGGTAAGAAAGTTGTTCAATAAGAGCTGGGAGTATGTTCCTTTTCGCAACGACATCGTTTTGCTCGAACTTTACGATCTATATGGCACATGGGTGTTGTTTTGATTAAAAAGGACTTTTACGAAATCTCATAAGTGATTCACCATTCTTAGTGAGGATAGTGCCTTATTATGACCTAAATTTATTGAAAAAGTACCACATTTTCAATGAGGGATGCGTCAATAAGAGTGCAGACGAAGTTCGCTCTTCAGGCAATTAAACAGTAAAAAACTCCATAAACAAATAAATTCAATATCTCCTTTCTTCCTTTTTCAGCAGGTACGAAAATGTTAATTTGAAGATTTATTTGGCCTCCAGCTTGCAGCAAATTGGAAGAGATGTTATCAGGACCTGGATTAGTGCCTTTTTTCATGCTTCTGATCGCGACTCGGACTTCAGAGGACAGAATCCCAAGCGGTGTTTCTTTAGTGGGGATTACGGGGCCCGAAACGAGAATGGTTAAACGAAAAAAGTTGGCACAGAATTTTTTTGCTATCAATTTCATATCATGGCGGGAAGTCTTCGTGCTCCCATCTTCGTTCATCAACGCTTCCACCGTAACAATATAATCACACAGATTCCTACGGCACTTCCTCAGACTAAATTTTATTTGTGCTGCTCCATAGAATTTTTTTTAGACGAAATCCCTTTATTTCCATTCCCATACTTTGTTTTCTCCTTCAAAAAAATTTCCAAGGAAAGTTCCATATTGAGAAAACTGCTCAATGATAGAACAACACACTCCCATTTTCAATTTAGAAAGTCGCGTTTTTCGACTTTTTTCTCGGCTTTCATTGCGTACTCTTTTCTCGCATCTTCTTCTGAATAAACTCTGGAAATTGAAGAGATCACTATTCTAAAATTCCGCAACTATTTGCTAATTACTTGCACACTGCTCCAAATCCTCCTTCACCGAGTAGATTGACGGCGGCGTAGTTAGCTTTGCTGGACTCGATTATTGCCCCCTAAACGAACCGGACAGTGTAGGTTATATAACGTTTCCTTTGCGTTGTGATGATAGAGATCAACCGATTTGATGCCCAGATAATCCTCGTCCTAATCGCTCATATGTAATTCACCTAAAAATGCTCTTTCGCACTCTGAAAAATTGTTCTATAGTGGAGGTAGGCATAACAAGTGAATGATAGTGATAATGTAGTGATTTCAACATCTATCTCTTGTCAATGCTCAAAATCATTTTTCTATCGTATTCTTCGCCCATTCCTCCCCAATGCAGTCAACCATACTTATGGATTGGAACTGTCTCCAAGTAGTGAAGAATGAAAAACTGGCCTCGTTGCCCAAAATTGCTCCTCATTTCATAAGTGAATATAGCGTATTTTGCGACGTGATCACTGATAACTTATCTTAATGAGGAAAGAGATCCTTGAAAAAACCGATGATCTGCTTTTCAAATGGACGAGTTTTTCGTTGATTATTCAATTTACTGCCTCTTCTTGCTCATAAGCATTCATGTACTTTCACGGCGCTACCTTTGTACAAAGGAGATTAGGAATTTTCTCACAATCTAACTATTACCTTACATGAACCAGCAGAAATATCCGTGTTGCCGACTGTACGTCTCTTGGGGGATGTGCCAGCCATGTTACAAATGGCTTTACTGATAACATTTCAGTTTCTAATAATATACGTATATTTACGCTCACTAATATGTTAGAACGACATCGGTTCCACAATGTTCTAATATTTCAAGTGAGATTAATTGATCTGATGCATTTTATTCACCATTATTCTGCTGCACGGCACTCAATATATTCAAATTTATTAGGCTAGTAAAAGAGCAATTGAGACCCTTGCAAAATGGAAATGCACCGTTTCATTTTGGAATATATTTTCAAAATAATGTGGTCGCGTTATACGTATTTGAATGAGCACTTCTCACTTTATTTTTTTGTCTTCAATAACGTATAATTTTTTTTTGAAATCAGCAAGATTCTTTATATTCAAGCGCTCTAGCGGTTGTATGATATCACAAATATATATTCAATAATGCTGAATTGTATGTAAAACTCTGAACATCAAATGAGAATTCAAGCAGCACCTTTTCCGGGGCGCGTGCTAACCTTGCAATACCGTCGCTGCTGTTGTGGTACCACTTCAGCTTTTCACATCACTCAACATCATTAAATACACTTTTGAAACATCATACCATCGTGGAAGAGTTTAAATGAGGAGAACCAAAGTTTATTATATATTAACTCAATACCTGTCACCGTACTGGCTTCAAGGCTGACATAGGTATGCCAGGACAAGCCATTGACGAGTGGATATGCTGATTCATTAATGAAATCTCTCGCAGACTGATGGAGAACAGAGCCGGCGGTAGTGCAATAGATAGTCCACCCCTTCGGGTAAGATGAAGTGCGGGTTTGACTCTTTGTTTGACGTCCAAGTTTTGCATATCACTTATTTTATACTTACCAAATATTTGCGGTTTCGAACAGTAAGTTCAAAATGGGTCGCAAAAGAGCAACGATTACTCGAAAAATCAACAGCGTATGGCGCAGAATGCTAATAAACGTACAACGCTATTGAGCTTGAAGAAGTTTCTTAAAGGACGCATATTTCAAATTTGCATAAACAACAATCTCTTCTGTACGAATCTCATCAAAAGTCACGAGAAAGTGATGATCGAATTCATCTTCTTATGAATGCTCAAGATGTTCCAGAAACTTAACGTCGACCATTCTATCATTCTCGCGATTGAAACAATTTACAAAAGTTTTGCGGTCTCAAGGTTCGCAACATAAATTACTTCGGCACTAGCCTAATATAATAATAAATATAAGCAATGTGAGATATAAATTACTGAATCCAAAAGTAGATCTATACGAAAAGTTGCGAACAAGTAAGCAAACAAGATTGTTTTCTACAATTACGTCGGCACTTTTTTTTATTAGCGAAATGGAAATAATCTGATAACATATTTTAAGCCTTTCATGAGGGCCTCAGCTGGAACAAGTATTCGGCCGGCAATGTAGTTTTAAATTGCCTCTGGATTAATAAGCTAACGAGAGACAGTTATGAATGAAACTTTTATTTGATTGACGTCCCGGTGCTCGTGTCTTTCTCAGAACTGGGCTGATTCCAGTGAAATCTCCACAGTCCTTCGATCTTGCAAGGTCGCTGGTCGTACTCGCATCGACTTGAAATCACTGGATTCCGAATGGCATGTCCCCGTTGAGCAGTGTACTTTATATAGGGCCGATGTTAACCTACTGCCGTCTATAATGGGTCTTACAATTTATTTTATGCTCGAAATACATCCTATAATAGTTAATATTGCACTATCTAACACAAAGTGGAGCGATTGTTTCTCGTGACGGTGATCCAGAACGAATTTTCTTATTTCTACAACGGATCACCTATCATGTACACAAAAATTAACTTATTTTAGATCCCACATAAAAGAAGGGAAATTATACTTGTTACTTTTGATATTACTCGCATTAGTAGAAAATAGGGGTCTTATTAGTAATTCTCATTTATTTTGTCATTTTCGGCGAAACGGTATTGCTGATAAATGGAGTGTGCGGCTAGGAAAGTGTGGTCAGTGAGAAGGCAGGGGAATCAGGGGCCTCTGCTTCAAAAAACTGGCACACATAAAGTGCAGCATCATTTTTGACAAGCAAATTGCTATAGTCTAACTTTAAACCACTATGACAAACATTTTGCAGATTAATAAGATGATGGAGGTGCCGTGGCCGAGTGACTGCGATGCTCATCGCGGCGCGCGACGTGCCGATCCTCACTCCTCAACACTCTTCGGTAAGTCAACAACAAGCGCTCTGTGAAACACCACAGCCAGCAATCCTCGAGATTACAAGGAGACGAACTCAAGCACTATTCTACGGCGTCCATGAAGAAAACTAGAAAACAAATTGATTGCTTGGAGTAGTGGGGTCGTCACAGTGGGAAAAAAACTGTGAAAACGGATCAAATGAATACACAGAATGAGGAAAATGAGAAGTTAAAACCAGAAAATAAGCTTTATCACATTCCTTACAAAACCAAAAGTTTGCGTGCGTAATGGACGAGTTTTCTTCCGATGCATACGAGAGTTTCATCTCTACCAAGCATGGGAGGGTGTACAGGAAAACATATGTTTGAATGGGAGAAAAGAACCACAGAAATTTTTTCGACACACAGAGAGGAACCAAATTATACAATGAAATTTGTTTTGAATTCTGGGAAATTGTGGCCGTTGTGAGAGCTCTCTAAGCGTCATGGCGAGTCGCTCAAAACATAAGGCATCGTAGCTAATTTGTTAAGTAGACAACGCAATTGATAACACATGAAGATATAAAAAACCACTTTATCAAATACTCGGCATTACTAGTATTTTTCAGTGCATTTCTCATTGTTATGATGTTTTCTATATAGAGAGAATTGAGTGGAGAGCAAAAACGCGGCCTCAGGCGGGAATCGAACCCACGTTTCATCCTATCCGGGGACGCGTGCTCTACCACTACACCACTGAGGCACATTTGCCCGAGTAGTTGTCTAGAAGCTAGAAAGATGGGCAACAGTAAGATGGAGAAAGTGAAACTAAGAGAGACATTGAAAAAGTTGATTGAAGTAAAGCCGAAAACATGGAATCGTCGTCGATTAATTAGTGTAGTGTGGCTGTGGATGTTTCCTAATAACAGTAACTTTGGCCAAGCCTCATAAAGTCTAATAAGCTGCTAAGAATACAGTACTTCAATTTTTTTTATCTATGTTTTACCACATGGCACCTTCACGATCTATATATCATCGCCAGTGTGCACGCCGCAGTCTGTGCTGCAAGGCAGAGCCTCAAAAACCACTCAAAACGAAGAAGCCTGAGCGAAGTTTCAGCCTCATTAGCTGTTCAGTACTTTTGTTGGAAGATCTGAATGCAACGCGACTCACCTTTTTCTGTAATATCCTTCTTTCATTTTGTTTTCCATGTTCGAACCTAAGCTTAACCTACAAACAGGAGTGGCCCTTATAATCGAATTAATCCAACTCCATTTGCTTATTATAGCACTAAAATTCTCCATGACTCAAACCCTTGATTTTTTGGGTCAAAGAAACAGTTGAAAAGAAAAGAAGTGAGCCGCTTCACAATTATGCCGATTCGTGGTGGTCGGAGTGTCTTTGGGTATAAAGCCGCAACATATAGCGAGTGCTGATTCTGCAGATGTCTTGTAAGCTGATAATGAATTGTACAATTTTGAAAGGAAGAGTGGTAAATAAAAACTCATCTTTGATCTAAATGTAGCAACGATGAATTGCAACAGTAACGACTCGACAAATCCTAATCAGTAGCAATATCGACTTTCCAGTTGAAGAAAGCCTAGTCCTGTCAAGAAATTACTACTGGAATGGAAACTGTGTTAAGGTTCGTATTTTTCGTTTACTCTAGTCAAGTGAACAGTATGAAGTCGTTGTACTGCGAAAACTTCGACATTGACCGTCCACCATAATGGCTAATTCGGTACATAAGGCTTCACATTCGTCCATATTATGAGAAGTGAACATTAATGCTGTGTCAAGAGACCGGACCTAAAATCACTTGTTATTTCTACCAAAGACAAGGGAAAGAAGGAATGAATTTTTTGTTTCCTGCGTATTTGCTGGCGAAATCAGCAAACATGAGGAATTTACTTCGAAAAAACATGTGAAATTTACTTCGCAGTTTGCAAACATCTAGCGAGCCATGCTAACACTATCACTTAACTTATACTTTCGACTGCTTATATAGACTTCGCTCAAAAACAGTAATAGCCTGATAATCTCATCATAGGTCTTAAGATTTTTTGAGTTATGGTATAGGCACTTATGTAATACCAGACAGCTGTTCTCATTTACATAATCATAAGTAGTACCGTGCTTTTCGGCTCAGCTGATCCCCTGCAGTAAAAGAAACCCTACTTATAGAGGAACCGACTTCGAATCATTCAAATCACCACATGTCGATGACAAAATCTCTCCCCCCCCCCCCCCCCCCCTCACATCGCACTGACCACAGTCGAGCGCTTATGGCCGATGGAATGAACTATACCTTTACTTTCGACTGCTTCTAGTGGTCTCGTTCAAAAAATCTGCTCAAAATTGCCACACCAGACCTTGAAAAAGCTCTAAAATATCATCAGATTACTGTAGCACCTGATTTTCGTTCTTGGACGAAGATTTTTCTAGGTTCGCAAAACATTTTAGGTTGTATGTACTACTCTGATAAACTAAAAAATATTTTCTCTATACGCTTGCATAGTTTTGTGTATGTGAAACTCTTGTGCGCGAAGAAAACTCCTAATGTGAAACGCACTTTTATTTCCGCTCTTACAGTGCGCCATTGAAATATTTTCGAAAACAAGTTCAAGCGTCAGATTTTCTAAGATTTGGGCTATCGAATGAGTGTAGTAAAGTATGACAGAATGCGATCCACAGACCTTAGTTGAGCAAATAAGGCAAACCGAGTGTAACACATAATTTTATTCATGTTGTTACAGCTTACTTCAAACTTTAGATAAAAACTTTGTCTAGTGAAAAAATATCTCTGAAAATCTGAAGATCAAAATGACCGTCAGCGTTCGCTGAGGGTTGGAAAGCTTTATTTTTTCTACTCGTGCAAGAAGTTCAAAAGAATTGAAATTATCTTAGAATTGAAAATGCTTTAATCAGTCAGAGTTCTTTTTAATTTGACCGCCACTTGCAGTGGTATGATGTTACAGTATACCCTATAATGTGGTGTGCTGTGCAATAACATTTGCGTCGACGCTTTGAAAATACTCTAGATAGTATGCTCCAGACTATTCTACGGGCTTTCGGATCGACACCAGTCGCCGGCTCATCAAGTTGCAACACAGGTGGTAGTCCCATAAGGGCGATTCCAAGAGAAAGACGTCTTTTATTGCTACCGCTCAGAAATAAATTTCTTTCTGTAGCTGCTTTGTAACTGCTTTAGCTAATCAAAATGAAATTTGATTGTGAAAGGGTTATGAACTTCTGATATTTAAGAAAATTGCCAATGAACTTTTTTGGATGCATCTGTCTGATCATTACCAAAAGATTTGTGCCAAAAATCAAACAAGACATAATCATTTCAAAGGAACTAGTAGACAGTAAGTCATATATCACACTTGAAAGCTCATACGATTAATGTTGACTGGGAGTAGCCAAAAGCACGAAACATCACCTCTTGCCTACAGCCTTTTATCTGTCGTTTAGCGTATAATTCAATTCCTATTGTATGAATAACAGCGCTCGCCTGGAAAAATATTCAAAGAAAAAGTTCTGTGAGATGAATTAAAACAGTTTCAAATAAGAACATTGAAGGAGACGGGAAGGACAGTTGTTAGTGGCGCCGTTTAAAAAAACTCACGCTCTCACTAATTTGTTCGTGCTCGGGCCATATAGACCTGCCAGTTTTACACGACACGATGATACAAGATACACGAATTCGTAGATGTGGTAGGGCTTGGATGGCCCGGGCATGATCACACCATGGCACTTTTAAACGGCTCATTCACATTTACACTCATGGAATCAGAACCAGATTTGGAGTGCAGTAAAGTTTCTTTGGCTTACAAACCTTGATAACTGAGAGGTGGGGACCTGAAACATCATACTATGACAACCCTCGAATTTAGAGAGTGTCTACCAAATGCCATTTATCGACATTCGGAAAGGAGACAAAATCTTCAAATAGTAATAGAAACCGTAGGCAAACACGAAGATTTGTGTGTACGGCGGATGCAAGGCAACAATTGAGAAGACTGTTTGATGAGCAGTTCATGCTATATTGGATAATGAAAGTGAGTGGGGAACAAGAGAAATCTCTTTGAAAGTCAATTTTTTGATACTCTCTTGATACGATCTGTCATCATATTTACTAAAATGCATCCCCACGCTTTTTCCATTTGATTTGTTTCCTTGCGTTCACCTTCTTAAAGGTCTTCGACCGTTTTGAATATTGATTCCATTTGTATCTTGATTTTCTTCTTTGAGCAGAACACGAGGTGTTACATTAAACTTTATTCGATGGCTGACGTTTCGGCAGTTCGCCTTCTTCAGAGCCTGGAAAGGTCAAAATGTTTGCAATACAATCAGTCAAACACCTCCATTACTTCTTTAGAGAAAATCACCAGACCTAGATTTCAATCGCATCAAGCAAAAATCAACACTTAACATACTCACCGCTTTTTATATGTGTTCCACTGGATGATCCAAGTGGAGATCACCGGCAAGAGAGACACATAGGCTCGTAATGCACCCTACCCATCAAAACAACAGTCTTATATACTGGCTCATATCACGAGTGTTTACAAGGCATTCCTCCCTGCGGTTTATTTGTGTTTGAGGATTCGTCCTCTTCACGATTGTCGCCGGATACCGTTTAAGTTAAATCCTCTTTTAATCGTGAGGCTAGCCGAATTATGGCGTTCGCGGGCGACTGCATGATGTTCTCGAAGAGGGTCTGAACCAGTGCCTAAGACCTGAACACTTAACGGCCTACATCACTGAATACTACGATATTTTCTAGGTTCTCATTTGGAGAAAGAAATATAGTTAATTAAAAAAGAAGAAACTATCAGCGTTTTAATTAGCTTTTCTAGAGTATCATTTTTAGGAATTCCACGTATTCGAGCAAACATATAGAAAATCTCCTCACCAGTCATTTCTTTGATAACAGCATCGACCTGCGGACACTAGCCAACATTGATTCAGCATAAAAAGTAGAGGCTGAGAAAATTATTTGAGATCCATAAATAATAGTGAAAATCTGGATAGATGATAAAATTTTCAAACAACAAAAATATCATTTTAGTGTTGAAGAACATTCTTATATCGTTGAGACGTGTGACGCCTATAAACTTTACAATGAAGGTGCAGAAGAGGCCGTTATGACACCTATTGGCGTTAAAACCTTTCGCGTGGTTTATTTTCATTTACAAATGTCCTTATAGATTCTTGATATCAGTCGATAACTTACTTAATGCCAATACCGGTGACCATCGTCCTCGGCAGATGTCTTTATAATCATTCTCTCTTATTATCTTGAATTGACATCGCATGCATCGAGCCAAATGGCCTTTGGAAAATTATTCGTTGATTTTTAATCTGTGTTATGGTAACTTTTGGATTTTACATGTGGTGAGGCGATATCAAAACCAAATTTTGATTCATTTCACAATTGATACTATTTCATTAGAAGCTAACAGCAATAAGATTAAGTAGCGGACAAGCATTTTTCCTCACACAAAAGTTGTATGTACGCCAAGAAAATGGGAGCGTGTATAAAAGAATACGGATAGCCCAAAATTTTTTCAAAGCAAAGAAACAGCTAAGAACGGAAATTACAAAAATGAATCCGCAGCTACATTGCCGAGAAGCCGGTGTGATATTCATGTCACAGTGAGAGCAAAAAGTTCGCATTCGCCCACTTTGCAGCAGCACGAAATTCAGATAGCACTGCGAGATTCTTAGAAAGAAGTAGTACAAACTGATGGAGCTCACTAAACATGACACTCTCCGTTTCCTGCTATTCATCAATAAATCTAGTTTAATATCTGTCAACGAGGACTTGCCAAGAAAACGCCACATAATAAAACACACAAAAGAAGCAAAGAGGAAATTAATAAGCCTATTATGAGTATGTACGTATGCCACTAGAGATGCCTTTACCAGACCACATAAAAAGCTTGAGACATTCTCTCGCTACACACTAATATTTTTCAAGCGAAATCTCAAAATAGTCGATTGGGAGGCATGGAATTATAATAACAAAGGTAAATAGAACAGGAACACAGAACAAGATGATTCATGGTAGGAAGAAGAAATTGGAAGAAAAGAAGCAAAGAAAGAGTAAACTAGCTCCTTCGGCTTAGCTCTCGCCAGTTCCTCTTCACACTCCATCCGTTCACGAATGCATCACCGTCGCTGATATCGTCCTCGCCAGTGAGCACTTCAAAAGTGCTTGTCTTCCGGCACCGTTTACACCCAGCAATCCGAAGCATTTTCCGCTCTTCACGCGGAACGTAACGCCTTTTACCGCACTGAAATCGTCGCACCTGAATAAGAACATCGTGCATCGAATCTGATGTTCTATGAGAAACCCGTAATCACTTCTTCCAAAACCTTTTGATATTGTTTTGGACTTTGTTAATGTTTCGTTGCCTTTCTTTTCCATAGGAGCGTATTTGGCACAGTGGTTAGACGTCGCATCAAATGTTGAGCGTTCAATCGCGCGCTCACGGCTGACCAAGCTATACACTCTTCCGCGGTAGGTGAATTGGTACTCAGACTAGTCACAGACTTATCTGGGAGGATGAGCAGCACTAACACGATACAGTGGGAGGCCCGCGAGACATTGTAAAGGCCACATATGCATTCAGTCACTTCAAAGGAAGTTAAAAAATAAAGACGAATGCACGGTGTATACCTCAGGGATTGATCAACGTCGAGATCTTTTTTTGTGCTTTTCCTTTCTCAAAAATGTTTGATTGGTAAGAAGTTTGTTGGTTAGCTATGCTTCAGTTGTAGACCACATGTCCAGCAATATCATTGTTACATTGAATATTTCTCATCAAGTAACACTGTAAAAAAGACTTGACCGTAACTAAATGGAAACTTATGTTTTCAATAGACTATGAATGTTGTTTTATGCGCTTCGAGTTACGTAAAGTAGGTGAAGGACTGTGGGTAAGGGTGCATCTAATATGCGCATATTCGTCGATTCACTCTCATACACATTCCCTTCTTATTGGGCCGGTTAGTTAGTGCCATAGATATGCATACATTATTACGAATAGGGATAAATGCGTGACGCATACTTGAGGGTCTGTTCGACGCCGAATAACTTATTTTTTATGTTTATGGCGAAGGAACAGAACATTTTTCGCCTGAAAAAATTCGAAGTTGAAGACATAAAACCAGAAAATTTTGAACAAACCATTTCTTTATGTCATCTACCATAACAGCCATATCAAACCGACTCATCGTTTTCACAAATTCTTTTTCAGCAGCGACATCGCGATCCTCACTTTTTGTCTCAACTTCGTCACTCTCCAGTGTCCAATTTTCATACTAAAAGAACAATTTGTTAACAAAAATACCAAAAAGGTGTCAAGTCTTTTCTCTCTAAAATAATATTTACCGGTTTTTCTCATTTTCACTCGGTCACCCGAACTCATCCGAGACGTACTGACCACATGCGATAAGGAGAGCTAAACCTTTGATTAGTTATGATAACATGCTACATTGTTAATATGAAGAACAAAAACGAGCGTTCTGCTGACCAGAGATCATTTCTTTGAGAATTTTCCAACGGTTCAAGCAAGAGTTTGTCTAGCGCACCGCTTTTTTTAGGGCTTCAAATTCAACAAAAAATGAATCATAGCTGTTGTTGTTAATGCTGAATTTTGCTCACCACTCCATCATCTGTACGGTTCCTTCGCCGGCGATTTCTACAGAACGCTATGAGACTGCTACAGAGATTATTTTCGTACGTGAATACGAAAAACCAATACACGGAACCTTAAATGATTTGATCATGGACCGACATATTTGCACAAGAAATTGAAAACATCATGATCAGATAGAGATAGCATACAAAAATTGTCGGGATTCTGCATAGATTAAGTGAACTGCCAAAAAATTTATATACTGAGAAAAGGGGAATGATGTATGCCTCCTATTGGAACGAATTCCGAGTCTAATTTCGCCTCTGCCCTCAACGCTCATAGGAAACAAAGTAGTTATGAATTCAATGGGGTTCTATCGTTTTGAGGTTATTGAGGATAAAAGATGTCAAAAGGCGGAACGAAGCAAAAATGGAAGTGATCTGATAGTACGTGGTGGACATTCAATAAACAGGAATGATCAGGAAGATCCATCTTGAGACGATGATGATAAGAATGGAAAAGTAGCGCGAAAAAGAATGCGAAAAACCCATTTTTCCGTTCTGATTTTGTTTCTTTGTTTATCAATCACGTATGGTGCAGTGGTTACATGCACTGCACTACTCTCTTAGCTGTTGGTTCCCTCACAGGCCCATATACTGCGTAGTTCTTTCTTTTCGGCGCTAGCAGATTGGGATCAGACTTCTGTGGGTCGATGAAGATATCGATGGACCACTGTAGGCGTTTGTCGAAGTAAAGGTGCTTTAAATCATCTCCATGGATCAACTCCAAATGGCATTATGGTAGCGATGGTCTGTGGCACTTCTCTAAGGAACTGATCAACACCGGACTCCCTTCTGTTAATTTCTTTCTTAACAATATCGCAAATCGTTGCTCAGCTTGACAGGACCACACCTTCTGAGATTTTTAAAATGAATAGCGCAAGAGTTTTGTATAGCTTTTCGTGAAAGAAAAACCCTTAAACTTTAATACAGATATTTAGTGCTCGAAAAACATGCCTGAACTGCGAAAAAGATAATGACCACATAATTCCACGTCGACCGGTATCGGTGAGAGTATGGAATGGTATAAATTCTGTCTAAAGAATAATTTTCATATGAACTCCTCTGCTAGAAAATCCTCTACAATCATTCAAATCGGCTTTTGCTTGCAATATCAATTTGTTTTCCAACAACTCCCTTAACAGTAATGATTTGAACACCGAGGAAACACAAATATCAACTATTGGAAAGTTTCAGCTGCTGCCGGTACATGATTTTGAAGTATAGTGATGATTATCTCATTCTATCTCACCATCAGATTGACCACAGCACTGAATGCTCTGTTTGTAGAGTGGATTAGAGCGGTCAAACATCTCACAGGCCTGTTTACCCAATTCTTTATCGTAACTAAAAACGAATAACTCGCTGTATGAACTTCGTTATGGTTGTTGGCTACTCAGTACTTCATTGTGTAAAGAGTAAAAAGACTATTAAAGAAGGCACAATGCAAAAAATACACTTTTTTATAAGGTAATACGCTGGTGTAAAATCTCCAAACTTTATTCTCGTGAAAAAGGGGTAGCCACCTACGTGCAAAAGGAAATTTTCCCTTCTAAAAAAATTCCTCAGGTCCCCGGAACTACTAGATGGCTTAACGTTTTGAGCACGTCAAGGACACTGACGAGCTTTATATGTGAAGAGTGTTCAGAGTGCCAACGATTCTGAGAAGTTGAGAATGACTTTAATCAAAGTTCTTTTAATCATTGATTCTATCGCCAAACTGATTGCTGCAAGCGAGAGTTACAAGTTAGCTAAGATGATGTTACCATATCATCAAAAATGGCTAAACTAGTGTGATCTGTATCAGAAAGAAGTGAGAGTCACAAAGATTTTTTCAAAATGATCAAACTCAAATAGGCCTACATCACCAGCACTGGAAAAGACAGCTTTTCATGAGACAACGGTGAAATATTACTTCAGCGCCAAATGTAAGACTCGAGTCATCCTGCCATATCTGTTAATAATAGAAGATTTCATGCTCGGATCTTTATTTATCAACTGCAGGTGCACTCGAATAACGAGGAGGTGGAGGTAGGAGGAGGTACAAATTAACGCTTCGGAGCTTTATTCCTTGTTTTTCGATGATAAAACGTCGAAGAACACGTTGCGCCTAAAGCGTCGACAGCGCTTGACGTGCATGAATATTATAACGAAAAAAATTGTCTATGGCGTTCCAGACATAGCTCTGATTTACACTTGAAATTATGAACACAAAGAGTGATACTGCCGCTAAACTAGAAAGTCGCTGACTTTTCAAAAACTTATGTATTCTCTATATGATTACCAGATATAACTCAAAATAAGTGGAGAAGAACAGAGAGCTCCAAACAAACCTTTGCAAAGACGTTGGAAATACTGCAAGTTGGAAATAGGAATGAAATGATTACACTCCAATCAAATGCCGTATAAACATCGGCAGTCTGTTGAATGATAGGAACAGCTATTGTTCCAATCATACCTTAAAAATCGGAAATATTTCTAGCAAGATTCTCTAATTATTGATTGAATAAAATGCAAAAACTTACGATCGATGCTAGACTCCACCTTCTGATCATTAGCGCCTTTTAGGTTTGAGGTGAATGTTCAATAATTTGAAATTTCTTCTTGTAGGAATAGGATTCTTTGACGAGGCATACCCGTAATAATATTATACATCATGATAAGCGTAAATCCTTTCTGTGCTGATGTGAACGAAAACGAACACCAGTAGGTGAAGGGTATAGCTGTCCATCCATATAAAGCCATTGCCATTAACAGAATAAGATCTGCTGTACAGTCCCTTGTGTATGTCTGCGATAAAATTGATTCGAAAATGGATCCTTGAAAAAAATTGTTGATTCTTGCTCACTATCATATCGAAGATGTACAAAATACCAATAAACGCGGCCATCTCTACAAGTTACCATAACACATCCCCCGACGAACGCTGTGCTCCAATACATCCAAGAACGAAGGCCTTGATGGCACCCGAAAAAAAGGCTTGTTCCAGTTGCATTGTCTGCCGCCTCAAATATACATTTACCAGCATCCTATGATTCGAATCACAATGTAACACTTGTTTGCATGTCTTTACTTTTTTTCTTGCGCCCTCTTATCAGAGACTGAGAATAAGCTGCAACCACATTCGGCATACACACAATAATCGCATAGGAGATAATGAATGCTACGTTGTTTGAAACGTTACGATTCTTTAGGACATCCTGCGCAACTGAAGGAAATGGATGGTTGCTCACCTAAAAAAGCGAGCAGGTATCAAAAATCTTGATACAAAACTCACATTGCACACCGTCATTCAAGATATAGTAATGGATGGGTTGCCGCGATAATCAATAAGTCTATGCACAATCAAATCGAGTTTGCTAGAATTCCAAATTATAAAAATAAGATTTTCTGCAATCAGACGGCGCATGCGAAGTATGGTAGATAATTTACATCTAGGGATATCTTGAGCGTTGCGGAAATGATCACTGAGTAAGCTATGCTAACGGCCAATGTCGCATATGTATAGGCAAAGTTATCGAAGAAAGTTAAACAATACAATTAGTAAGATTCAAGAGAACGTTTCTATACGGTCCAAAAATCAGTTAATGAAGTGAGTGGGTATTTATCTTGCATTTAATCTACACGTGAGCGCGTCTAGCGCAATGGTGGTGCTTTGCGGCACACAAGAGGTTTTTATTCGATCTTGGCCTAAGCTAAATCAAGTTTTCCGCTGCTTTAAGTCATATTTTGATATCAAACAACTAACCTAGCAAGATAACAATACTGACTTGATACGTCAATGGGTTTCTTAACTCGGTGTGAGAACAATATGTGCATCCGATTGATTCTTTGATGATGTGTTCAAGAAGGATGATGGCCTATGCATAACTACCAATGAGCGAATTGATCGAAGCCGGAGGCTCATTCTACTATTGTTTGTTCAGTTTAGCACATCGCTTTATAACACTGGGAATAAGTAAAATATAGTACTACATTGTACTACATTAATAGTACTCTATACTACATTAATAGTGATAATAGTGATATGATCGCAATCATATTTTTCGAACCTGCTGTGATAATTTAGAGAAGAAATCATAATCAACATGGCCGAGATATTTCAAGCTGTGAATGTAATCGAGCATTTCTGAGTTCTTCTTCGCATGGTACACCACCAAGAGCGGCATCCTGAAGCAATGCGTTTGAGCATACAATTTTCAGAAATGATTACGACAGCGAACATGTGTATAACGATGGAGAGAACGATTGTGATGGTATTAGCGAGAATTAGAACAAGAGATAAACAAGAAAACGATTCATTTCAGCTCTTCAAAGCACATTTGTGATCGATCAATACAGTCAACTATTTTGAGACCTCACCTAAGAAGAATACAATCTGACAATAGATCCCTGAAGGATTAATTGAACGAAAAGCACTATACAACAATGTGATCGTTTGATGGCACTAATATAGCTACATGTTAATCAATAAACGAATCTAGACTTAAGGAGTGGGACTATCCCAAGATGGATTTATGTTCAACGACTTTCTAACTAGATGCAGTTCTGGCATTCGTGCATACTAATTCTCTAGAAGTGATGAGATCGAGACTTACGCTTTTTTCGGTGCGCATTTGCTCCTTTACTTTCAATACGACATCCTTCGCATTCACCGATTTCCATAGTGAACCTGTAAATTCAGGTTTTACTATAGAACTTCTGGAGGTGTAATGTCCAACAAAGTTAACATTTCTTTGCTAGTTTGTTTGTTTATTCTTCCTTAATTTCCCATTCTTGCCCTTTTTCAGCCTTATTTTATCGTCTTAGCACAGATGTTACATACGCACTACATTTCAAAACTGTGATTCGGAATCATTTGAGGAAGTAACAAAATTACAGTAGCAATTTGACTTCGGAGGCTAAAATTGTCGCCACTGTCCCTGACGAAAGTGCTATCGCTATATAAGAACCTTACCTCATAACTACCTATAAGTATACGTTATAAGATCTTTGTTATACAAGTTTCCGAGGAGGAGCGACGCCATCATCATGCTACTTTTCGTAACCGCTTCCTAACGAATAAGAACATCATAAGATTACTGAAAAACAGTGAAAGAAACATTCGTGCAGATTGTTTCGGGAACAATGGATTTTACCAATATATGTTCATAGATGTTACATGCTATTTTCCCATGCTATTTTACCGTTACTATTCAACTGTTTCTGATCAATTCTTAGTTATCCGCTTGATCTACTTTCTCGTTGCAATTTCATTCAAATAGGATATGCTAAAGATCAATCAAGTCTAAAAATTTTGTTAAAGAACAAATCTCCTGGAAATGTTTTATCCAAGATCAGACAAACCATGATTCACAAACATCTTTTGGACCCGATTCAACATTTTTGTAAAAGGCCATAGAAGCGAACAGAATTGTTCCTTTAATAAATAAGATGTTTAATGGTCTCCAATTTTGAAGCTGGAACGCTAAAAAGTTAAAATTCACTCGATTGGTGAGGGATGCTAACTTAGAAAGCAAAGTTCGAAGTTTTTTGAAACGGTACATGTATCTCATCGGCTTTATTGCTCTTTATCAAATGGGCCCATTATGCCAAACCGTCGACACATTAATCATGAGTGTTTGCCTTTTTTAATGTTCAGATGCAAAGGCTTAATCAAGAGTGATTTTGTTCAGTTTCAACAAAACGTTTCGCTACTACTTGTCACACTCAGATTGACTTAGTTCCCTTAAACTGAGCGTTTTGTGAGTTTGCAAATCTCACGGCCATATAGTGATGCATTAGAGAATGGCACGAAAAATGATACAAAACAGTGTATAAATCGTCTTTGCCTCTATAAGGCCATAGATCGTTCAATCTTTTATAAAAGAACTAACAGCGAGTATAGGGACCGAATGGTGATTGGTCAAATGGAAGATTGAAGAGGGGCGAAGATTGAAGGTTAAATCAAACAGATACCTTGAATCAAACACTTTGTCGCGGTGTTCTTAGTTCACCTTTGACATTTGTAATCTTTCTTCCTATTCCAGAATCAAGTATATACACCTAATATTCATGAAATTTTTGGACTTTACCCTAAATGATTGTGTATATCTAGAAAATCAGATCACCACTAAAAGCGGCTAAATTGGTAGAATTCGGTTAAATCATTCATAAAACTCACAATTTTGCTTGTGAATCCTGCAACGGTTGCGATCAAGTAAAATATAGTTCCTTACAACTCGTTTTTTGTCTTCCAAATCACATGCATGATTGGCTGGCTTTAGATCTCGATGTATAAAAGCCTGTTTATGTAAATCTTCGCAAGCCTTCAGACATTGTATGCCTGCACCTGTATTAGTTGGTACTGTGAACACCTAAAAATAGAAAAATCCTTGCGAAATCTGCAGCGATAGCGATAAGTGTGAGAGTTCATACTTTATTAAGGCGTGAAGCTTTTAGATCTGCAAGACTTTTACCAACTAACTGCACGGCAAGGAAGAAGAACGTATCTTTTTTGCCTCGATCGATAATTGGAGTGAAATGTGACTGTTTTCGTTGACCATCTACGAGTTTAAGTATTGCAGTCTGAAATTTTAGACAACATCGATCGTGTTTTAGGTGAGTATTTGATTGATTCATCTTTACTACGGATGACTCGTTATATACGACTCATTCACACAAACTCCGAAGAAACGCAGTTCCTCTACAACCTGAAGGAATGGTCGGAATCTAATACACAGGTATCATCTGCTATTAGTAGAATTTCAGCTAATTTATTTGGGCACGCGATCCAACATCACAATTACTCTACCGAACGCCGCACCCAGTTATATTCGAGATTGCAAGGCAACGCGCCTAATCACTATTCCACCCGGTTCGAAAAGAAGATGAAAGACGATTTGAATGCTAGAAGCAGTGAGAAGTGCCACTGAAAAGATAAAAACACTGTGAGGAGGATCAGATAAGTTGATGAAATGAGCATCACAATCATCGTGCGGATCTCAATACTTTTTGTATTCAAAGCGCCTTGTTACTTTCATACGCCTCAAAGCTGTTCATATATCCTACGTGACGCTTCGACTGCCGTAAAAGAACTTTGCCTTTGCTATGCGATTATCTTAGAATGCTGACTGAGACGATTCTTTCAGCAGTCTTGAAGCTAGTCGAAATATAGTGTTCTCTAGTTGATTACAGAAGAGTGTGAGGAGGAGAAACAAGCCTGCTAACGCGTGTTTTCCGACGCATCACACCTAATCACAGCTCTACCAGAACTATTAAAAAAAACGTGATTTTTCAACACTCTGGCGTCGAATAAATCATAGGTTTTGTAATTGTGATGTGAGAGTATGAGATACGGTATCCACAGATTATTTCCTTTCCACTGGGTTTATAGGTGCTCACAAATTTTTTTCTTAACTTGTTGTGATCTATCGGTTGCTTATCCGCAGATACTACAACTGGTGTCGCCCTCTGAAGCATATCTTAATAATATTTTCATAATCTCAACTACTCATTTTTGGCGAGAGAAATTTGTTTTTGAAAAAAGCGGACGATATAGACGGTGTAGTCAGAGAAGGCGCACAGGAGCTTAGAGTCTAGAACCAATCTACACGCCATTCCATCATAGGTAAAGTAGTAGGCCGGTACGTAAGCCGTTTTGACGACAACCGATAGGTAAGAGTTGTTACCGACTGGATTTCTAAAGTTATCAAACCCACACCAGGAACACAAACGATACTGAGTTACTCTTGCAGATGGCGATAGGGAAAAATGGATGTGTCACGAATGATCTCACGAGTCACCGGAGATCAACGGAACGACAGGTGACACATGTGATGCTTACATTCAGCTATGATTTGAAACCCCTTCCACGGATCTTCCTCCTTGAGGCATCCCGCCCGGTTAGTCGCGAGGGCACGTAGAGCGTGCCTAAGGTGCTGGATAGCGGGAACCTAACGCGAACGAAAAGCGACTATGTCTTCCTAGATACGCAGGTGGATTTGGGGGATGAGCTCTCTGCTTCTGCAATACCGATTTGACCAAACTATCTTTCGACGAATCAAGTCGGCAAAATATCTGCATTCAAGCGGCTGGGAAGTACAAGGGAGGCTGTTAGGGATTGCCTCCAACAAATAAATTCTCCCGCTAGTCCGAGAGAGACTACCAAACTACACGTGAGTACCTCGTTCGACGTCTAGAGCGTAGCAACCTATATGTTGGGTATTAAAGTGCTTAAACACCAACAAATACAATGAATATAATATAAAATGCAATGAATTAATGTGAATATAATGACTATAGTTTAGTATAATGAATAAAATAGACGTCATCACCCTGACCTAGAAAGAGCCGCCGGTACGGAAGCGTCGGGTAGGACGGAGAGGCTGCTAAAATCACAGGGCCGAACTAGGCTGCCAAAATCTAAACGGCAGGAAAATGGCGATCTCTACCTATGATGCTCGAACACTTGCTCACGAATCCGCTGAAGAAGATCTATTGATTCAAGCACGAAGAATAATATACCACGTTATTGGCTTGGCCGAGACGAGAAGGCGCCATACTTTTCACTCTGTTTATAACACCGGAGAAGAATTTTTCTTGGAACATGCGATCGCAGACGTGGCGGTGGCGCTGGCGTTTTCGTCAAATCGAATTTAAGAGTGAACATCGATTCATTTAAACAACTAAGAACCCGTATCGGAAGAGTGCGGTTGAAACGATGTGGATCAATGCCGGCTTAGACCATCTTCGTTGCTCACGCACCAACATCGAGCTGTGACGAAAGCGAAGTCGAAGTGTTCTATGTGGACCTCGAAAAATTCTTCAGAAAAGACCATACATTCTTCAAGATCATTGTTGGAGATTTTAACGTGAAAATGGACCAAAGAGAACGTCTGAAGAATGTCACATTGAGACCTACGGACTAGAATGGATTGAACAAGGTGAGAGGCCACCAATGTTTATAAATGCGACCCAGCCATTCCTTAGCAACTCACGTTCGAAAGCTTCTTTGGACGTGGCAGTCTCCCAATAGGGAGTATCATAACGAAATAAACCACATCCTAGTAAATCGAAGGTTTTACCTGACCGATGACGCTGTTGTTCCTAGTTCTACACGAAAGCAGACCACCGTCTCCTTTGCAGCAAGGATCTGTTTTTCCCGGAAAGGAAATGAAGCCGCTAAATTCAAACAACGAAGTTTCAAAACTACCAATGTATTTAAATCATTAGTCGGTTCTTGGGAAGATACCGTTGTGAACAACATCGACGAAGAATACGACCGATTCGTTGAATATTTTCGTTTTGGTGCTATGAACGCCGAGAGTCTTAAAATCACGAAGAGATGCATGTCTTCTCAGACACTTGAGCCGATACGTCAAAATGGAATCGCACGAGCTACAGGCAAGTGAAACCTCACGTCCGAACTTGCAAAACGCCGCACAGAGGCGATAAACGAAGAGCTCGTGAAATCAATGCGATGAACGTTACGTCTACCTAGGCCGTGAAATCAATGTGAAGAACGACCAAACTAAAAAGTTGAGGAGGAAACGAGGGGCTTGAACGTTTAAAAGCATCGAGGATATAGTGAAGGCTTGAAGAAACGTCCAACTCCGTGCCCACCTTTTCCATTCAACAATTATTCCTGCCCTAACGTGTGCAGCAGAAACCAGGTTGCTACGTGAGCAGGATGAAAGATCACTTGGTGTTATTGTACGCGCAGTTGAAATTTCGATGCTAGGTGTACTCTGTGTCTCGCAAGTGAGAGATAGGATACAAAGTTCCGACCTAGGTCAGCGATCAGAGATCAGTGACGCCATTCTACACGTCAGCATATGAATATGTCATTATATATATAAGGATAAGGTGGGTCGGACACCTGATGCACTTCAGCGACAAGCGATCGATGAGAGCCGTTACCGACTGGATTCCTCGGAATATCAAGCGCTTTGCAGGAAGAGCATTGACACAATGGTCCGCTTTTTTCATGAAAAACTAGAAGAAAGAAATGATGCTCAACAAGTTCTTAGAGCAAGGAGGACCCATGGGGCACTTTTACAGGCAATAGGAAAAATGAAAGTGTTACTGGTGGCCGCTCGAGTGAGTCGACGATCAACGGGACGACAGCTGGTACAGGTGACGATTTAGAATGAGAACATATCAAAACTTGGAAGTGAACTTCGTAATCTTCCTAGCTCAAATAATCGACTTTATTACTACGTCTTCTCAAACTCAAAAACTTTAGCATCAAAGCAAGAAGCACCAACTTTTTAACCCAGAAGTGATGAAATCGCTTAACCACCCTATTTATACCATGCGCCATCAGCCTGAACATACTTCTGCCAATTGTTAAGCAACCAATCTAATCACTTTGTGCAGCATTTTCGCTTTCTTTTGAACCTAATTCTTCATACTTACTGCATCATGGCTGCACAACGAAGCTGTTGTCGCGATCTTCTGCGCTACGAGTACGGAATGAGACGCGATACACAGACCACTTTTGAGAACATCAACCGTGCACAGGCTCAAGAATTTGTGTCCAGGCGAACAATGTTACGGTTCTTTGCTGAGTTTCGTGCTGAGAACATTGACCTGGAGGACCAGCTGCGTTCCAGATGTTCACGCGAAGTTGGTCGAAAAACCGTCATCGAATCTATCGAAGAGAATCCGACATTGTTATGGGGGTGTTAGCCTACGCTTTTCAATGTGGTCATGCGACAATAAAACTGCCAAAAAGCAGTAAAAACATGAAAAATCTTGAATGCAAATAAGAACAATGACTATCGGTTTATCTGGGTTTATATAACGATAATGCTTACCTGATCGAACACGTTAAAGGTTGATAGTGATAGCTATGATAGAGAGAAATTGAAGAATGAGTTGAATGTAAGCGGTAGCCTCGGTGGATGTGGTGATAGCGCGATCCTCCGCTATAGGTGAAACGCATGTGTCCAGCCCATCTGAGGTCGAATTCCCGTTCACCACTCAATTCTCTTAGCCAAATCAGCAGAATAATGATGGCAGCAGGTTTGGCCAAGATTTTGAAAAGCTTTAAAGCACCGGAAAGAAAACTGAGACGTCATCCAGTAAGGAACAAATTCGGTAATAATTGTCGCCGCTGGAGTGTTGAAGATCTTGACACATGGGTTATGCCAATTTTTCTTATACATTCCGATTTTAGTGTATGCTCGGAATATAATTATGCTCGCTAGTTTTTTCCAATATATGGATGGCTTTTCAACCATTTATGTTTTTTTATGAGAAAAAGTAGCAAGAAAACTGCGGTAATCGAAAAAACTGTTATATGATAGAAGGACATAATTCCATTTACAATTTGAAATGTCGGCGTTGTCCGAATTTCCTCTCGACTTTTATTGCGTAGAGTTTTTCGTATCTTTCTGATTATGAACTCTAAAGAAATTGAACTACATTAATGTACTTTGATAATTCACAATATCAACAATTTACTTGTACACCGCGCGCAAATCCTCCTTCGCCGAGTGGATTGACGACGACATAGTTAGCTTTGCTGGACTCGATTACCGTCCCCTAAACGGATTTGACCAGTCAGGGTTACGTAACGATTCCTATGAGTTATGATGATAAGCAACCAACCGTTTGATGCCAATATCGTCTTCCTCCTCCTCGCTCATGCGTGATTCAGCTAATAGTGCTCTTTCACACTTTGTTGATGCTTTTGTAGTGGAGTTAGACATAACAAGTTAATGTTGATGATAATGGCTGATTTTAATACTCATCTCTTGCTTGACAGCAGTTGTGAATGCCCTGTCGATTGGTATGTGTTTGTAGCCTTCCACGCATTAATTTATCAGAAAATACAGCAAGAATAAATCGCGTTAAGAAAAACAGCCTAAAACAAACAATAATTACATGTAATACAACCATATTCGCCAACTAATACAAAAGACGGATCGAAAGGCATATCACGGAACAACCGCTAAATCAGTGCACTGTAGTAGCTCGACTAGCACAACTTCGTAACATGAGACGTATGTCAACCTGGGTTAAACACATGAGGACAAAGAGAGAGAACCGACTGACAATATGAGGAGTGTTCTAATCAGAGTGTCTGCAAAGCTCACTCAGGAGACGGGGGAAAGGAGGAAGGGGCAGGGGGCTATTTGTGGTCTCCTCGGAATGACGAAACACCGGGGCGGTATGCCCGGTCGACGATGTATGAGTATCATAGTCGTATAAGTCATGTAAGTTTCACACTGCATGTTTGAAATCGTCGTGCGAACCCGCTACCCATCCACGTGGGTGAGTCGCCCAAGACCCCCACCACTGGGCTCGACTCCGTGACCTGGGTTTGCAGTTACAATCTTTTGTGCAACATCGAGCAGTCGATCATCAAGCAAAAAGTGGTAAAACAGGCTTACGTCTTTTGTGGTATGAGTCACTATCAAAATTGAACCAGGCTACATCGAGTTTTGAACAACAGTGGTAAGCGATCGATAAGCTAAAAGGAGAAGAATACGAGTAAGAACAGGAAAGTAACCAGACGGCTGCACGGGCCAATCGAACGCGCTCGACTGCCGGCGTCGTCGGCCTATTGCCTGCGTATCTCCGCTGCGTATCACTCCTCCCGTAGCGTAAACACCGCCTTGCGTCTTTAAGTTTACCTTAACAATCGAGCACGTTATATTATCACTCACATGATAAAGATAATATGAAAATAGCAATGAATATTGCATGAATTGCTGCATCTCTTATCATTGTTCAAAATCGCTTATCTCATGACATTTTTTGTTCAATCTTGTCCAAGGTGGTCAACCATACCATAGAGGTTGGAAATTGTGTCCAAATTCCTAAGAAAACGAGAGCAAGCCTGATTCCACAAGATTGTTTCCCATTTTTTGGTTAAACCGACGAATTGTGTAATCTGATTGTTGGTGGACCTGACTTGTTTCACTGACAGGAGAGAAATTCTTGACGGAATCAATGATTCGCGTCCCAACTGGACGAGTTTCCGTCGATTATTCTGCTTACTTGTCATCGTCTTTCTCATAAATTACTCATCGATTTTTCATGGCTCTTCCTTTGAACAGAGGATATTGAGATTATTCTCACAATCTAACTACTACATTAGATGACTCAGTAGAGACAAATGCTCTAGTCGACTATGCATCTATTTAAAAAGATGGCGGCCGTGTGACAAACTGCTTTAATGATGCCATTTCAGTTTATGACAATATATATGTGTTTTTAGGTTCATTATTATGCTACGGCAGCACCGGTTCCATATTGTTCCCTCATGTTAAGTGAGATTAATCGCTCTAATGCGCTTTAATCGACATTATTCTTTGTCATTGTCACGCATTTATACACAATGCACCGTTTATTATCGAGATATATTTTCAATATATTATAGTTTTTGCTTTCAGTGTTCTTGCGCCTAAACTTCAATATGACCAATAGTTATTTTTGAGCCGCGCATGTGATCTGTTGTCTGCACTTATGCAACGCAATACACGTGTTTCGGCATTGCAGCCTAATCAGTTGCGCGGAAACATTTGTTTAGTCAGTTCCTCGCGGATCTACCTTTGAGATCTTCCTATGTAATCTCCGAGGATCTGAGTGGACAAAAAGGCACCGTGCAATTATTGAGGCTGCAACGGTGAAACACGTGTATTGCACTGTATAAGTACCCACAACAGACCAAATGCATGGCTCAATAATAACTTAAACTATTTTCAAAAATAGTGAGGTCTTATTATATGTATTTACATGCGCATTTTTCGCTTTAATTTTTGCTGCGAATGACGTATTACGTGACGTATAACTGAATAAATTCTTTCTGTTCAAGCGCTTCAGCGGTGGTATGATGTCACAGATATCTATGGAATAATGTTGGGTGATATACGAAAGTCTCAACGTCAAACGGAAAGCGAGCTCACATTCCACCTTTTCTTGGGCACGTGCTACACTGCACTATTGGCGCTACTGCTGTGCCATCACTTGAGTTTGCACATCACTCAACATTATTGCATATGCTTTTATAACATCATAAAACCGCCAAAGCCTTCAAATGAAATATTCAAAGTTAATTTTACTTGTTTTTGAGACTTGTCAGCGTATATTAACGGTTTAAGGCCGATAGCGGTTTCGCTAGACAAACCGTTGACTGCTGGATATGATGACAGATCGATGCGTTGTGTCGCAGAGTGATGGAAGAACATAACCGTTGGTGGTACAATGGTTAGCACACACAGCTGGATAGGATAAAGTGCGGGTTTGATTGCCCGTCTGACGTCCAAGTTTTGCGTACCACGTAACATACTAACATGCATACATATATCCATACATACATACATATATACATATAACATACATATATACATATAACATACATACATGCATATATACTAGCATGCATACATACACTTTTATGTACGTAACATAATTGAATAGTTGCTACATATCAACTAAAATTCTTTTCATTGGGCCGCTTTCGGCGGTGGTATAATGTTGTAAGATATGCAAAAATTCTTGGCCTTGAGCGGGACTCAATTTCACATCCCACTCTAGCCCGGAGCGAGTCTAGCCCGCTGTACCATGATGCCTGTTTTGCCACCACTCTTCCTGCGCTACAACGCATCAGTCTTTCAGCAAGCGACTCTCAAGAAAAAGAATTCTATTGATCATCCAATACTCAATCTGTGTCAGCGTGACTCGATTCAATGTCGATATCTGCTGCATGGGCCAAACTGTTCACGGTTGGTTGCTGAGAGGTATATGCTTTATAGCGTAGAAAGAGTTGTGGCGAAGCGCACTTCAATAGTCCAATGAGATGAAGCGTGCGCTCCGGGATACATTGAATAGGAGTTCGAAACCCATTGACTTAAAAAACGTTTTACACATCACTCTACATCACTGACTGTTTTAATTTTACTCTAGACTTTGGAAAGGATGTCAACTAAAGAAAGAGTATTTACTTTTATCGTGGGTTAAAAATAAGCCGTAGAGCCACAGCGACAATTCCCATTATCAGCAGTGTATGGCTCAGGGTATTAGCGAGTGTACAGTGCAGTAGAAGTCCAAGAAATTCCGTAAAGGACACGGATTTCAAAATTGCATAAATGACTATTTCTTTTGCACCAGCCTCATCGAAAGTCATGGAAAAAGTAATCATCGAGCCTATCGTCTTATGACTACACGAAATAATGCAGAGTGCTAGGTTCAACCATTCTACCGTTTATCGCCATTGAAGCAGTTTACAAAAGTTCCTCGGTCTCAACACGGTTTGAAATCGTAACTTCCTTGAAAGAGAAGCTCAAGATAAGAATAAACATGATTAATATAAAATATAAATTAGAGAACCCACAAGTAGGTCTCTACAGGCAGTCGCGAATAATTAAGCAACGAATATAATTTTTTGCAGTCACGCTGGCTCTTATTCTTTATCATGAGAAGTGCAAATAGACTGATAACATATAGGCCTTATATAAGGTCTGTTATGGAACTTATAAGCTGTTAGACACGTGTTGCAGCCTTTCCGCCTCAACACTAGCACGATGCCTCAGTTTGAGTCAATTTCTTCCAATGGGATATTCCGACCGCCTATGGCTGATAAATATGATAATACCTTTATGTCCAACTAATCTTGTGTGTAAAGGCTATATCATCTTTCAAGATATTGGTTCAAACGAAAGGCTCCGCACTGTTGAGGCTGAAAGGGCGAAACACGTGTATAGCACTTCATAAGTGCTCTAACAGATCTCATGAAAAACTTAAAATATGCCACCACAGCAAGTTTTATTTCAACAAGGAGTCAGAAACCTCCAATTTCAAAGAAATGTAAGCAATCACAAAACTTTTCAATTACGGCTCATATGATTTATTCCTGACGTCGGCCTCTCTCATAGCACTAGTTTGAGTACAAGCAAAGCTTTGATTACTGAAACAACCATTATACACAGAAAAGTTGGGCACGTTATCAGACTATGCGAGAATTACTAATAATCTATTCGTTTATGGGGCTTCAGTCATCTTCTGTTGCAGTGACGGCAATCTAATCGTATTCACCTAGATTTACCCTTTGAATGGTCGACATGAAACGTTAGCGACCATTTGCAATTCAACGGACTACACAACGTTTCTGTAATGAATGCTATGTATATCTGTTCAACAGCCAACCGAAAGCAGATCAGTTTAGTAAGGATCTTAAAAGAACAACTCTTCTGATTACTTGATAACTCGCAGAGAACTTTGACTGGAACAGGTATTGGCAGGCAGTATAGCAATCTATTATCTCTAGGTTATTGGAACGCGAGGTTGTCGTTGAAATTTTTTTGATTAGCGTTGCGGTGCTCATATATTTTTGAGAAGTGAATACTGATCCGAGTGTATTCTCCACAGTCAGTCGTTTGCAAAAAGTAACTTATTCTCAGCTCTTAATGAACTTTTATTTGCATCAGGTGGGACACGGACCCACATTTCACTCTATCCGAAAGCGCGTGCTGAAACGCTGTACTATCGATGCCCGTTTTAAAGCCACTCTTTCTACGCTACAACACGTTATGTGCCAACAGCCAACCGTCTACGGTCCTGAGTGGGCAGTCACTATTGACATTGATCTCACATTGAACCCATGTCAAGGGTGAAAACCGTAATGTAACGGTTATCTTAACTTCATGTCCAGTATTGAAAAAGCTACAAAATTTTAGGGTGGCGTGAATAATTATAAACTTTACCTCGTCTGTATTATTTGAATCAACGTGTCAAGTGGTCCGTCAAATAGGCTGACTTATGGAGCCCGATACACGTGTTTCAATCTTGACGGTCTCAACAGTCGGGCGGTACCCATCTCGCTTTTCGCCAATCCTCTCGTGGCGCGCAGTTTCCTATACTGAGAGTAGACGACGACAAACATTTTACACTGCATATCAGGTGAGATTATCACCGAACACACAGTGTTGTGCACTCGATCGCTTTTGTTGATATCGTTAATACTACATGCTTTTAATTTTTTAGTTTCAAGTGTTTTTTAAGACCACGCTCAAATTGCAGCCTATATCGTAACTATTATTTAAGCCAACATGTGAACATTGCCTGTTCGGTGACAATCTCACCTAACATACAGTGTAAAATGTCGTCGCCTACTCTTGGTGCAGGGGATAGAGCGCCACGAGAGAAACGACAAAAGACGAGAAGGGTACCGCCCGACTAATAAGACCGTCAAGGTCGAAAGACGCCTATCGCGCTCTATGAGTCAGTCCTTACAACAGGCCACATGACAATAATAGTTAAGAGATATTTCAAACTTTTACCATGGTCTTAAGAAAGCACTCTAAACGAAATGGATTATATATTTTATATACAATAAGCGTAGTTTGTTGGTACGCTGTGAAGATGTGGGTTCAGTGTCGATAACGACTATCCACGAAAGACCCTTGACCGTTGGCTGTTGCCAGATAACGCGTTGTAGCGTAGAAAGAGTGCTGCCAAAACTGGCGTCGGTAGTGCAACGGTTCAGCACGTGCTCCAGGGCAGAGTGAAATGTGGGCTCGAATTCCAATTGACACAAAGGTTTTCGCACACCATTTCACATCAATGGGTGAACTATAACATCATAACACTGCGAATGGCGGTCAAATTAAATGAATTCTGAAATTTTTCCGTATGTTATCTTTGCTTTTTGCAGCTTGTCAATAGCATGAGAATTGAAGACTTTTATTCCAGGTTTGATTGCAAAAAACTCCGTCATGGCACACTTTGGTAAGTGGTGCGGAATACCTCTGACTTTAAGGCTCAACAACAAATTATTTGAGCATAGCCAAGGATTTATCGAACCCCAAATTCTGATCTTAGGAAAACTCTATTGCTTCCAAGAGAATAAGTATGGTTTTCATATGTAAGAAGGCAAGAAATGTTTTTTCAACATCGGGCCAGGTTTCTTCAAATGTTAGAAGTCATTCAAAAGCTCGAATCTCTAGCAACGAACCCAAATAGCCAGTTTTCCAAAACACCCTTTTATTAGTGATGGGAAACTTACAAGAAAATTATGTTTCACGGGCCACGCGTTTTTTTTATCTCGCTGATATTTCACCGGACAGTAATCCTGCTTTGTAGTGCTAAAACTCTTTCGATTGCGCAAATCTCAAAGAACTCAAGAATGTGTTCGCTCCTTGGAAAAGCTGGTTTGATCGTGGTGTAGAAGGAAGAAAATTTGTGCTTTACAGCTTGAAGGAGAGCGCTCTTTCTCCAGACTTGAAATAACCGTCAATAGCGTAGGTTTCCGGAGACTCTGATGCTGTGCGTATTTTGTTTAAAAGACCGTTTCACTACAGTGTAGCACAGAAAATAAGATCGAGCTTCACATATTTGGCGACCTTGTTAACCGGCCAACTCGCGACAAGGAAGAACGGTGGGGAGATTGATTGATACAAGCTGGATATGCCGGGTGCAACTAGTTTTCACATGGACTTTTCTATTCAGATACTACGACTTGACACAATCATATGCTTTTTGCCTTCAGCGAATAATTCGCGTCAGATGATAAGAAGGAGCGGAAAGTGTAATATATAATGTTTTTCTGAATTCCAAAACGCTATAAGTATGCGATTTGAAAAATGCATTACATGAGGATGTAGCCAGAGCCTGTGCTTCCGAATGATTGTTAAACCTCTCATGGTAAGCTCCTTTCCAGCGAGTGACATCAAATATTCATTTGTCGCCGTTCAACATGAAGTACCGATCATTTTCTGAAGAACGTATTTTTTAGCATCAACATTGCCCAATTTCGTTATAAATTTTTTTCAAAAACAAAGGCTGCAGTCTTAAAAAAATTGTACTTCTAACCTTTGTTGTATATTGCTAACGCCTACGTTAGGAAATTGTAACGCAAGTACACATGTTGCACAATGTGCAACTAAATGAAGGAATTTTCAATAGCGATGACTTCCCTCTTATCGACTGTTCTGATAACCTCAATATTAGCATTCAATTAGTCTACGAAAATGTTCAACTCAATGAGGAGGAGATTCATCAACTCGCTTTTGCACTGATCGCTTAGCCGCATGTGAGGCAAATGATATCGAGGAGCGTCGCAATTGCAATAAGGGGATTTCATTAGTCAAGAAGTGAGGTTATGAGACGGCATTGTCATTATTAGATGATGCAATATCATAAAAGCGACTTCTATCAGGAGAATTTTAGTAAAATGACGTCTATGTGATTGAAAGTCTCCTATTTTTTGACAAATGGGCTACATCCTTTCAAAAAGGAACGTAAATATCACCTGCAAAAACAATACTTTTTTCTCATAATAATATAACATCGTCTTGAGTCGTTTGCGAGTCTTATAAATGATATACAAGGCGCCAGTTTCGTTCTCCAGGACTCATCAGTAGCATAGTCTTCCTGGATTCAGCCAATTCCTTGAGGATAAACTCATCTATGAAGGGATCAACGCCAAATAATGAAGCGCTGCAAAGCCCTGACAATGCAGTAGCCAACAGTCGAGTTTGTGGCACAACAAATCATACTCTTCATTCGACCGCTTTCTATAGACCTCTCTAAAAGGTAATAATAGTCTGATAATGATATAGCTCTGCAATGTCAAGAATTCTGTCACCTGATTTGCGGTGAATTATTTTTGGCGGCGATTCCTATATACAGGAGTATGGCCTCAACGGATCGGCTGAACCGAAGATTGGCTATGATACTGCTGAGTCATGGAGGACAAAACAGGCTCCTCTCTAGCACTTATCAGACTCACAAACACCTTGAAAAGTGTTATACCATTATTAGACTATTATTGTCTTTGAGCGAGTTCTATAAAGGGTATCGAATGAAAAAATATTGTTCTCGTATTATATCTATGACTAGGCGATTACCTAATAGTTACATAAATACAGATTTTAATAATGGGCTTGGTTTTTAGAAAGATCCACAAGGAACGTTCTTTTGACAGAGAGAAAAATACGTTTTACCTTTGAAGTGGTTAGCTGATGTCTCGAACTTCACCGAATTCGTTAGTATATATGCTGTAAGATCTGATTTTGTAGTCATCCTATCTTCACGAAAGGATAGAACATTACTGGAAGGTCTTCCATTAACGTAATTCTAGTAAAAAAAGCGCTGAAAGTGAAATCTATAGAACAGTGACGCTTCCTTTTTTTCAAACTGTTTTTCTTTATTCAAAGTTTGCACGAAGGTTGGTACGCCTTCTTTCTCAAAATTTCACGGCTAGCGTTTCGGCGATCACGTCTTTGTAAGAATCTTGACGTATTATATCATGGCATATCTGATTATTCAATTAAGATTTCGTATCCACCATGAATCTATTACAGAACTATTAACATCCAGTTGAATTTAGAAACTCTACCTTTTTAACACTCACTGAGATAGGTTATAACCTTTGGGTTTTTGTAGAATGCGAGGATGTCGAAACTAAAGATTCACATTGTACTGTTAGGTCTCAGGCGCACAGTACAGTATCATAAATCTGGGCTTGACTAACAATTTATTTGAGGCAGTGCTTGGAGGCAAATAGTTTCCTGCTATAAAAGAAAAAGAGCGAAAATGATCAGGATATGGGTAAGTATAGAAACTAACTATAAAAACATCCGAAAACAGTTCGAAATACGGTATTGCCGTAGACGTAGCATCTCCTTCGATAAAGCGAATTTGTAGAGGGAGGAAGATTGACTCTTTTTCAGTTACGGATAGCATTATCGTAGTCTCCTCTATCATGTCACACCATTTTCTTGTTTCATTTACATGACCCGTCCTGACATTTTTTTTTACTGTAAGGATATCAGACCTTTTAGCATTCAGTTCGCCTTTTTTCCTCTTCATCTTGAATGACGTCGAATACTAATCGAGCATGTCTCCTTATAATTTTGAGACAGCCTGACTGTGGTGTTCCATAGGGCGTTCTTGCTGATTGGCGGAGAGTGTTGGGATGTGAGGCTCGTGACGAGTATCACAACAACTGTGCCACGACCTCCCCCCACAACACTGTGACGGTAGCGCACCCTATCTGCAAGATGATCGCGGCGACTAACAATGGAAACACAGCCCAGCGTCGCTCCCTCATAATGACGATGACCAAAAGCCGAATCTTTATAGCACTTATTTCAGTATACCTGAAAGTATGCCACAAATGGATATACTATAGAATATACACCAAAGCACAAAGAACAGAACACAACCGGGAACAAAAAAAAAACAACAAACTGGCACCTGACAGCGGCGCTTATACGCTGTGGTTAAAATCACTAATATCGTACGCAACTGTCTCAGTATCGAGGAGGTGTAAATCCGATTATATTCCCTCCTGTCGGCTTATCATCAAATTCCAAGAGTAGAGCATCTGTGGTTCACAGGTAGAAAGCTCGCATGCCACGCCAACGATCCAGGTTCGAATGCAATGTTATAGCTCATAATTTTGTTTTTCAATTTTTACCACTTGATCTTCAAGGTAATCTGTGCACGATTAGTCTCTGCTCAGATAGGCTGTATGTTGAATGCTGGTTTGCTCTTCAAGCGATATAAATTAAGGGTATGGTGATCTTCTCAAGAAAAGTAATAGATTAGTATGGTTGACTGGGTCGTGGACAGCCTGATTTTTCCAAACTTTGATGAATACAAGGCAACCAAAAGGACAGCTGCTTGAACAAATTGTACTATGACTTTGTTTGACTTGTCATTTGGACATCTATACTCTAGTGATATTGTACCATACACGAGGGTGGACCTGCGATAGAGTACTCGAGTACCATACAGGTGACTCAGATTCGATTCTCTAGCGATATAGTCTTCTAGATATCTTATATTCCTATGTGTGTATTAGAAGCACGTGAGAGTTTGTAATTGACGGCCCGGAATTGAACTAGCAATCTCGCATTTCTTTCAGGAATTTTCCAACGAGCGTGCTACATGTGTCCTCTTCTTTATAATTGGAAGTGCTGAACAATGACATTAGGGCTTTTACATGTATTGACATTGCCTGTGAACAGCAACAATTCTATAACTTCGTTTTTTTTGCATTAACAATGCTTTTAAACAAGGAAAAAGTATTGCCATCTTCCTCAATAGCTTTGCTTAAGTTTGGCGTTGTCACGGTTATCAGTCAAGTGTAGACTATTTTCGCTGACAAGCTGGAGGATCGAGTAAGTTGCAGAAGATACTGTGTACGAAATATATCCATAGAAGAGTCTATGGCAATGTGAAAACTACTGAGTAGGAAAAAAAGTAAATGAATAAAGGCTATACAAAAACGTTTCAGTGATTTGGTTAAGCTATGAAACATTCGCAATGGTTTCCATGGCTTCGGATTTACGACCCCTTCATAGCTGTGGTTATGTGGTTACAGTAGGTTCGACGGTTTTTTCCCAATCATATGGATTCGTAATGTCGCTCTCTGCTGAATTCGCTCTCTAAAAATTGCTGTCTCTGGTGATATAAAGATACAACGTTTCCAGTTCTGACAGTATTTCATGGAAAAGCGGTGAAGAAAAGCAGTGGCTGCGATGATGTTAAGAGCACGCCACTGGTTCAATCATGCTCCGCATTCATCAAGAACTTCGATTTTATTCGCTCATCGGATTATGGATAAAAAGAAGTAATTGAATGCAAATAGTGCTTGACCTGCACAATTGGTTGGAATATGGGTTAGTAAAAAAAATCTCATTCTTTGTGTATGCTGCCGTTTTACGTGATCAGTTGATTTCACCAAACTCTACTTCAATGGAATGGTTATTCTAGAATCTCATAAAGAAATGTTTTGCTTAACTGGGCGTTAAGCCAAATTCATGTACGTTACAAACATTGAAATTGGACCGGCCGCTCTTTAGTGATAGTGCTATCACCACCATAGCTTTCATCTGCTCCCTCTTCCGCACTTGTCGTCCAGGTGTCTATTACGGACATGAATGGCTAAGCAAAACCAATTCTGTGATGTCAAACTCGTTGACATCTGCGGATGCGAATGCACGACGCTAGACCATAGCACGTTCGGCCATCGCTTAGGTGCTCTTCCAAATAGACTTTTACATTCTCTTGAAGTCTACTTCAGTGCTCCTTTTGTCCATCTGTTTCATGAACCATGCTCTTATAATTGTATCATATAAGCTCTATCAGATGTCAGACATTATTCTTCAAATGATTTAGTTAAGCGGCAAATCAGTGCTTTTATTCCAACAGAAGAATCTGATTTCAATGTGCCAGCCTCTTGAAGATATAGATTTGTGCATGCTCGAAGTAAAGTGCCAAACCATGACCACATGCGTATTTCAGGGACCTCTGTTGCTGTGTCGTACTCCTCCCAGTTGAGGGAACAGGGATAAATTATAGTCGATGACCCTATACTAGATTAATAGTGGTAACTATAATAGCATTCGCATTTTTCAATCCTGTCCTAATGATTTGTAGATAAATTCGCAATCGACGTAGCGGTGATACTTCAGGCTGTTAATGTAACCGAGCATCTTGCTAAGTTCTTCTTTATAAGGTACACCACCATGACCAGCATATTGAAGCATCGCGCTTGGTCGTAGATTTTTTGAAAATGACGACAGCGGAATTGGTTATGATGATGAAGAGAGCGATTGTAATGATATTAAAAAGGATTACAACAAGAAGTAAATGAGAAAGCGATTATTATCAGCTTTTCAAAGCACACTGTTGATCAATCAATGCAATCGACTAGTTTGAGACCTCGCTTAAGAATGATATAGTCTGAAAAGAGATCCCCTTGAAATTGGCTGAACGTGGGTGCACTGTGCAACTGATGAATCCAGAAGGCCTTAACACGTATCATGCACTGCATAAGTGCCTGTAACGAACCTCATGAAATGCTCAAAATACATTGTCAGATTGCATTGTTCTTAAACGAAATCTCAACTACACATGCTGAGGTAAAAGCCACACGCATGCATGCGAGAATTAAACGCTCTGAAAGAACACCAGAGGGACTATTTCACAGTACGCTGAGTGTAAAAAATTCACTCTTGCATCCTCTATACGCGGTGGATGGCCGAGGAACCGACTGAACGAAAAGGTCCCTTGCAACGCATGTAATCGCTTGATAACATTAACATACATATCAACCAGCGAATGCCCTTAAACATAAGTTAGAGTGATCCCAAAATTTTTTATGTCCAATGAACTTCTAAGTAGATACAACTCTGGCAGTCGTACTTCCTAATTCGCTGAAAGTGATGATTTCGGTGCTTATTCGTTCCTTCACATTTAGTACGTCACCCGGCTCAATTTTCGACTTCTATAGTAAACCTGTAAGCTCAAGTTTCAATACAGATCATATGAAAGCTTGATGACTGACAATACTAACAATTTTTTGTCTGTCTATTTGCTTTATTTTTCCTTAATTTTTCGATCTTTCGTTTTTTTTTGCACGCTTGTTTCACCGTCTCACAATAGATACTACGTGTTCCTCACTATCAAGCCGTAATCCGGAATCATGTTTCAAGAAAATAACACATAATATAGAATCGGTGGAATTTTGAAGCTAGAAACGTTGCTAGTTTCACGACGGAAATGCAATTTTTATACGTAAACCTTCAACTCATGTTAGTCTAAGACCGCTCCTGCTGAGCGAATTGGGAGACTCTCTGGCCGACCATATTTGACTACAAGGTGGAAAAATTTGTTAAATCACGAAAACATCGGTTAGATACCAGCTACCCTGTATGTCTATTATTCATAAGAAATAATGACAAGATTTAGATCAAATCACATTCTGTGAAACATCAGAATTTTTTGACTTATGGATGCTTCTTTTTACTAAATGTATCCCCATAGAAGCCTTTCAATGGTATCCTATCATTCTAGTGGTATTGCTCCTTCAAAATCTTAGAATTTTCTAATGATTTCAGTTATCTCCATTGCGAAGTGGGCCCATAAAAGTTTGCGGAGAGGTGCGACTTTGCCAATTAAATAACTCAGTGAGTGCTTCTCTGCCTTAGTGCAACGTTTGGTAACAGTTCGTCTTCAAAGAGTCAGGACACCATAACACTGATTAGAAGCAGTGAAACAGGAAATTCGTACAGATAGTCTATTCATAGTGGTTTGTAATGCAATGTGTATTCATAAATGAGTATTTTCTTCTGTTTAGCTGTTCCGAGCTGTTACTGATAGTATTTATTGAATATTAGCGAAGCATCCAACAATACAGTTAGTAATGCAGCTTGAATATACGATACTCGAGGTGGCTAATGTTTCGGCGTGTCGCCTTCTTCAGAAGCTGGAAAGATCATATTGATCCACAATCCACTAAGCCAAAAACTTCATAACCCTAGCAGAAAGTGTTGGAAAGGAATTTATTCAAACTAAATCGAAGTTAATAGATAGTTAGTCTTGGGAAGTAGATTCATAGTTTTCACAACTATTTCCTAGCTACTATTCAACTGCTTTTGGTGATTTCATAGCTTGATCTATATTTCCTTGCTGGAATATCTTTGATTACATGTGATGGAGATTAGATCGAGAATTCAGTCGAATAATAAACCACCTGGAATAGTTATAATCAGTACCAAATAAAACCATAATTCACAATCACCTTTCGCACCCTTCTCAACATTTTTGTGACTGGCCCAAATCGAATCGTTCCCTGAATAAATGAGATGCACAATAGTCTTCGTAGAACGTTAAAGAATCAAAATCCATTCTGTTCTGTTCTGTTGAGAGATGCTAACCCATGAAGAAAAAGTCCGAAGTTTCTTAAAACGGCACATGTATTTTATTAACTTTACTCCTGTTAATCAAACGAGAACATTGTGCCAAATCCCAATCACAGTAGCCATAAGTCTTCGCTTTTTTTCACTGCTCAAAAGAAAGAGTGTATTCCAATGGGTTTTCGCTCAGTTTTATTAAGACAATTCGCCGTTACTTGCCATTCACAGGTTACGTAAGTTCTCTATTATTAGGCTTTATGTGATTTCAAAAATCTTATAGCCATACGGCTTATTTAAAGAGTATCACGAATAATGATACAGAATGTTTTGAATCGCCTCTATATTTATGAAGCTGTTGTTCTTTGCTTCTTTTTTATAGAAGGCAAACACTGAGTTTAGAGGTCATAACTTGAATGGTCAGATTCTAGAGTGGCGAAGATTGAACTCAAACAGAAGTGGAGAACTCAAATTGATACCTTGAATCAAGCATATTGTCGTGGCGCTTCCAATTCGCCTTTCATATTTGTAATTTTTCTCACTAGTCCAAAATTGAGTGTATACACCTAGAACTTCTATCAAACTTAAAAAAACTCATGAATTTGCTTGAGGGACTGCAACGGTTGTACGGTTGTATGGAGTATCAAATGAACAGATGATTCCGATATTCACAATTTCAAGCTTTCTCTAAAGAAATAGCTTTAGTTGTGATGGACAGTTTTGAGTATCTAATGACCAAGGAAACTGCATGCAATAATTTCATATCGGCTACTTTCTAGTGTTTCTCAAATACCGCGGACTTTACCTCGCAAAAAGATATCAGTTACATGAAAAGTGAATCATGAAAAAACAAAAAAGGAGATGATTCTACAAACTTTTTGACAAACAAAGTAAATACAGTCTACAGTTGTCACCAGCACTCGCTATAGTGAATATGAGCTCTTACCACTCGTTTCTTGTCTCCGGAACAACATGTGTAATTGGTGGCTTCAAGTCTCGATGCATGAAACCGTGTTTGTGCAAGTCTTCACATGCCTCTGGACACTATATGACTCCACCCACACTGGTTGGCACTGTGAAGACCTGGAGACGGAAAAATCTTTGTGAAATCTACGATGACAGCAATAACTGTAAGCGCTCGTACTTTGTTAGGGCGTGCTGCTTAGGTCGGCGAGACTTTTACCGACCGACTGCATGACGAGGAAAAGGAACGTGTCTTTTTCGGACTGAGCGACAATTCTAGTGAAATGCGATTGCTTCCGTAGTGACCAGCTGCGATTTCAAATTTTGTAATCTGAAATATGAGACAACAGTAATCATGTATAGCTAGATGCTTGATTAATACGTTTTCACTAAGGTATACTGTTTAGATACGACTCATTCATGGACAATCTGAAAAAGTCCTAATTAGAAGTTCCGAAGTCGTCACCGCCAGTCGTAAAAATGTGAGAAATTTTCTAATCAATACCTACGATTTTTTTCGTAGTTTTTCTATAAACTGAGAACAAGTGGAATTTTCAATATTCCAGTCCCATCAGTATTTGTAAAATAGTAGATAATTGATCTAGATGCACCCGTCATCACAATGACTTTACGGAACACCACACCGAGGCTATATAAGAGATTACAAGAAGAAGCGCTAAATAAACTTCTAAGCTCATACGAAAGTAAAACAAAAAAATGTATGTGAATGGAAAAGCAAAACTTTTTTACACTGGCAACGACATCGAAATTCTGCGCGGCACCCGACGCCGTCGCTTTCGAGCGCGGCGGTTGCAATGACGCTGTGGCAGTTTTTTAATGAAATGTGAATTTTTATTGTCATTAGAAGAAATTTGTCACCAGTAAATGGTAAAACATGATAGAACAGACATCGATGAAGCCTTTTGTAGCAGAAAAATGGCGATGAATTCGCCTGAAACCTCGAGGCTAAAGGTAAAAGATAGATACTTACTAAAACGAATACTGACTGCAAAACATTATCGTTTTCCGTTAGCAGAAAGTAAAACGAAAGTCATCTTACAAAGAAAAGTTAGTGTGAAAATAGGCATTTCTCAAGCTATCGAATGACTACAAAAACTTGGATGAAAAGGGAAGAAACCCTTTAATCACGACAAAATCGGCTTAAACCTCAGTAATCCTAAACAGGATTGTCAGAACACTGGACAATGGACAGCCAGGCGAACAAGCAAGGGTTCCGAAGAGGATATAGCACCATAGACCACATACACACGATTACAAGACTCATTAAAGTTTCACGAGAGTACAAGCAACCACTCTGTCTTACATCTGAAGAAAGCCTTCGAGTCAGTGGAAACAGAAGCGGTTATAAAGGCTCTGGATATCCAAGGCGGCCCTACTCGGTACATAATGATTCTTCGTGAGCTTTATAAAGATTTCACGACCAAAATATCTCCATTCTACAACAATATCACCATTGACGTAAGAAGAGGGGCTCGACAAGGCGATACAATTTCGCCAAAACTATTCACTGCCACCCTACAAAACGTCATGCGAACATTAGAATGGGACGATATAGGAGTGAAAATTGACGGGCAACAATTAAACCTCCTTCACTTTGCTGACGATATCGTACTCATAACACCAAACATCAGTCAAGCAGAACGAATGTCGATCGATTTCGATAACCCCTGTGGAAAGATTGGTCTTCAACTAAATCTAGCAAAAACAATGTTCATTAGGAACGGATGGGTTTCGAATGCCCCATTCACGTTCAACGGCACGACAATCTCCGAATGCTCCGGTTACGTCTATCTAGGTCGTGAAATCAACATGATGAAAGACATAGCTCCAGAGTTGAGCAGGAGGAAACGAGCGGCTTCGGGAACGTTTAAGTCGGCAAAGAAAATCCGACTCCGTGCCCACCTCTACGATTCGACAATTATCCCTGCCCTAACGTATGCAGCAGAAACTTGGTCGCTACGTAAGCAGGATGAAGATCACTTGGCGTTATCGAACGCGCAGCCGAAAGGTCGATGCTAGGAGTATCTCGTATCTCCCAAATCACAGAAAATATCCGAAGTTCCGACTTACGTCAACGATCGAAAATCAGAGACGCCGTTCTACACGCCAGGATATCGAAAATAAGCTGGGCCGGACACGTGATGCGCTTCAACGACAACAGATGGACGAGAGCCGTTACCGACTGGATTGCTCGGGACGTCAAGCGCTCTAAAGGAAGACCACTGACCCGTTGGTCTGTTTTCTTGACGAAAGCGATAGAAGAAAGATATAATGCTCAGCGAATTCCTAGAGCGAGGAGGAACCACTGGGCTACTCTTTCACGCGATAGGGAAAATGGAAGAGTTGCTGGTACCCGCTCGAGTCACTCGACGATCTACGGGACGACAGGTGACAGGTGACAGGTAACCTCTAATTTTTAAAGAAATTCCCAACTTTCCACTGCAAGGCGTAATTACAAGAACTCCCGCCGCTCCGAGAAGCCGCGCACGCGACGTGCGGTCTGAGCTGAAAACAACTCAGAACGTTGTCAGCGTGTTAACATTCTGAGCACGAACGAAACTCAAGGGCATCATAACGACGTTGAGAGAGGGGTGCGGCATCCACACATTTTGTTCCACTGGGTTATTTTGGTGCCCACAAGTTCTTTCCCGTAGTTCTTGTGAACGATCGATTGCTTGTTCAGCAGATACTATAATGGGTGTGGCCCTTAGAAGTGTACCTTAGTGATATTTTGGCATTTTCAATTTCTTATAGTATGACAAGTAGTTAGTTGTACAACTAACAACCAGTATTGAAAGATTATGGTTGAAACAATGTGGTTCAATACCGACTTTGACCGTCTTCGTTGCTTACGTCACAACATCACTCTATGACGAAGACGAACTCAAAGCGTTCTATATGGACCTCGAAAAATTCTGCAGAAAAGATCATACCTTCTTCAAGGTGATTGTTGAAGATGTTAACGCAAAAATTGGACCAAGGAGAACATCTGAAGAACACCACATTGGGACCCACGGACAAGAATGAAATGAACAGGGGAAAGGCTATCTGAGTATATCATGACGACTCAAAACATCCATGGTAACTCACAAATTCAAAAACCTCACTTTTATCGATAGACATGGAAGTCTCTCAACAGAGAGCACCATAACGAAACAGACTGCATCTTAGCAAATCAAAGGTTTTGCCTGACCGATGTCGCTGTTGTTCCTATGTTCTGCGCGTGACCAGACTATTGCCTCCTTCGCGCAACGTTCCGCTTTCAGCGAAAAGGAGAGCAAGCCGCTAGATATAAACATTGAAATCCTAAATCAGCCATAAACTGGGATGTTTCAAATCATTAGTCGGCTCTTGGGAAGATACCGCTGCCGACAACATCGAAGAAGCATGCGACCGTTTTGTGAATATCTTCACGCTAGCGCTAGGAAAACCGAGGGTACTAAAGCGATCTATCGACCATTGAAACCGAAGGAAAAGCTTTGCTCAGTGAGAATCTTTGAATGAGGGACAAAACTATTTTTACCCTTTCAGCGCAATAACAAGGCCTTCTTAGTGGTGAAATATACCGTTCAAACTCTTTGATTCATGCGGTCGAGTGGTTGTTTCATCGTTAAAAACAAGCAAGGAAAGCATGATCACGACCACAAACTCAAGTATGACGACGAAAAGAATGATTGTGATGATATCAGTAAAGATCAAAACGAAAGATAAACAATAAAGCAATCGTTAATAGTCTGCCCAAACGCACTCGTGATTAGTGAATGCTAATCTGAAAATGTATTTTGAGCCTTTCAGAAGGTCTGTTATGGGCGTTAATACGGCACAAATCAAGTGTTTCGGCTTTGCAGCCCCGTCACTTGCATGATCCCTTTTCGTTCAGTCAGTTCTTCAGAGATCTATCATCAAATTTTTGGGGAACTGACTGAATGAAAACATACTGTGTTGTATTGGCGCGCTGAAACTGTAGCTAAATCGTAAGTATCTCTGACCATTTTCTCTTTGCAAGGACGCTGTGTGGCCTGTCTCGAAGTCGATTCGAAAGGGTCGATGCATCAAAACGCATTGGTTTGAGTAGCGAATGCTCGGTTCGGATGCTGCTGTGTTCACTGCTGGTACGTGGTATCGGTGCCTGCCAAGCGGATTATTTTATACCTATAGCATAAGAAAAACAACCAATAATAAACAATAATTGCGTTATAAAACATCAACCAGAGACCATGTGGCGCCGTAGCTAGGAGTGCTCTGCGTCACTCACGGAGGTCCATGGTTCGATCTAGCACTCATGGCTTCCCAAGCCATCCATCTTTCTGGGATCGGTAAATTGGTATCACACTGGTATCAGATTTGTCTGGGAAGATAAACAGCACTCACTGGATACAGCTTGAATCTGTGCAGGCCAGATTCAAATTCAATCACCTCATGCGAAGTTATAAGTTGAAAACGAGTGCATGGTGTACCCCTCAGGGATTGATCAATTCCGAGAGCTTTATTCTTTTTTAATTCATCATTACCCATTGAGCTATACAAAAACGATTCATCAATATATTACGTAGTGAAACAATCGATCGATGAAGTGTCGTGGCCCAATCGATTACAACTGAAATATACCTCACCTTTCGACCGCTTTTCATAAACCCGCTCAAAATGATATAATCTGTTAAAAATGTAACACGTTTTGGGTCGTTAGGTTTCTTGCTAGAAAGGCCCCTGTTTCGTCCTATTCCAACTAGCTAGTAGAACCTTCCCTCGGTTCAGCCGATTCACTGAGGATAAATAATCCTCTATAAAGGATTCGACTCCGAATAATAAATGACTCCAAGTAAGATAAAGGAATTACCTGACATTGCAGTGACCGGCAGACGAGCTTGCGGTTTTTACAATGAATTTATACCTCTACTATCAACAGTGTTTTACAAACCCGCTCAAAGTGATATAATCGATAAGGATATAACATGTTGTGAGCTGTTAGGTCTAGTTAACCTAAGGAGATCGGTCGAACCGAGGGAAGGTGCTACTGATGCGTCGTAATAGGACGAAACAGGCGGTGTATAGCACTAGACCTAGTGGCTCAAAGTGTGCTATATCCTTAACTGAATTTTACATAAGTGACGTGTCAAATCTTTAGAAACGTATGAGAGTGGAGAATGATACCCCAACAAACAATTAACACGTTAGCAACGACATGGCTCGCTTTCGACCCTTGTCGCACGCCGCCTGTGTGGCGGGGAGGCGAGGTGGCGCGACGTGGGGAGTCTTTACTGTCACGCTTTGCAGTGGAAATATGATAGTATGTTTGATAATCTGAGGTACTGATGAGATAATTATCGTGACGAAATGATGAAATATAATAGAAGATGCTTCGATAAAGGTTTTGTATTTTGAAGAAATGCCCATGTATCAAAAATCATTCAAGTTTTCAACGGGAAAAGCAAGTTTTGTGGAAGGGAGCTCATTTTCAGCTACTATATAACTTCGTTTCTTTCTTTTTTAACCCGTGATTTTCTATCTCTCACTATGTTTGCTTAATGGAAAGACATTTATAGCCCGCTCTACAACGGAAGGGAACACGTTACATAGTTAGAGTTCGCTTTTTATCAACTTCACAAGGTATTTCTTGACATCACAGAGTAAAATTTTAGCTCCAAGATAACTGTCGATGCAGAATAATAATTGTGATGCTAAATAAAGAAATGTTGGAGAAAAGGCTTAAAAGGAGGGTTCATAGTAAGAGAATACTCAAGAAATCTTCTATGTTTCAAGTAAAAAAACCTCTTCCCAAAAGGAAAAGCATTTTTTTTTGATTCCATCGAACATTTTTTCTTGATTTATCGATGTTTTTATTAGTCGTTAGATAACCTGGATATCGCCGCTTTGATAGTAGCCTGTTTCATGAAAGAACCTCATTACTGCGTTATACTGATGGAGAAGATTGATGTTTCGCCATCACTATGCGTAGTTTCAACTTCACAGTAAAATTTTTTACTATCTTTCTGAGCAATAAACTTTGATTGTATGCAAAGTTTATCGCTAGGAAGGATAGTTCATCGTCAGCGAGATTTCTGTAAACGTACTTATAGTAGAAACTACGCGTAGTTATTTCAAATCTTCTCTGACCATAAAAAATTGTGTGCATACCTGTGTATTGTGTGGTTCTATTCATTTTGTTCATTCAACAATCAACATACGCACAACGTGCAAACATATAACATTATATATATATATATATATGTATATATACATATATGCATATACATATCTATACATACATACACATATGTATATATATATATATCATATGTACTTGTATGCATGTATAAACATATGTGCCACATATACGTATGTCATATATACATATAACATGTAACAACAATGATACAATAATTGGACTCAATAAAAATACAAGGCTTCCAAAATAGTTTATTCATGTCTAAAACGTTTGAGAACACAAATTTCATGAGTAGCATTATAACATTCCAAACAAAAGTGGCTTTTACACTGACTGCACCTAGTACGTGTTTTTTTGCATGATCTAAAGCAGAACTATAAGCTAAATTCTTATTCACCTCGTTTCTATAGCACTCGATGCAGTGTCTATGCTTTCCTGGAGATGGCTTTTCGAGGACGTGGCTAGATCTAGGGGTTAGAGGACTATTTCTTTCCAAATAGCTGACATAGAGCGTCGCCTTGAACATGTTAAACTGGATAATTTCTAGATAGGTGCGGTACAGTATCCATGAATTCTTGGGGAGTACGTGCGTGATAAAGTGGAACAGTAGACGTACTAGAGTACGAAACTGCAAATTATGAAGCTAAGAACGAGCGAAGTGCTTTCACCATTTATTAGTCCATCTGAGGATTGGTTATATGGCAGCTATCTGGTCAGTCTGGTCCACCAGCAGCTTTCTCCTATTGTACATCTCGACGACTTCAAACTTGTCCGTGCAGGGATATTTGGTAGTGCCGTGAGCTGTTGAAAGCACTGTGACGTCTGCTCTGTCCTTGAATCGCAGAACCACAACGCCGTTTTGCATTTGCATGCAAGCATTTCCTGCTCTTTCTGTATGTTCCGGTAAAGTATGTATTGCTTTGCAGCAGAGTCTTAGCTAGACCGACGCTGGAGTATCATTTGTCGGCAAAGGGGTGCTTTCGTTAATTTAGAAGATCGTTCATTAGATCCTTCATCACAAAATCTGCAAGTGGCTCTTTCGGTTTCGGGTTTGTGCCAGCACCTATGTGCGCCATCGTTTTTCAGGTGTACCCGCCTTCACAACAAAGTTTGAATACCTTTCCTTCGAGTGCTTTATTGAGACCACGCTCAAATTTCAATGGATCCTTTCATTATTATTTGAGCCAACATGACATGTGGTCTGGTAAAGGCTCTTGTACAGCCCGAGACACGTGTTTCGTCCTTACAGACTCATCAGCCGGGCAGAACCCGTCGTCTGTCGATCTTTTCACAGTCAGTTCTCTCGGGAGCGTCACACTCCTTATATATAGTTATCGACGACCTACGCTTTACACTCTATGTCAGGTGAAACATTCACCTAACACAGAGTGTTTTCGCACTCGATTGCTAGCTGGCTGGTATTTTTATCATATTATACCTTTCCTTCGAGTGCTGGACATGTTGGCTCAAATAATAATGAAAGGATCTATTGAAATTTGAGCGTGGTCTCAATAAAGCACTCGAATGAAAGGTATAATATGATAAAAATACCAGCCAGCTAGCAATCGAGTGCGAAAACACTCAGTGTTAGGTGAATGTTTCACCTGACATAAAGTGTAAAGCGTAGGTCGTCGATGACTATATATGAGGAGTGTGACGCTTCCGAGAGAACTGACTATGAAAAGATCGACAGACGACGGGTTCTGCCCGGCTGATGAGTCTGTAAGGACGAAACACGTGTCTCGGGCTGTACAAGAGCCTTTACCAGACCACATGACATGTTTGCTCAAATAATAATGAAAGGATCTATTAAATTTGAATAGCTTTATTCCATATGTGTTTCTTTTGCGAAAAGCATAGTGGCAGATCTTAATTCTTCCTCTGATTGGCATCATCGACTCATCGATACACACGTCTTCCCATGGTTTGAATGGATGCTTACAAATCTATTGCCAAGTTCCAGCATTGGTCTTATTTAGTTTAACTTGCCATTTACATCGTGAGCGATATTGTAGCTTACATGCAAGTGGGTCATGATCTCGTAGAATGCGACGCTGTGGAGACTCCCGAAAGATGAGAGCTATTGCTGCAGTAAATATAGAACCTTGGCAATCGTGTATTGGCCATTTTTAGGCACAAGCCCAAGAATATCTCCATTTCTTCAATCGTTGTGTGTTTCCATTCTTCCCTTTTTTATGACCTATATAATGGTCTGCTCAGCAATCAACTCCCACACGTCCTTCATAAGCAGCTCATAAAAGTCCATTGGAGTCTCACGCGCCGAGCAAAGCAAAATCCTGAACATCACCATGACCCCGATCAAAAAAAAAGTTGGGCGAGACTACGTTTGATGACCAGCCCGTGGCTGTTCTTGCATTAGACGGTGTATTTTCCTCTTCACTATCTGAGTCGCTGTTTTCACTACTAATACTTGCGAATACATATATGCAAAAGAAATATGTATATTTCTTATGCATCTACTCCGACATCGAAAGGAGGGGGCAGCGATGTCTTTCATGTGTTAATGAACTTCGTAAACCACCTGCATAGTCTTGTTGAGGTGAACTGCGGAAATGGAAACTGCAGAAGGCAGAAAAAATTGTCGCGAGAGAAATCATCTAAAAAAAAATAGTTAGGGTGCAGATAATTAGTGCTCTTAGTGTCACGAGTCGCCACTTTTTCTCAGGCGCAGAAGAAGTTTTATGTTCATCCATTCATTTTCTGCTCATTTATTTGAAATTCATTTGTGGTTTTGTATGACGATGAGTGAAAATTCAATAATTCGACTTTCTAGTACCTCGGCATAACTAATTGTTATTTGGCGTTCGAGAGAACTTATCTTGATTAGCTGACGTGAGGTTGGTAAATTAGTCGTAGAAGTTCGGCTGACGTTTCGGCGACCCGCCTTCTTCAGAGCCTCGGCGTAGGTAGCATTAGTCTATTTGAATGATTCGGATGGTCTTATTTATATGCTGCCTAGGTCAAGTTAGAAGATCAAACGAAGAAAGGGCACGAGATCTCGTGGGATGGTGACGCACTCGTCCTTCCAGTTCATTTCGGGATTTTGGGCGTTTATCCAAAATGCCTCAAGAGTTTTTCGCGTGGATGTTTTTGATTCCTGCATTAGGATTGTGACAGTCACATCAAAACGTTATTGTTGTGTTTTTGTGCTCTATGTAAACCTAAAGGTTCCGTTTAATCTATTTTAGATTTACTATCTAGATGTTCCTTTATGCGGATGAAAAGTGGTCTACCCGTTTCGCCTATATATTCTTTCCCACATGTCTTACATGTTACCAAATAAATTGTGCCCGATCTCATACAATCCCCCTCTTTTCCGTTAAGACAGATCATACAGTTTTTGATGTTGCGCAATCGATCATAAAGTCTATTGCGGATCAGCTGATGGCGTAGGGTGGGAGATGGGATTTCAATAACTACCACGGAATTTTCAAGGCCGCATCTTTTTAGACACCTTTTAAGCGCGCTACTAATTTCGTTTGATATAAATGGCAGTTTGAAGGGAACTTTATTCAGGTGTGCAGTATTGTTCTTTTGGGACCTATTTCCACTTTATGAATATTCCCGAGTGACAAATGTTTTGTAGCCGTTGGAACTGGCAATTTTTCGTTTCAAGTTTAACGATTCGTTCCTTTCTTTCCTGTGCACACATTTTTAGCCGTTCGAAAGATGTTTTTAATAAGCAATTTTTTCATGTGTGAAGGATGAGAGGAAAGGTGATTGACGAAAATGTTTTTGTTACTTGGTTTTCGATACCATTTTGTACTGTAGCAATATCCAAAAGCTTCACTTGGAAATTTAATAATGGAAGACGGCTCCCGTTTGGACTTTCTCGGCTAAAATTTTTATTTTTTTATTTTTAAAAAATTTTTTATGCTCTGACTGTCCGTTCAAGAGGAGGAGGACGAACCTCCGAAACACCGGTGTATGGCCCTGGCCTACCAACCTCGTTTTAGGCTAAAAACATTTTTTTTGTTGGATTTGACTTTGAATATTTCTTTTCAGATAATTTCTCTCGCGACAATTTTTTCTGCCTCCTCCAGTTTCCATTTCCGCAGTTCACCTCAACAAGACTATGCAGGTGGTTTACGAAGTTCATTAACACATGAAAGACATCGCTGCCCCCTCCTTTCGATGTCGGAGTAGCTGCATAAGAAATATACATCTCTTTTGTATATATGTATTCGCAAATATCAGTAGTGAAGACAGCGACTCAGATAGTGAAGAGGAAAATACACCGCCTAATGCAAGAATAGCCACGGGCTGGTCATGAAACGTAGTCTCGCCCAACTTTTTTTTGATCGGGGTCATGGTGATGTTCAGGATTTTGCTTTGCTCGGCGCGTGAGACTCCAATGGACTTTTATGAACTGCTTATGAAGGACGTGTGGGAGTTGATTGCTGAGCAGACCAATATATAGGTCATAAAAAAGGGAAGAATGGAAACACACAACGATTGAAGAAATGGAGATATTCTTGGGCTTGTGCCTAAAAATAGCCAATACACGATTGCCAAGGTTCTATATTTACTGCAGCAATAGCTCGCATCTTATGGAAGTCTCCATAGCGTCGCATCTTATGTCGAGGGATCGATTCTAGGAGATCACGACCCACTTGCATGTAAGCAGCAATATCGGTCTCGATGTGAACGGCATGTTATACAAAACAAAATCAATGTTGGAACTTGTCAATAGAGTTGTAAGAACCCATTCAAACCATGGGGAGACGTGTGTATCGATGAGTCGATGATGTCATTCAGAGGACGAATCATATTACACCAGTATGCACCTTGCAAAAGAAACTGATATGGAATAAAGCTATTTAAACTTTGTGGTGAAGGCGAGTACACCCACAAAATGATGGCGCACATAGGTGCTGACATAAAACCGACACCGAACGAGCCACTCGCAGATTTTGTGATGAAGGATCTAATGCATAGGTGCTGACATAATGTCACAATGTGACATTATGTGTGATAATGTGCAGACGTCACAATGCTTTCAACAACTCACGGAACTGCCGAAAATCCCTGCATGGACAAATTTGAAGCCGTCGAGATGTACAATAGGAGAAATCTGCTGGTGGACCAGACTGGCCAGATAGCTGCCATATCACCATTCCTCAGGAAGACTAATAAATAGTGAAAACATTTCGCTCGTTCTTAGCTTCGTAATTTGTAGTTTCGTACTCTAGAACGTCTACTATTCCATTTTATCACGCACGTACTCTTTGAGAATCCATAGCTACTGTACCGCACCTACGTAGAAAATATCCAATTCAAGATGTTCAAGACGGCGATCTATGTCAGCTATTCGGAAAGACCTGATCCTCCTACCCCTAGATCTAGCAATGTTTTCGAAAAGGAGTCTCCCGGAAATCACAGAACCTGCATCGAGTGCTATAGAATCGCGGTGAATCAAAATTTAGGTATAGATATGCTTTAGGTCATCAAAAAAAACACGCACTAGGTAGGTGCAATCAGTGTTAAAGCTACTTTCGTTGGATGCTATAATGCTATCATGAATGTGATCTCAACGTTTAGACATGAATAAACTATTTTGGAAGCCTTGTATTTTTATTGTGTCTAATTATTGTATCATTGTTGTTATATGTTAGATGTATAAATGACATACGTATATGTGGCTTCCATTACGAAGTACGACTGCCAGAGTTGTATCTACTTAGAAGTTCGTTGCACATAAATAAATTTTGGGATCACCCTATCTCCTATGTTCAAAGGCATTTTTTGGTTGATATGTGTATTAATGTTATCAAGCAATCACATGTTTTCAAGGGACCCTTTGGTTCAGTCGGTTCCTTGGCAACCTACCGCGCATAGAGGAAACAAGAGCGAATTTTTACACTCAACGTTCTGTGGAACAGTCATCCTCGTGTTCTTTCAGAGCGCTTATTATCGCATGCATACATGTGGCTGTTACCTCGACATGTGTATTAGAGAATTAGATTTTGCATAAGAACAATGCAAACTGACAATGTATCTTGAGCATTTCATGAGGCTCGTTACAGGCACTTGTACAGTGCACGATGCGTGTTTGGGCCTTCTGAATTCGTCAATTGCACGGTGCCCTTTCGTTCAGCTGATTCCAAGGGGATCTCTTTTCAGATTATATTGTCCTTGAGGGGGGATCTTAAGATAGTCCATTGCGTCGATTGACCCAAAATGTCTTTACAAAGCTGAAAACAAATGCTTTCTCATTTATTTATTGTTGTAATCCTCACTAATGCCATCAAAATCGTTCTCTCCATCATCACAGCCAAATTCGCTGTCGCAATCATTTTCAGAAAATCTATGACTAAGCGCAATCCTTCAGTTGCTGGTCTTGGGTGTACCTTGTAAAGAAGAGCTCATCAAGGTGCTTGGTTAGATTAACAGCCTGAAGTGTCACGGCCCAGGTCGATTGCGAATTCATTTACAAATTAATAGGACAGATTTAAAAATAAAAATTATATTATTCTTCACTAGTAACCCAGTATAGGGTCCATCGACTATAATTTATCTCTATTTATTCCTTCAACTGGAAGGAGTGCGGCACAGTGACTAGAGGTTGCCCGGAAATACGCATGTGGTTATGGTTTGGCACTTTACTTCAAGCGTGCCAATTTCTATTTTCAAGAGGCTGGCACATCAAAATCAGATTCTTCTGCTGGAATAAAAGCATTAATTTCCACGCAACAAATGATTTAGACAATAATGGCTGACATCTAAAAGAGCTTATATGACATAATTAAAAGAGTGTGGAATATGAAACAGATGGACAAAAGGAACACTAAGTAGACTTCAAGAGAATGTAAAAGTCTATTTGGAAGAGCATCTAAGCGATGGCCGGACGTGCTATGGTCTAACGTCCTGTATTCGCATCTGCAGATGTCAACGAATTTGAAATCACAGAATTGGTTTCGCTTAGCTCTTCAGGTTCGTAATGGGCACGTCCGTGGACGACAAGTGCGGGAGAGGAAAGCATATAAAAGTTATGGTGGAAATCGCACTGCCACTGATAACAGGCCGGTCCCATTTCAAAGTTTGTAACGCAGATTTGCTTGAGCGCCCAATTAAACAAAACGTTTTCTTTATGAGATTGTAGAAAAAACGGCAACATACTCAAAGAATGAGATTTTTTTGCATTTGTATCATTCCTTTTATCATAATCCGATGAACCAATAAAATGGAAGTTCTAATGAATGCGAAGCATGATTGGACTAGTGGCGTGCTCTTGACATCATCACTAGCCACTGCTTTACTTCACTTTACTTTCCATGAAATACTGTCAGATTGGAAACGTTGCATTTTTATATTTACGAGAGACTGCAATTTTTAGAGAGCGAATTCAGCAGGAGGCGACATCACGGATCCATATGATTGGAAGAAATCCGTTGAACCTACTGTAACCTATGAAGGGGTCGTAAAACCGAGCTATGGAAACCATTACGAATGTTTCATAGCACAAACAAATCACTGAACTGTTTTTGTATAGCCTTTTATTCATCTACTTTTTTCTTACTGGGTAGTTTTCACTCACATTGTCATAGCTCTTCTATGGATATGTTTTGTACACAGTATTTTCTGCAACTTACTCCATCTTCCATCATGTCAGTGGAGATGATCTACACTTTACTGATAACCGTGGCAACGCTCAAACTTAGTGCGAAGGTATCGAGGAAATCGCAACACTTTTTTCGCATTGTTCATGCAAAAAAGATATGAAACTATAAAATTAATGCTGTTCACAGGCAGTGTCAATACATGTAAAAGCCTCAACGTCATTGCTCAGCCCTTCCAGTTATAGGGAATAATACACATGTAGCATGCTCGCTGGAAAATTCCTGAAAGAAACGAGAGATCGCTGGTTCAATTTCGCTCTGTCAATCACAAACTCTAACATGTTTCTTTTGCACACACAGGAATATATGATATCTAGAAGACTACATCGCTAGAGAATCAAATCCGAGTCACCCGTATGGTAGGCGAGTATTTTATCACAGAACTACCATCGTTTATGGTACATTATCACTAGAGTACAGATGTTGAAAAAGACAAGTCAAACGATATCGTAGTACAATTTGTTCAAACAGCTGTCCTTTGGTTGCCTCGTCTTAATGAGTCTGGAAAAATCAGGGTGTCCACAGCCCAGATAGCCATACTGATTTTTTACTTTTCTAGAGAAGATCACCAAACCCTTAATTTATTTCGCATGAAGAGCAAAACCAACATTTAACATACCGCTAATCTGAGCAGAGACCAATCGTGCACAGATTGCCTTGAACATCAAGTCGTAAAAATTGAAAAACAAAATTATTAGCCATAACACTGCATTCGCCGGTTATCGAACCTGGGTCGTTGGCGTGGCATGCGAGCTTTCTACCTGTGAACCACAGATCCTCTACTCTTGGAGTTTAATGATAAGCCGACCGGAGGAAATATAATCGAATCTACTCCTCATCGATACTGCGACTGTTGCTTTCGATTCTAGCGGTTTTAACCACAGTGTATAAGCTCCCCTGTCGGGTGCAAGTTTCTTGTTTTTTTTCTTCCTGTTTGTGTTCCGTTCCTTGTGCTTTATTGTATATTCTATTTGTGGCATATTTGCAGGTATACTGATGTGGGTGCAATAAAGATTCGGCCTTTTGGTCATCGTCATTATAAGGGAGCGACGTTGCGCCGTGTTTTCGTGGGCAGTCGACGCCCTCATTTTGCAGATGGGGCGCGCTACCATCACAATGTTGTGGTTTCGTAAAGAAATTTGTAGTTTACCCATCGTTAGGGGCATATATGTGGTATGAACTGTGTAAAGGGGGGGGGGGGTAAGGGGGTCGTGGCAGAGTTTTTGTGATGCTCGTCACGGTGCACGTTAGACCGAGCCTCATCCCCAACACTCTCCGCCAATCAGCAAGAACGTCCAATGGAACGCCACAGTCAGGCTATCCTCAAGACTATAAGGAGACATGCTCGATCAGTGTTCGACGTCATTCAAGATGAAGACGAAAAAAAGGCGAACTGAATGTTAGAAATCCTGAGATCCTCTCAGTAGAAAAGTGTTATGACGGGCCTTGTAAATAAAACGAGAAATTGGTATAACATGTTAGAGAAGACTACAGAAAGGCTATCCGTAACTGAAAAAGAGTCAATCCTTCCCTCCTCTGCAACTTCACTCTTTGAAGGAGAGGCTAGTTTACGGCAATATCGAATTTTGAACTGTTTTTGGATATTTTCATAGTTTATGTTTTTATTTACCCGTATCCAAATCACTTTCATTTTTTCTTTCTTATAGCAAAAACTACTTGCCTCCATACACTGCCTCAAATAAATTGTTAGTCAAGCACAGAATTATGATCCTGCACTGAGCTCCTGAGACCAAATAATACGGTGTGGATCTTTTAGATTTGACATCTTCGCATTCTACAAGGTACCCAAAATTTCTAACCTGTCCCAGTAAGCGTTGATAAGGTGGAGTTTCTGACTCAACTAAATGTTAAATAGTTTCGTAATAGATTCTTGATGGATACGAAATCTTAATCGAATAATCAGATATGGTATGGTATAGTACGTCAAGGCCCTCACAAGGACGCGGTCGCCGAAACGCTAGCCGTGAAATTTTGAGAAAGAAACCCGTACCAACCTTGTGCAAACTTTGAATAAAGAGAAACAGCCTGAAAAAAGTAAGCGTCGCTGTTCTATAGATTTCACTTTCGTTGCTTTTTTTGGCTGGAATTACGTTTATAGAAAACTCTCCAGTTTTATCCTTTCGCGACGATAGGATGATTACAAAATCAAAATGTTGCAGCATATATACTAATGAAATCCGTTAAGTTTGGCGACAATAGCTAACCACTTTAAAGGTAAAGCGTACTTTTCTCTCTGTTATTAGAAAATACTATGAGGGTCTTTCCAAAAACCAAGCCCATTATTGAAATCTGTATTTATGCAACTATTAGATAATCGCCTGATCATAGATAAAATACGAGAACAATATTTTTTCATTCGATACCCTTTATAGAACTCGCTCAAAGACAATAATAGTCTAATAATTGTTAACACGTTTTAAGGTGTTTTGTGAGTCTAATAAATGCTAGAGAGGAGCCTGTTTATGCCCTCCAAAACTCATCAGTAGCCCAGCCTCCTTCGGTTCAGCCGATCCGTTGAGGCCATACTCCTGTATATAGCAGTCGGCGTCGATAATAAACCACCGCAAATCAAGTGACAGAATTCTTGACATTGCAGAGCTATGTCATTATCAGACAATTATTACCTTTGAGAGAGGTCTATAGGAAGCGGTAGAATGAAGAGGTATGATTTGTTTTGCCACAAGCCGACTGTTGGCTACTGCATTGTCAGGAAATTCTGTCACTTTGCTTGCAGAGCTTCATTATTCGGCGTTGATCCCTTCATAGATGACTTTAGCCTTGAGGGATTGGTTGAATACAGGAAGACTATGCTGCTGATGAGTCCTAGAGGACAAAACAGGCACTTGTATATCATTTACAAGACTTCACAAACGACTCAAGACGTGTTATATATTTATGAGAAAAAACTATTGTTTTAGAGGTGGAATTTATGTTACTTTTGAAGCGGATGTCGTCCAGTCGTTAAAAATTAGGAAGTGTTTTGATTACATAGACGTTATCTTTGCCAAAATTTTTCTCACAGAAGTCGTTTTCATGATATTGCATCAGCTTATAATGACTATGCCGTCTCATGACCTCACTTGGCTGATGAATTTCCCTTATTTCATTTGCGACGCTCCTAGATATCAGTTGCCTCACGTGCGGCTAAGCGATCAGTGCAAAAACGAATTGATGATTCTCCTCCTCAGTGAGTTGAACATGTTCATAGACTAATTGAATGCCAATAGTGAGGCTTTAGAACAGTCGATAAAGGGAAGTCTTCGCCATTGTAACTTCCATCATTTAGTTGCGCATTGTGCAAAATGTGTATTCACGATACAATTTTCTAGTGCGGGCGATAGCAATATACGATAATGGTTAAAAGTACAATTTTTTGAGATTGTAGCTTTTGTTTTTGAAAAAAATGACAACGAAATTTGGCAGTGTTGATGCTAAAATTACGTTCTTCAAAAATAGTCGGTACTTCATGTTGGAAGGCGGCAAATGAATATATGATGTCATTCGCTATAGAGGAGCTTTCCATGGGAGTCTCAACAACCATTCGAAAGCTTAGCTCTCTGGCTACATCCTCATGTTGTTTGTTTTTCAAATCGTGTTCTTATAGAGTTTTAAAATTCAGAAAAAATTAAATATCACACTTTTTGCTCCTTTATTCATCTAACGCGAATTATTCGCTGAAGGGAAAAAGCATATGTTTCTGTCAAGTCGTAGTATCTGAGTAATCAGTTTTATATGGAGCTTCTTTCAAAGTGGAGAAAAAGCCCATGTGAAAACAAACTGCACCCGACATATCCAGCTTGTGTCGATTGCTCTCCCCACCGTTCTCCTTTGCCGTGAGTTGGCCAGTAAACAAGGTCGCCAAATAGGCAAAGCTCAATCTTATTCTTCGTGCTACACTGCAGTAAATGCTCTTCAAAGGAAAATATGCACAGCATCAGAATCACTAGAATCTACGCTATTGATGGTTATTATAAGTCTGGAAAAAGAGCTCTTCCCTTCAAGCTGTAATGCACAAATTTTCTTCCTTCTATAGCGCTATCAAACGAGCTTTTTCCAAGAAACGAACACATTCTTGAGTTTCATGAGACTTGCGCACTTGAAAGAGTTTTAGTGTTATAAGGTAGGATTACTGTCCAGTAAATATTAGCGAAGGGTGATTCAAAAAAGTGGCCATCTGGGTTCTTTGCTAAAGATCTGAGTTTTTGAATCATTTCTAACAATCCTATGAAGAAGCCTGGTCCGACGTCGAATAAATATTTCTTGTCTTCTGACATACGAGAACCAAATAATTAATCTTATGAAAGCAATAGAGCTTTCCTAAAATCAGAAAATCACTGCAAGTTTGAGATAAACCCTTGGCGAAGCTCGAATAAATTTTTGTTACGCCTTAAAGTCAGAGGTATTCCGCACCACTTACTAGAGTGTGTGTGACGGAATTTTCCGAAACAAAGTTTAGAATGAATGTCTTTACTTCTCAAGCTTCGCCAAGGTAGTGATAAGCTGCAAAAGCAAAACAACGTATGAAAAAGTTTCACAATCCATTTAATATGACCATCATTTGCGGTGTTATGATCTTACAATTTGCCCAATGATGTGAAGTGGTGTGTAAAACGTTTGTGTCAGTTGGAATTCGAGCCCACATTTCACTCTATCCGGAAGCGCATGCTGGACCGTTGCAATATCGACGCCAGTTTTGGCAGCACTCTTTCTATGCTACAACGCGTTGTCTGTCAACATCCAACCATCAACAGTCTCTCGTGGACAGTCGTTATCGACACTGAACCCACATCTTCACACAGTACCACTGCGCTCAATGGATATGAAATATATAATACTTTTCGTCTCGAGTATTTTCTTGAGACCACGTTCAAGTTTCAAAATATCTCGCAACTATTTGAGCCAACATATTGTGTGGCCTGTTATAAAGACTAACTTATAAAGTTCGATACGCGTGTTTCGACATTGACGGTCTCATTAGTCGGGCGCTACCCTTCTCGTATTTGTCACTCCTTTCGGGACGCTCAGTCCTCTATACTAAGAGAAGGCGACGACAAACATTTCACACTGTATGTCAGGTGAGATTATCACCGAACAGACAGTGTTGACATGTTGACTTAAATAATAGTTACGAGATATGTTGGAATTTGAGCGTGGTCTTAAAAACACTTGAAACGAAAAGTATGTTTATATTAACGACATCAGTCAAGAGCAATCGAGTGCAAAACGCTCTGTGTTCTGTGATAATCTCAACTGACATGCAGAGTAAAATGTTCGTTGTCGTCTACTCTTAGTTTAGGAAATTGAGCGCTACGAGAGGATTGGCAAAAGACAAGAAGAGTACCGTCCGACCGATGAGACCGTCAAGGTTGAAACACGTGTACCGCTCATTTGACGGATCACATGACATGTTGGTTCAAATAATAATGACGAAGTAAACTACATAATTATTCAACGCCACCCAAAAATCTTGTAGCTTTTTCAACACTGCACATAGAGTTGAGGTAACCGTGATATCACGATTTTCACCGTTGACATGGGTTCAATGTGAGTTTAGTGTCGATAGTGACTGCCCATTTCAGACCGTAGACACATAACCTGTTGTAGCATAGAAAGTGTGGTGTCAAAACGGGCATCGATAGTGCAAAGGTTCAGCATGCGTTTTCGGACACAGTGAAATGTGGGTCCAGGTTGTACCTGATGCAAAAAAAGTTCAATAAGAGCTGAGAATAAATTACTTTTTCAAACGACTGACTGTGGAGAATACACTCGGATCAGTATCCACTTCTCAAAAATGTAAGAGCACCGTCACGCTAATCAACTAAAAGTTCCACGGCACCCTCGCGTTTCAATAACCTAGAGATAATAAATTGCTATACTGCCGCCAATACCTGTTCCAGTCAAAGTTCTCTGTGAGTTATCAAGCGCCCAAAAGCGTTGCCCTTGTAAAGTCCTATCTAAAGCGATCTGCTTTTGGTTGGCTGTCGATCAGAAATACATAGCATTCATTACACAAACGTTGTGTAGCCGTTGAAATGCAAACGGTCGCTATACGTTCATATTGACCACTTCAAACGTTAAATCTAGGTGATTACGATTAGATTGTCGCCACTGTTAACAGAAGATGACTCAAGCCCGATAAACGAATAGATTATAATTAACTCTTGCGTAGTCTGACGGCGTGCCCAACTTTTCTGTGTATATTGGTTGTTCCAGTAATCAGAGCAATGCTCGTAATCAAATAAGGTAGTAAGAGAGAGGCCGACGTCAGGAATAAATCATATGAACCTTATCGGATCGTTTTGAAATTATTTACATTTCTTATATTCACTGCTTTTGACTTTTTGGTTGAAATAAAATTTGCTGTGGTAGCATATTTTATGCCTTCCATGAGGTTAAAAGCATTTATAAAGTGCTAAGCACGGTTTTCGCCCTTTCAGCCTCATCAGTGCGGTGTCTTTCGTTTGAACCTATATCTTCAAAGATAGTATAGCCTCTACACACAAAATTAGCCGAACATAAATGTATTATTATATTTATCAGCCAGGAGCGAAACGGCTGTTAATTACCATAATGTTGGGCGATTTTATCACTGGACGTGTAATGATTTCTTACCTCTGCAATGTAAAGTGATTTTTCACCGAGCACATGCACTGTAGCATCTCCGTCGTTGATTTTTTTTTTGTGTAGGATGTACATACCCTTGGAAGGAATTGATTCATAGTGAGGCATTGTGCGAGAATTGAGGCGGAACGGTTGCAACATGTGTCTAGCAGTTTATAAGTTTTATAACAAACCTTATGAAAGGCCTAAAATATGTCATCAGCGCATTTGCGTTTTTCACGGTAGAGAATATGAGCCAGCGTGACTGTGGAAAACTATCTTTGGCTTGATCATTCGCGACTGCCTCTAGAAACCTACTTTTTGTGCCCCTTAATTTATATCTTACATTGCTTATGTTTATTCTTACTTTAAGCTTCTTTTTCAAAGCAGTTGCGATTTCAAACCGTGTGGAGACCGAAGAACTTTTGTAAATTGCTTCAATGGCGATGATGGCAAAATAGTTGATCACAGCACTTTGCAATATTTCGTGTAGTCATAAGACGATAAGCTCAATGATCGCTTTTTCCATGAGTTCCGGTGAGGCTGGTGCAAAAGAAATTGTCTTTAAGCAAATTTAAAATCCGTGTCCTTCACGAAATTTCTTGAACCACTACTGCACTTGTACATTTCCTAATATCCCGTGCCCAAACACTGCTGATGTTGGGAATTGTTGCTGTGACTCTACGACTTATTTTGAACTCACGATTTACAACAGCAAGTACTCTATCACCAGTTGACATCCTTTCCAAAGTCTAGAGTAAAATAAAACAGTCAGTGATGTAGAGTGATGTGTGAAACGTTTTTAAGTCAATGGGGACTCGAACTCCTACTCAATCTATCCCGAGCGCTCGCTTCATCTCGTTGGACTATTGGCGCCCGCTTCGCGACACACTCTTTCTAAGCTATAACGTATGTAACTCTCAGCAAGCAACCGTGGACAGTTTGGCCCATGCAGCAGCTATCGACATTGAATCGAGTCACGCTGACACATATTGAGTATTGGATGATCAAATAGAATTCTTTCCAATGAGGGTCCGCTTGCTTAAAAGATTAATGCTCTGTAGCGTAGAAAGAGTGGTGGCAAAACAGGCACTATGGTGCAGCGCGTTAGAGTAACGCCCTGTGGGATAGAGTGAGATGTGGAATTGAGTCGTGCTCGAGGCCAAGAAATCTTGCATATTCTACAACACCATACCACCGCTGGAAAGCGCTCAAATAATCAAAACTAGCGCTTCATCCTATACAGCTGTGCGTGAGTGCTAATCATTGTTCCACCGACGGTTATGTTCTTTCATCACTCTGCGACACAACGCATCGATCTGTCATCACATCCAGCCGTCAACGGCATGTCTAGCGAAGCCGCTATAGGCTTTCAAACGCTAGTAAATGCTGACAGATATTGAATACAAATAAAATAAACATTGAATATTCTATTTGAAATCTTTGGCGGTTTTATGGTGTTATAAAAGCATATCCAATAATTTTGAGTGATGTGCAAACTCAAGTGACGGCACAGCAGTGGCGCTAATAGTGCAGTGGTTAGCACGTGCCCAAGAAAAGGCGGGAAGTGGGCTCGCTTCCCGTTTAGCGTTGGGACTTCTGTATATCACCCAACATTATTGAATATATGTATTTGTGCCATCATACCACTGCTAGAGCGGTTGAATAAAAAAAATTTCTTCAATTATACAACACGTGATAAGTCATTCGTAACAAAAAGTAAAGCGAGAGATGCGCATGTAAATACAAATAATAAGTCCTCATTATTTTTGAAAATAGTTTAAAGTATTATTGAGCCATGCATGTGGTCTGTTGTGGGCACTTATACAGTGCAATACACGTGTTTTCACCGTTGCAGCCTCAATAGTTGCACGGTGCCTTTTTGTCCACTCAGTTCCTCGGAGATTACATACGAAGATCCCAAAGGTAGATCCGCGAGGAACTGACTAAACCAAAAGGTCCCGCGCAACTGATTAGGCTGCAATGCCGAAACACGTGTATTGCGTTGCATAAGTGCAGACAACAGATCACATGCGCTGCTCAAAAATAACTATTAGTCATATTGAAGTTCAGGCATAATCCCAAGAAACACTGAAAACAAAAACTATGATATTTTGAAAATATATCTCAATAATAAACGGTGTATTTCAACCTCGCCCAGGCCTCAAATACTCTCTTACCAAGCGTAATATATTTGTACTTATTGCGTGACGTGTGACGAATAATGTTGAATAAAGCTCATGAGAGCGAATAATCTCTCTTGACATGAGGGAACAATGTAAAAACCGGTGCTGCTCTAGCATAACGATGAGCGTAACAACACATATATATTGTCACTGAACTGAAATGGTAGCATTAGAGCCGTTTGTCATCCGGCCTTCACCTTTTTGAAGAGATGCATAGTCGGCTAAACCATTCATCTCTACTGATTCATTTAATGTAGTAGTTATGTTGCGAAAACATTCTCAATCTCCTCTGTTCAAAGGGATAGCCGTGAAAACGCAATGAATAATTTATGGAGAAAGACGATGACAAGTAGGCCGAATAATCAACGAAAAACTTGTCCAGTTGGGACGAGAACCATCTGCTCCGTCAAGGAATTTCTCCTCTCAGCAGTGAAGCACGAGTCACCAACAATCATGTTACACAATACGTCGGTTTAAACCAAAAAATGGGAACAATCTTGTGTAACCAAGTTTGCTCTCGTTTTCCCAGCATTTCGACACAATTCCAACCCTATGATACGGTTGACCACCTTGTACGAGATTGAAGCAAAAATGGTATGAGAGAAATGATTTTGAACAATGATTAAGATAGTAGCAATTCATGCAACATTCAGTGCTATTTTCATATTGTCTTCCTCATGTGAGTGATAATATAACGTGCTCGATTGCTAAGGTAAACCAAAAGCGAGAGGCGGTGGTTACGCTACGGGAGGACTGATACGCAGCGGAGATACGCAGGCAATGGGCCGACGACGCCGGCAGTCGAGCGCCTTCGATTGGCCCGTGTAGCCGTCTGGTTACTTTTCCTGTTCTTACTCGTTTTCTTCTCCTTTTAGCTTATCGATCGCCTACCATTGTTGTTTATAACTCGATGTAGCCTGGTTCAGTTGTTGATTAGTGACATGCCACATAAGACGTAAGGCATGCTTACCGCTTTTTGCTTGATGGTCGACTGCTCGATGTTGCACAAAATATTGTAACTGCAAGCCCAGATCACGGAGACGATCCCAGTGGTGGGCTCTTGGACGACTCCACCCACGTCGATGGGTCAGCGGGCTCACAGGACGATTACAAACATATGAGACTATATAACTTCGTACGACTATGGCACTCACACATCGTCGACCATGCATACCGCCCCGTGTTATCGTCATTCCGAGGAGAATCACGATAGCCCCCCTGCCCCTTCCTCCTTTCACCTTCTCCTGACTGTGCTTTGCAAACACTTTAATCGGAATACTCCTCGTATTGTCAATCTGTTCTCCCTCTTTGTCCTCATGTGTTTAACCCAGGTTGACATACTACTTATGTTACGAAATTGCTACTAGTCGAGCTACTACAGTGCATTGATTTAACGGTTCAGTGATATGCCTTTTGATCTGTCACTTGTGATGGTTGGCGGATATGAATGTATTATACGTAAATATTGCTTATTTTAGGCTGTTTTTCATAACGCGATTTATTCTTGCTGCATTTTCTGATAAATTAATCCGCGTGGCAGGCTACAAACACATATCAATCGACAGGGCATTCACTACTGCAATCAATGAAAGAGATGAGTATTGAAATCAGGCCATTATCATCAACATTAACTTGTTATGTCTAACTCCACTATAAAAGCATCAACAAAGTGTGATAGAGCAACACTAGCTGAATCACTCATGAACGACGAGGAGGAAGACGACATTGGCATCAAACCGGTTGGCTGCTTATCATCATAACTCATAGGTATCGTTACATAACCCTTGCTGGTCAAACCCGTTTAGGGGACAGTGATCGAGTCTAGAGCTAACTATGTCGTCGTCAATCTACTCGGTCAAGGAGGATTTGGCGCGGTGTACAAGTAAATTGGTGATATTGTGAATTATCAAAGCACCATAATGTAGCTCAATTTCTTTAGAGTTCATAATCACAAAGATACGAAAAAACTGTGCGCAGTGAAAGTCGAGAGGAAAATCGAATAACGCCGACATTCGAAATTGAAAATGAAAGTATGTCCTTTTATCAGATAACAGTTTTTTCGACACCAAATTTTCGTGCTACTTTTTCTTATAAAAAGACATAAATTGTAGAAAAGCCATCCAAATAATTGGAAAAAAGTAGCGAGTATAACTAATTTTCGAGCATATACTAGAATCGGAATGTATAAGGAAAACTGGCGTAACCCATGTGTTAAGATCTTTAACACTCCAGCGACGACACCTAATACCGAATTTTCAAAATAATTCAAAAAAAAAGAGAATGTTTTTAGCCTAAACGAGGTTGGTACGCCAGGGCCATACATCGGTGTTTCGGAAGTTCGTCCTCCTCGTCAGTGACCCCCGCCCCACATTAAGCCCTGCATTGTAGCAAGGAGGGAGGCGTATGTGGTTTGTGGTGATGGCATAGTGTACAATGACACTGGTCCATTACCACTTTCAGTCGAATAGAGTTCGGCTGGTAGACCAAAACAATCCATAAAATCGACTGTTTTTAAAACCTCGTAATGAACATTCAAAATAATCCAAAAAAAAAGAACTCCTTCGACTGAAAGTGATGATGGACCAGTGTCAATGTACACTATGCCATCACCACATACCACATACGCCTCCCTCCTTGTTACAATGCAGGGCTTAATGTGGGGCGGGGGTCACTGACGAGGAGGACGAACCTCCGAAACACCGGTGTATGGCCCTGGCGTACCAACCTCGTTTAGGCTAAAAACATTCTCTTTTTTTGGATTATTTTGAATGTTTATTACGAGGTTTTAAGAACAATCGATTTTATGGACTGTTTTGGTCTACAATACCGAATCCTTACTGGATGACGTTTAATTTTTCTTTCCAGTGCTTTGAAGCTTTCAAAATCGGCCACACCTGCTATCTTCATTATCTGTTGATTTCCAAGAGAATTGAGTGGTGAGCAGAAATTCGACCTCAGACGGGATGGACACATAAGTTTTACACATACCGGTGGAGCGCGCTACCACCACACCATCAAGGCTACCGCTTACATACAACTCATTCTCAAATTCTCTCTATCATAGCTATCATTATGAACCTTTAACAAGTTTAATCGGAAAGCATAATAGTTACATAAATCCTGATAAGCCGATAGTCATTGTTTTATTTGCATCCAAGAATTTTTCCGTTTCTACTGCTTTTGGCAGTGTTATTATCGCATGATCCCATTCAAAATCGTGGACCAACAGCCCCATAATCATTGTCGGATTCTCTTCGATAGACTTGATGACGGTCTTTCGATCCTCGCGTGAACATCTGGAACGCAGCTGGTCCTCCACGTCAATGTTCTCAGCACGAAAACTCAGCAAAGAACCGTAACACTGTTCACCTGGACACAAATCCTTGAGCCTGTGCACGGTTGATGTTCTGAGAAGTGGTCTATGTATCGCGTCCCATTTCGTACTCGTAATGCACAAAATTGCGGCAACAACTTCGTTGTGCAGCCATGATGTGGTAAGTATGGAATATTTGGCTCCAAAAAAGCTCCGAAAATGCTGTCACAAAGCGACTAGATTGGTTGCTTGACAAATGGCAGAAATATGTTCAGGCTGATGACGCATGTTATAAATAGGGAGGTTAAGCGATTTCGTTAATTCTGGATTGAAAATTTGGTGCTTCTTGCTTGATGCTAAAGTTTTGAGATCGCGGAAACTATTAAAGTCGATACTTGAACTAGAAAGTACGAAGTCATTCAGTTTTGAAATGTTCTCCTTCTAAATCGTCACCTTTATCAGCTGTCGTCCCGTTGTAGACTGACTCGAGCGGCCACCAGTAACACTTCCATATTTCCTATCCCGTGTAAGAGTACACCAGTGGGTCCTCCTAGCTGTAGGAATTCGTTGAGCATGCTCCTATAGAGCGCTTGATATTCTGAGGAATCCAGTCGGTAACGGCTCTCATCGATCGGTTGTCGTGGAAGTGCATCAGGTGTCCGACTCACCTTATTCTATATATATCCTGATATGTTCATATTTGACGTGTAGAATGACGTCGCTGATCTCTGATAGCTGACCTAGGTCGAAACTTCGGATCCTATCTCTCATTTGCGAGACACAGAATACTCCTAGCATCGAAATTTCGACTGCGCGTTCAATAACGCCTAGTGATCTTTCATTCTGCAAACGTAGCGACCTGGTTTCTGCTGCTTACGTTAGGACAGGAATAATTGTCGAATGGAGAAGGTGGGCACAGAGTGGGACGTTCCTTCTAGTCTTCACTACATCCTTGATGCTCTTAAACGTTCCTCAAGCCCCCCGCTTCCTCCTGCTCAACTCTTTAGCTAGGTCGTTCTTCACGTGATTTCACGGCTTAGATAGAAATAACGTTTATCACAGTGACTTCACTAGTTCTTCTTTTATCGCTTCTATGCGGCGTTTCGCAAGTTCGGACGTAAGGTTTCAGTTGCCTGTAGCTCGTGCGATTCCATGTTGACGTATCAGCTCAAGTGTCTGCGAAGACATGCATCTCTTCGGACTTTAAGACTCTCGGCCTTGATAGCACAAACAAGAAAATATTCAGCGAATCGGTCGCATTCTTGGTCTATGTTGTCCACAACGGTATCTTCCCAAGAGCCGACTAATGATTTGAATACATTGACAGTTTTGAAACTTCGTTGCTTGAAATTTAGCGGCTTCATTTCTTCTCGGGAAAAGCGGATCCTTGCGCAAAGAAGACGGTGGTCTGTTTTCGTGTAGAACTTAGGAACAGCAGCGACATTGGTTAGGCAAAACCTTCGATTTACTATATGGTTCTATTTCGTTATGGCCCTCCCTACTGGGAGACTTCAACGTCCACAGTCGAAAGTGAAAGCTTTTAAAATTGCGAGTTGCTAGGGATGATTTGGGTCGAATTGATTAACTTGGATAGCCTCTCACCCTGTTCATACCACTTCTAGTCCGTGGGTCCCAATGTAATGCTCTTCAGACGTTGTTGTGGGTCAAGTTTTCGCGTTAAAATTTTCAACAATGAACTTGAAGAATGTATGGTCTTCTCTGAAGAATTTTTTGAGGTCCATGTAGAACATTTCGACTTCCTTTTCGTCATGGGTCGATGTTGGTGCGTAAACAACGAAGATGGTCAAAGCCGCCAATGATCCACATCGTTTTCAACCAAAATCTTCCGATACGGGTTCTTAGTTGTTTAAATGAATCGATGTTCAAATTCGATTTGACGAGGATGCCAACGCCGCCGACACGTGTGGGATCGCATGTTCCTTGAATAATTCTTCTCCGGTGTTATAAACAGAGTGAAAAGTATGGCGCCTTCTCGTCTCAGCAAAGCCAAAAACGTGGTATCTTATTCTTCTTGATTTAATCAATAGATCTTCTTCAGCGGATTCGTAAGCAAGTGTTCGAGCATTATAGTACAACTCGTCATTTTACTACGCTTAGATTTTGACAGCCTAGTTTTGATCACTGAGGTTTTAGCAGCCTCTCCGTACTCGTCCTACTCGGCGCTGCCGTACCGGCGGCTCTTTCGAGGTCAGGGGAATGAGGTCTATATTATTCATTATTTATTCGTTATATTATATTATATTCATTATATTCACATTAATTCATTGTATCTTATATCATATTCATTATATTTTGTTGCTGTTTTTAGCACTTTAATACCCCACGTATAGCTTGCTACACTATATACGTGGAACGGGATACTCACGAGGAGCTTGGTAGTCTCTCTCGGACTAGCGAGAGGAACTTATTTGTTGGAGGCGACCCCTAACCGTCTCCCATGTACTTCCCAGCCGCTTGAGTGTTGACATTTCGCCGACTTGATCTGTAGAAAGATAGTTTTGTTAAATCGGCACTGCACAAGCACGGAACTCATTCCTTGAATCCACCTGCACCTCCAGGAAGGTCATGGTCACTTCTCTTTCGCGTTAAGTTCCGCTATCCAGCACCTGGGCACGCGCCACGTGCCCTCGCGACTAACTGGGCGTTATCTCTCAAAGAGGGAAATCCGTGGAGGGGTTTCTAAAACATATTCCGAATATTAGCATCACCTATGTCACCTGTCGTCCCGTTGATCGCCAAGAGACTCGAGCGAGCACTAGTGACACTTTTATTTTTCCCTATCACCTGCCAGAGTAACTCAGTATCGGTCCTCCTTCTGCTGTACTTTGATAACTTGAGAAATCCAGTCGGTAACCACTCTCGCGCATCGGTTTTCGTCAAAACGCCGTACGTGTCGACCTACCCTGTACCTATGATGGCATGGCGTTTAGGTTCATTGTCGCCTCTAAGCTGAAGTAGTATCAAGATAGTGAGGAGCTGCTAGCGAAAAATGATGATGAGCACTAAATAAACAGGTCTCGGAGGTAGAAGCATTTCTGTGCGCCTTCACTGACTACACTGTCTATATCGTCCGCTCTTTTCAAAAACAAAATTTTCTCGCCAAAAATAAGAAACTGAGAATTTGAAATTATTATTAAGATATCCTCCAGAAGGCGACACCAGTTGTAGTATCTGCGCAATAAGCAATCGATATATCAAAATAAGTTAAGAAAAAAATTTGTGCCCACCAAAAAGCCCAGTGAAAAGAAAAAAAATCTGTGGACACCGTATCTCTCACTCTCACATCACAATTATTAAACCTATGGATTTATTCGTCGCCAGAGTGTTGAAAAATCACGTTTTTTTAAAGTAGTTCTGCAGATAGAGCTGTGATTAGGTGTGATGTCGGTCGCTGTAGAACGAAAACACGGCGTTAAGCAAGGCATTGCTTTCATCTCCTCCTCAACACTCTTCTGTAATCAACTAGAGAACACTATATTTCGACTAGCTTCAAGACTGCGGAAAGAATCGTCTCAGTCAGCATACTAGGATAATCGCATAGCAAGAAGGCAAAGTTTTTTGCACGGCAGCCGCAGCAGTCACGTGAGGATATTTGAAGAGCTTTGAGGCGTATGATAGTAACAAAGCGCTTTGAATACAAAAAGTACTGAGATCCGCACGATGATTGCGATGCTCATTTCATCAACATATCTGATCCTCCTCACAGTGTTTTTATCTTTTCACTGTGCATATCTCACTGCTTCTAGCATTCAAATCGTCTTTCATCTTCTTTTCGATACCGGGTGGAATAGTGATTAGGCGCGTCGCCTTGCAATCTCGAAATAATAGCTGGGTGCGGCGTTCCGTAGAGTAATTGTGATGTCTGGATCGCGCATGCACAAATAAATTAACTGAAATTCTACTAATACAGCAGATTGGATACCTGCTGTATTAGAATTCCGACCAATTCCCTTCAGGTTGTAGGGGAACTGCGTTTCTTTCAGAGTTTGTGTTGAATGAGTCGTATATAACGAGTCATCCGTAGTAAAGACGAATCAATCAATACTCACCTAAAACACGATCGATGTTGTCTGAAAATTTCAGACTGCAATACTTAAACTCGTAGCTGGTCAACGGAAACAGTCACATTTCACTCCAATTATCGATCGAGGCAAAAAAGATACGTTCTTCTATCTTGCCGTGCAGTTAGTTGGTAAAAGTCTTGCAGATCTAAAAGCTTCACGCCTTAATAAAGTATGAACTTTCACACTTATCGCTGTCGCTGTAGATTTCGCAAGGATTTTTCTATCTCCAGGTGTTCACAGTACCAACTAATACGGGTGCAGGCATACAATGTCTGAAGGCTTGCGAACATTTACATAAACAGGCTTTTATACATCGAGATCTAAAGCCGGCCAATCACGCATGTGGTTTTGGAGACAAAAACGAGTGGTAAGGGATTACATTCTACGTGATCGCAACCGTTGCAAGATTCACAAGCAAAATCATGAATTTCATGAATGATCTTACCGAATTCTATCTATTTAGCCGCTTTTAGTGGTGGTCTGGTGTTCTAAATATACACAGTGATCTAGGGTAAAGTCCAAAATTTTCGTGAATATGGATAGAAATTTTAGGTGAACATACTCGATTTTGGTATAGCAAGGAAGATCACAAATGTGAAAAGCGAACTAAAAACACCGCGACAAAGTGTTCGACTTGAGGTATCTGTTTGATTTAACCTTCAATCTTCGCCCATCTTTAATCTTCAACTTGACCAATCACCTTTCGGTCCCTATAACGCTGTTTCATAAGGAAAAAAAAGAACTATTGCCTTATAGATGCAAAGACGATTTAGAAACTGTTTCTGTAACATTTCGCGTCTTAATATATCTCTATATAGCCGTGAGGTTTGCAAACTCACAAAACGCTCAATATAAGGAAACTAACTGAATCTGAGTGTGACAAGTAACAGCGAAATGTTATTATGAAACTGAACAAAATCACGCTTGATTAAGCCTTCGTTTTTGAACATTTAAAAAGGCAAACACTTATGATTGATATGTCGACGATGTAGGCATAATGGGAGCGTTTGATAAAGAGGAATCAAATCGATAAGATACTTCTACCGTTTCAAAAAACTTCGAGCTTTGCTTTCTAGGTTAGCATCCCTTACCAGATCGAGTGAACTTTAAATTTTCAACGTTCCAGCTTCAAACTGGAGACTTTTAGACATCTTATTTATTAAGGGTACAATTGGATTCGCTTCTATGGCCTGTTACAAAAATGTTGAGTCGGGTCCTAAAGATGATTGTGAATCATGGTTCATGTGATAACGGATGTAACAATTCCAGAAGGTTTATTCTTTGATGAAATTTTTAGAACTGGTTGATCTTTAGCATATCATATATGGATGAAATTGCAACGAAAAAATAGATCAAGTCAATAACTAAGAGTTCATCAAAAACATTTGAGTAGTACTGAGAAAATAGTTGTAAAATTTATGGACATATAATGGTAAAAGATCCATTGGTTCTAAAGCAATCTACACGAATTTTTGTTTTACTGTTTTTCAGTAATCTTATGATGTTCTAACTCTTTGGGAAGCGGTTACGGAAAGTAGAACGACGGTGGCGTCGCGCCTCCTCGGAAACTTGTATAGCAAAGGTTCTTATATAGCTATAGCACTTCCGTCAGGGACAGTGGCGACATTTTTGGTCTCCGAAGTCAGATTGCTTCTATAACTTGTGGTACTTTCTGAAATGATTTCGAATCGCAATTTTGAAATGTAGTACGTATGTACCATCGTGATAAGACGACAAAATAAGGCTAAAAAAGGGCAAGAATAGGAAATTAAGGAGGAATAATAAACAAATTAGCAAAGAAATGTTCGCTTTGTTAGACATTATGACTTCAGAAGTTCTATAGTAAAACCTGAATTTACAGGTTTTACTATGGAAATCGATAATTGCGAAGAATGACGTATTGAAAGTAAAGGAGCAAATGGGCACCGAAAAAAGGGTAAGTGGCGATATCATCACTTTTAGAGAATTAAGAAGCACGAATGCCAGAATGATCTAGTTAGAAAGTCGTTAAACATAAATCCATCTACATCCACTCCTTAAGTCTAGATACGTTTATTGATTGACATGTAGCTGTGTTAGTGTCATCAAACGATCACAAATGTTGTGTAGTGCTTTTTCGTTCAATTGATTCTTCGGGGACCTATTGTCAGATTGTATTCTTCTTGAGCGAGGTCTCAAAATAGTTGATTGTATTGATAGATCACAAATTTGCTTTGAAAAGCTGAGAAGACTCGTTTTCTTGTTTATCTCTTGTTGTAATCCTCGCTAATACCATCACAATCTTTCTCACCATCGTTATACACAAGTTCGCTGTCGTAATCACTTCTCAAATATCATGCGCTCAAACACATTGCTTCTGGATGCCGCTCTTGGTGGTGTACCATGCGAAGAAGAACTCAGAAATTCTCGATTTCATTCACAGCTTGAAATATCACGGATATGTTGATCATGAGTTCTTCTATAAATTATCACAGCAGGTTCGCAAAGTATGATTGCGATCATAGTTATCACTATTAATGTAGTATAGAGTCGTCGACAATAATTTACCTCTACTTATTTCCAGTGTTCTAGAGCGATGTGCAAAACTGAACAACAAACTTCGTATGGACAGCAATAGAATGAGCCTCCGGCTTTGATCAATTCGCTCATTGATAGTTATGCATAAGCCATCATCCTTCTTGAGCACATCATCCAAGAATTAATCGGATGCACATTTTGTTCTCACACCGATTTAAGGGAACCCACTGATGTATCAAGTCAATATTGTTGTCTTCCTAGGTCAGTTTGGTACCAGTTTATGAGTTAAAGCAGCGCAAAACTTAATTTATTCTAGGCCGAGATCGAGACAAAAACCTCTTGCGTGCTGCAAACCCACCGTTGCGCTAGACGCGCTCACGTGTAGATTAAATGCAATATAAATACGCACTCACTTCATTAATAGATTTTTGAACCGTATAGAAACGTGCTCTTGATCTTACTGATTGTATTGTTTAGCTTTCTTAAACAACTTTTACTATATATCTGCGCCATTGGCAGTTAGTATAGCTCAATGATCATTTCCGCAATGCTCAAGAGGAATGTATCCCTAGAAGTAAGTTGTCCACCATATTTCGCATGCGCGCAAAGTTTAAATGCAGGTAATCTTATTTTTATAATTTGGAAAAAATAGCAAACTCGATTTGGTTGTGCACAGACTTATTAAATATCGCGGCAATCCCATCCATAACTATGTTTTGAATGACGGTGTGCAATTTGAGATTTGTATAAAGATTTTTGGTACATACTCGCTTCCATAGGTAAGCAACTATCCATTTCCTCCAGTTGCGCAGGATGTCCTGAAGAATCGTAACATTTTAAACAACGCAGCATTCACTATCTCCTTTGCGATTATTGTGTATGTCGATTGTGGTTGCAGTTTATTCTCAGTTTCTGAAAAGAGAGCGCAAGAAAAAAGTAAACACATGCAGGTAAGTGTTGCATTGTGATTTGGATCATAGGGTGTTGGTAAATGTATATTTGAGGCAGCGGACAATGCAATTGGGACAAGCCTGTCTTTCTGATACTATCAGACCTTCGTTCTTGGATGTATTAAGGCACAGCCTTCGTCTGGGATGTGTTATGGTACCCTGTAGAGATGGCCGCATTTATTGGTATTTTGTACTTCTTCGATGTGAAAGTGAGCAAAAATCAACAAGTCTTCATAAATCCATTTTTTCAATTTTATCGCAAGCATACACAAGGGACAGTACAACAATTTTTATTCTGCTAATGACAATGGCTTTACATAGATGGACAGCTATACCGTTCACCTACTGGTTTTTGTTTTTGTTCACACTCAGCACCCGAAATGATTTACGCTTATCGTGATGTAAAATATTACCACGGGTATGCCTCGTCTAACAATTCTATTCTTACAGGAAAATTTTTCAAATTATTGGACATTCACCTCAAACCTGAAAGGCGCCAGTGATTAGAAGGTCGGGCCTAGCATCGATAGAGAGTTTTTGAATTTTATTCAATTAAGGATTAGACAATCTTCTTGGAATAATGCCGATATTAAGGTATGATTGGAACATGGCTGTTCCTATCATTCAACAGACTGTCGATGTTTATACGGCATTTGATTGGAGTGTGATCCTTTCATTGTTATTTCCAACTTGCAATATCTCCAACGTTTTTGCAGTGGTCTGTTTGAGCTCTCTATTCTTCTCCACTTAATTTGAATTATATCTGGTAGTCATACAAAAAATACATAGTTTTTGGAAACGTCAGCCACTTTCTAGCTTAGCGGCAGTATCACTCTTTGTGTTCATATTTTCGAGTGTAAATCAGAGCTATCTCTGGAACGCCATAGACAATTTTTTGGCTCTATAATATTCATGCACGTCAAGCGCTGTCGACGCTTCAGGAGCGACGTATTTATAGACGTTTTGTAATCGGAAAACAAGGAATAAAGCCACAGAGCGTTTGTTTGTACCTTCTCCTCCTCTCGTCCCCTTATTATTCAAGTGCAGCTGCAGTTGATAAATGGAGATGCGAGCATGAAATCTTCTATTACTGACAGATATGGCAGGATGAATAGCAACTCGAGTCTCACATTTGGCGCTGAAGTAATGTTTTACCGTTGTCTCATAAAAAGCTGTCTTTTCCAGTGCTGGTGATGTGGACATATTTGACTTTGATCATCCTAAAAAAGTCTTTGTGACTCCCACTTCTCTCTGATGCACATCAAACTAGTTTAGCCATTTTTGATGATATGGTAGCATCATATTAGCTAGCTTGTGACTCTTGCTTGCAACAAATTAGTTTGGCGATAGAATAGTGCTTAAAAAATCTTCAACCAAAGTCATTCTTAATTTTTCAAAATTCGTTCGCACTCTGCATACTCGTCTCGTATAAAACTCGACAGTGGGCTTGACGTACTCAAAACGTGAAGCCACCTAGTAGTTCCGCGGACGTGAGGATTCTTTTTTGAGGAAAAATGTCCTTTTGCACATAGATGACTACCCCTTATTTCAATAGAATATAGTTTGTCTTTTGAAGATTTTCCGCCAGCGTATTACCTTATGAAGACAAGTGTATTTTTGCATTCTGCGATCTTTAATAGTCTTTTTACTCTTACACAATAAAGTAAAAAGTAGCCAGCAACTATAATAAAGTTGATACGACGAGTTCTTCGTTCTCCAGGTGTACGATAATGAGCTTGGTAAACACGCATGTAGAGATGCTTGACTGCTCTAATCCACTCTACAAATAGAGCATTCAGTGCTGTGGTCAATCTGATGGTGAGGTAGAATGAGATAATCATTACTATTCTCCCAAAGTCATGTACCGCTAGCAGCTGAAACTTTTCCATAGTTGAGATTTGTGTTTCCTCAGTGTTTAAATCATTTACTGTTAATGGAGTGGTTGGAAAACAAATTGATATTGCAAGCAAAAAACCGATTTGAATTATTTTAGAAGAGTTTCAGCAGAGGAGTTTATTCAAAAATTATTCTTCAGACAGAATATACCAGTTATATTCTCACCAATACTGGTCGACATGGAATTATGTGGTCGATAATCTTTTTCGCAGTTCAGGCATGTTTTTCGAGCGCTAAATCAAGTGTATTGAAGTTTGAGGGTTTTTCTCTCATGAAAAGCTATGCAAAACACTTGCGCTATTCATTTTCAAAATCTCAAAAGGTGTGGTCCTGTTAAGCTGAGCAATAGTTTGCGATATTGTTGAGAAAGGAATGAATAGAAGGGAGCCCGGTGTTGATCAATCCCTTAGAGAAGTACCACAGACCACCGCTACCATAATGCCATTTTGGAGTTGATCCAATGAGATGATTTAAAGCACCTTTACTTCGACAAACGCCTACAGTGGTCCATCGATATCTTCTTCGACCCACAGAAGTCTGATCCCAATCTGCTAGTGCCGAAAAGAAAGAACCAGGCAGTATAGGGGTGTGTGAGCGAACCAACGGCTAAGAGAATAGTGCAGCGCACGTAACCACTGCACCACACGTGATTGATAAACAAAGAAACAAAATCAGAACGAAAAAATGGGTTTTTCGCATTCTTTTTCGCGCTACTTTTCCATTCTTATCATCATCGTCTCAAGATGGATCTTCCTGATCATTCCTGTCTATTGAATGTCCACCACAGTATCAGATTACTTTCACTTTGCTTCGTTCCGTCTCTTGACATCTTTGATCCTCAGTGATCTCAAAACGATAGAACCCAATTGAATTTAAATTACTCTTGTTTCCTATGATCGTTGAGGGCAGAGGCAAAATTAAACTCGGATTTGATTTCAATAGGAGACATGCATTATCCCCCTTTTCTCAGTATATAAATTTTTGGCAGTTCACTACACCATGCAGAATCCATACAATTTTTGCAAGCTCTCTCTATCTGATCACGATGTTTTCAAATTTCTTGTACAAATATGTCGGTTCATAATCAAATCATTTAAGGTTTCTTGTATTGGTTTTTCACATTCAGTTACGAAAATAATCTCTGTAGCAGTCTCATAGCGCTCTGTGGAAATCGCCGGCGAAGGAACCGTGCAGATGTTGGAGTGGTGAGAAAATCCAGATTAATAACTACAGCAATGATTAATTTTTTGTTAAATTTAAAGCCCTAAAAAAGCGGTGCGGTAGTTAAACGCTTGCTCGAAGCGCTAGAAAATCCTTAAAGAAATAATCTCTGGTAAACAGAGCGCTCGTTTTTGTTCGTCATCATAACAATGTAGCATGTTACTATAACTAATCGAAGTATAGCTCTCCCTTATCTCATGTGGTCAATACGTCTCGGATGAGCTCGGGTGACACAAATGAGAAAAACTGATCAATAATATTTTGGAAAAAAGACTTGAGACCTTACTGTTAGTTTTTGTTAATAAATTGTTTTTTCAGTATGAAAATCAGGCACTGGAGAGTGACAAAGTTGAAACAAAAAGTGAGGATCGGGAATCATGCTGAAAAGAATGTGAACGAGTGTTTGATATGGCTGTTATGGTGGATGACATAAAGTAATAGTTTGTCCAAAATTTTCTGGTTTATGTCATCAACTTCGAATTTTTTCAGGCGAAAAATGTTCTGTTCCTTCGCCACAAGCATAAAGAATGAATCATTCGGCGTTCAACAGACCCTCAATTATGCGCCACGCATTTATCCCCGTTCGTAATATTTATGCCTAATTACGGCACTAACTAACCGGCCCAATAAAAAGGGAAAGTGTATGAGAGTGAATCGACGAATATGCGCATGCTGGATGCACCCTTACCCACAGTCCTTCACCTACTTTACGTAACTCGAAGTGCAAAAACAACATTTACAGTCTGTTAAAAACATAAGTTTCTATTTAGTTACGGTCAAGTCTTTTTTACAAGTGTTACTTGATGAGAATATTTAATGATAACAATGCTATTGCTGGACATATGGTCAACGACTGAAACATAGCTAACCAACAAACTTCTTACCAATGAAACATTTTTGAGAAAGGAAAAGCACACAAAAAGCTCTCGACGTTGATCGATCCCTGAGGTATACACCGCGCATTCGTCTTTATTTTTTAATTTCCTTCAAGGTGATTGAATGCATATGCGGCGTTTATAATGACTCACGGTGGCCTCCCACTCTATCGCGTTAGTGCTGCTCATCCTCCCAGATAAATCTGTGACTAGTCTAAGTACCAATTCACCGACCGCGGAAGAGTGGATAGCTTGGTCAGCCGTGAGTGCGCGAATGAACGGTCGACATTTGATGCGACGCAGAGCATCTCTAACCACTGTGCCAAATACGCTCCTATGAAAAAGAAAGGCAACGAAACATTGACAGAGTCCAAAACAATATCAAAAGGCTTTGGAAGAAGTGATCACGGGTTTCTGATAGAACATCAGATTTGATGCACGGTGTTCATATTCGGGTGCGACGATTTCAGTGCGGTAAAAGGCGTTATGTTCCGCGTGAAGAGCGGACGAATGCTTCGGATTGCTGGGTGTAAACGGTGCCGGGAAAGACAAGCACTTTTCAAGTGCTCACTGGCGAGGACGATATCAGCGACGGCGATGCATTCGTGAACGGATGGAGTGTAGGACGAAGTGGCGAGAGCTAAGACCAAGAAGCTAGTTTACTCTTTCTTTGTCCTTCTCTTCCATTTTCTTCTTCCTACCATAAATCATCTTGTTCTGTGTTCCTGTTCTATTTGCCTCTGTTATTTTAATTCCATGCCTCCCAATCGACTATTTTGTGATCTCGCTTCAAAAATATTAGTGTGTAGCAAGAGCTTTTTATGTGGTCTGGTAAAGGCATCTCTAGTGGCATACGTACATACTCATAAGAGGCTATTGATTTCCTCTTTGCTTCTTTTGTGTGTTTTATTATGTGGCGTTTTCTTGGCAAATCCTCGTTGACAGATATTTGACTAGGTTTTCATTGATGAATCATTATCAGTTCAATGTCACACTTCATATTGTGAAGAAAATAGCAGGAAGCGGAGAGTGCCATGTTGTAGCTAGTAGTAGCTTCATCAGTTGTACTACTTCTTTCTAAGAATCTCGCAGTGCCATGATTTCCGTGCTGCTGCAAAGTGGGCGAATGCGAACTTTTGCTCTCACTGTGACATGAATATCACACCGGCTTCTCGGCAATGTAGCTGCGGATTCATTTTTGTAATTTCTGTTCTTAGGTGTTTCTTTGCTTTGAAAAATTTTTGGGCTATCCGTGTTCTTCTATACACGCTCCCATTTTCTTGGGCATATATACAACTCTTGTGTGAGGAAAAATGCTTGTCCGCTACTCAATCTTATTGCTGTTAGCTATTATGAAGTAGTACCAATTGTGCAATGCATCTAAAATGTTTACATTGTGGTTTTGATATCGTTTCACCACATGTAAAATCCAAAAGTTACCATAGAAGCAGATAAAATTCAACGAATTATTTTTCAAAAACCATTTGGCTCAATGCTACGATGTCAATTCAACATAATAAGAGAATGATTGAGACCCCTCCTCAAGGACGATGGTCGCCGGTGTTTGCACTGAGTAAGTTATGACTGATAACAAGAATCTATGAAAACATTTGCGAATGAAAATAAACCACGCGAAAGGATATGACGCCAACAGGTGTCACAACGGCCTATTCTGCGCCTTCATTGTTATGTCTATAGGCGTCACCCTTCTCAGCGGTGTAAGAATGTTATTCAGCACTCGAAAAGCGGTTAAATAAAAGCAGTTTCATTTGATCTATAATACCCAGCATCTGTCAGCGTGACTGGGTTCACTGTTGTGAGCGACTACTCGGGCCAGGCCGTTGGCGGCTGGCGGCTAGCGGCTGACTACACTGATGCAGACTATTAGCGTAGAAAGAGCGATATTTAACAAGCGATTAGGTGTCGAGTAGTGCAACGGATAGAGCGCACATTCCGGGAAAAAATGAGGTGCGGGTTCTAGTCCCGCCTGGCGCTAAAGTTTTGCACATCACTCTATAACATTAGGTATATATGTATAACATTATACCACCGCAAAAAAGTGGTTAAATAAAAATAATCTTATTTGATGTACTTATTGCGTCAACTGGAAAGAGTCTATCGTAGTGACTGGAGATACCCTGCCCTGTAGTACTGTGATGTGAACATTTGTACCTCAAGTATGCCAAAATGTCTATCTTTTCAGGGATTCACGCATCAAAATCAGTTCCTTCTGTTTGAATAGAAACAATGATTTGCCGCCCAACCATATCATGTGAAGAATAATGAGTGACATCTGATAGAGCTTTATAGAACAATTACAAATGTGCTACAAATGAAACACATGGACGAAAAGAGCATTGGAAGTGGACTTCAAGAGAGCGCAAGAGTCATCTTGGAGGAGCATCTAAGCGACGGGCGGACGTTCTCTTGAGTTAATGTCCAACATGTGCATGCGCAGATGGTGACGAGTTTTGGAATCGTAGAACGGGTCCACGTGCACCCTCATATTCGTAACAGACACCACCATGGACGACAACTGTAGGAGAGAAAAGCTAATGAAATCTGTGGTGGGAATCGTACTACCACTAAAAATAGGGCCGTTCCAATTCCAAAGTTGGTTAGGCGCAAGAAATTGGGTGAATTCCTAAATCAGCAAAGCGTTTCTAATAAATTGTTTAGAACAACCATTTCCATAAAGTTGAGCTTGGTGTATTTAATTAATCACGTGAAACGACATAATACACAAAGAATGACATAAGCGCAGCTTTAAGGATAATTCTTTCACATTTTTTAGCGACCAGCTGTCGAACTGTACAGGTCTGGGCACCTCTTGCATTCGATTCATACTTCCTATACATAATCCTAACAAGTAGCGTTACAAAAGTTTTAATAAATCCAGTGCATGATTGAACGAGTCACGCGTGCTCTTGAAGACGTACATCACTGTCACCGCTATACTTCACCGCCGTTTTCATCAAATGCTACAAAAGCGTAGTGTTTTTTACATTTTATGAGAGTCTGTAGATTTTAGAGGGAGCAAAACAGCAGGAGGCGACATCAAGGATCCGTATTATTGGGAGAAACACTGTCGAACCTACTGTCACTACACCTGCAAAGGTGTTAAAAATAAGGAGCCATGGAAACCATTGATAATTTCTCAAAGCGCAACCATAATCACTGAACTGTTTGAATAAACCTTCTATACATCGGCTTTTTTCCTACTCCGCATACTGCATACGGACATACCGCATGCCGATATGGCATACCGCATGCGGACATACCGCATACGGACATTCCCAGACGGACATACCGCATACCGCATACGGACATACGCACACGGACATTCCGCATCGGACATACCGCATTCCGCATAGGGATATACCGCTTACTGATATACCGCATACCGCATACGGACATACTGCATACGGACATTACCGTAGACGGACATACCGCATACGCATAAGGATATACCGCATACCGCATACAGACATACCGCATACGGACATACCGCATACGGACATACCGCTTACGGATATACCGGCATACCGCATACGGACACTACCAGACGGACATAATGCATACCCCATACGGACATACCGCATACGGACATACCGCATACCGCATACGGACATAACGCACACGACATTCCCATTCGGACATATCGCTTCCGCATAGGATATACCGCTTACTGATATACCGCATGCCGCATACGGACATACTGCATACGGACATACCGTAACACGACATATCGCATAACGCATACGGATAACACCGCATACCGCATACAGACATACCGCATACGGATATACCGCTTACGGATATACCGCATACCGCATACGGACATTACCAGACGGACATACCGCATACCGCATACGCACATACCGCATACGGACACTCCATGAGGAATACCGCATGCGGATACACCGCATACCGCATACGGACATACCGCATTCCGCATACGGACATACCGCATACGGACATACCGAACACGGAAATCCGCAAAACGCATAAGATATACCGCATACCGCATACGGACACTACCAGACGGACATACCGCATACGGACATTCCATGCGGATATACCGCATAAGGACATGGCGCATAAGGATATAGCGCATACCGCATACGGACATACCGCATACGGACATACCGCATACGGTCATACCGAACACGGACATACCGCAAACGCATAAGGATATACCGCATACCGCATACGGACACTACGATACGGACATACCGCCTACGGGCATACTGCATACCGCATACGGACATTACCAGACGGACATAGCGCATAAGGACATGGAGCATAAGGATATACCGCATACCGCATACAGACATACGGCATACGGGCATACTGCATACCGCATACGGAAATACCGGCATACGGTCATACGAACACGGACATACCGCAAACGCATATGGATATACCGCATACGCATACGGACATACCGCATGACGACATACTGCATACCGCATACGGACATTACAGACGGGCATACTGCATACCGCATACGGACATTCCCATACGGACATACTGCATACGGACATTCCCATACGGACATACCGCATACCCCATACGGGCATATCCGCATATGGACATGCCGCATACGGATATACTGCATACCGCAAACGGACATGCCTCATACGGACATACCGCATACCACATACGGACATTCCCATGCGGACATACCGTATTCCGTATACGGACATAGGGCATAAGGACATGGCGCAAAAGATATACAGCATACCGCATACGGACATTCCGCATGCGGGCATATCGCATTACCGTCATAAGTGACATAGCGCATAAGGGCATGGCGCATAAGGATATACCGCATACCGCATACGGATATACTGCATACCGCATACGGACATACCGCATACGGACATACTGCATTCTGCATACGGACATACCGCATACGGAATACCGCATACCGCATACGGACATACCGCATACCGCATGCGGACATGCCGCATACGGACATAACGTTTACGGATATACCGCATACCGCATACGGACATTACCAGACGGACATACCGCATCAGACATACCGCATTCTGCATACGGACATACCACATACGGATATACCGCATACCGCATACGGACATACCGCATAAAGACATGCGCATGCGTGCGGACATGCTACGATACGGCATACCTCGGACATACCGCATACCGCATACGGACATGTCGCATACGGATATACTGCATACCGCATACGGACATACCGCTTACGGAAATACCGCATACCGCACACTGACATAACGCATACCGCATACCTGCTACGGATATACCGCATACGGACATGCCGCATACGGATATACTGCATACCGCACACAGACATACTGCATACGGACATACCGCATACCGCATACCCACATTCCCATACGGCATTCCGCATACCGCATACGGGTGTGGCGCATACGGACATACCACATACGGACATGCCGCATACGGATATACCGCATGCGTAAATACCGCATACGGATACGCTTTGCAGACATACCGCATACGGACATGGCGCATTGCGACGACATGCTGCGTACGGGCCACCTCGGACATCCGCATACCGCATATGGACATATCGCATGCGGAAATGCAGCATCGGGTACCACATGCCGCATACGGACATACCGCACACGGACACCGCATACCGCATACCCACATTCCCATACGGACATGCCGCATACAGCATACGGACGTTCCCATGCGGACATACCGCATACCGCATACGGACCTAACGCATGCGGACATACCACATACCGACATGCCGCATACGGATATACCGCATGCGGACATACCGCATACAAATATACCTTGTACGGACATGCCGCATACGGATATACCGCATACTGCATACACTTGTGTAGCAGTGTATAAATGCTTTAACAGACCTCATATAAGACTTAGAATATGTTACCACAGCAAATTTAATTTTAATCAAAGAGTCAAAAACAGTCAAATATAAGAGAATGTTTGTAATTTTACAACATCCAATAACGTTCATGTGATTATTCCTGACGTCGATCTCTCTTCCTACTACTTATTTGACTACGAGCATTGCTCTGATTATTGGTACAACCAATATATACAGAAAAGTTGGGCACGTCATCAGGCTACGCGAGAGTTATTTATAATCTATTCGCTTATCGGGCATGAGTCATGTTCTCTTGTCAATGGCAATAATTTAATTATATTCATCCAGATTTGACTTTTGAAATGATCAAAGTAAACGTATAACGACCGTGTGCAATTCAGCGGACTACAGAACGTTTCTGTAATGGTTGCTGTGTAGATCTGTTCAAAAGCAGACCGAAAGCAGATCAGTTTATTAATTACACTACAGAGGGCAACTCTTCTGAGCACTCAATATTTCACAGAGAACCTCGCCTGGAAATGTATTGGCCGGCATTGTAGTAATCTATTATCTCTAGATTATTGAAACACGAGACTCCTAGTGAAACTCTCAGTGATTAGCGTCGCGGTGCTCTTATATCTTTGAGAAGTGGACTGAATCCGAGTGAATTATCCACAGTCAGTCGTTTGCAAAAGGAACGTATTCTCAACTCTTATTGAACTTTTTCTTGCGTCGGATGGGACACGAACCCACATTTCACTTTATGCGAAAGCGCGTGCTGAACCGTTGCGCTATCGATTCCCATTCTGACACCACTTTTTCTGCGATACAACACGTTATGTGTCAACAGCCAACCGTCTACGGTCTGGAGTAGGCAGTCACTATCGACATTGAACTCGCATTGAAACCATGTCAACGGTGAAAACCGTAATGAACGGTTATCTTAACTTCATGTCCAGTATTTGAACAAGCTACAAAATTTTTGGGTGGCGTTGAATAATTATATACTTTATCTCGTCATTAGTATTTGAACCAGCATGTCATGTGTTCCGTCTGGGCTGACTTATAGAGCCTGGTACACGTTTTTTCAACCTTCACGGTCTCATCAATCGGGCGATTCCCTTCTCGTCTTTTGCCAATCCTCTCGCGGCGCTCATTTCCTGTAATAAAAGTAGACGACGACGAACATTTTACACTGTATGTCAGGTGAGAATATCACCGAACACACAGTGTTGTGCAATCAATTGCTCCTCGGCTGATATGGTCAATATAACATACTTTTCATTTCAAGTGTTTTTTTAAGACCACGCTCAAATTCCAACACATCTCTTAACTATTATTTGGGCCAACATGTTAGCACTGCCTTTGCGGTGACAATCTCACCTGACATACAGTGTAAAATGTTCTCGTCGCTCACTCTTAGTATAGGGGACTGAGCGCCTCGAGGGGAGTGACAAATACGAGAAGGGTAACGCCCGAGTAATGAGACTCGAAAGACGCGTAACGGGATCTATAAGTCAGCCCTTATAACAGGCCACACGATAATAACAGTTACGAGATATTTTGAATTTGAGCGTAGTCTTAAGAAAACGTTCGAAACGGAGGATATTCTATATTTATATCCAAGAAGAATAGTTTGTTGGTACGCTGTGAAGATAAGGGTTCAATGTCGATAACGATTGTACACGAAAGACAGTTGGCTGTTGGCTGCTGACAGATAACGCGATGTAGCGTAGAAGGAGTGGTGCCCAAAACGTGAATCGGTAGTGCAACGGTTCAGCACCGCGCTCCCGGATAGAGTTAAATGTGGGCTCGAATCCCAACTAACACAAACGTTTCTGCACACCACTTCACATCATTGGGCAAATTGTAACATCATAGCACTGCGAATGGTGGTCAAATTGATGACTTGCGGAATTTTTTCGTATATTATTTTTGCTTTTTGCAGCTTATCATTATCTTGAGAAGTAAAGACTTTTATTCCAGGTTTTGTTTCGGAAAATCCCGTTATGACATGCTTTAAAAACTAGTGCGGAATACCTTGACCTTAAGGCTTAACAAAAATTTATTCGAGCTTCGCCAAGTATTTTATCGAAACCCCTTAGTAAAATTCTGTTTAGGAAAACTCTATTGCTTCCGAGAAAATAATAATTTGGTTCTTATATGTTGAAAGGCAAGAAATGTTTGTTCGAAATAGATCGGACTTCTTTATAGTAATGTTAGAAATCATTCAGTAGCTCAAATCTCTAGCGACCATCCAAATAGCCAGCTTTTCGAAACACTCTTTGATTAGCGAGGTGAAATTTACAAGAAAATCATCTTTCACGGCTCCACGCAGTTTTTCACCTCGTTGATAATTCACTGGTTAGTAATCCTACCTTATACTACTAAAACTCTTTCTCTATGATGAACTTAAAAATGTAGTTCTTTCTTAGAAAACCTCGTTTGGTAGAGCTGTGGAAGGAAGAAAATTTGTGCTATACAGCATGAAGGAAAGAGCTCTTTCTCCAGATTTATAATAGTCATCAATAACGTAGGTTCCAAGATTTCTGATGCTGTGCATATTTTGTTTGAAAGATTGTTTCACTGCAGTGTAGCACGGAAAACAACCGAGCTCCACTTATTTGGCGACCTAGTTTATCGGTCAACTTAGGCAGGAGAGACCGGTAGGGAGATAGATCGATACAAGCTGGATATGACGGGTGCAACTTGTTTTCGCCTGGAATTTTTCTTCACTTTGAAAGAAAATTTATATAAAATTGACTGACTCAGATATTGCGAAACTTTCTTGAAACTATCATGTGCTTTTTGCCTTCAACGAATAATTCGCGTTGGATGAATGAAGGAGCGAGAAGTGTGATATATAATTTCTTTCCGAGTATTAAAACGCTATAAGAATGCGATTTGAAAAATAAACCGCATAAGGATGTAGCCATAGACCTAAGCTTTCGAATGATTGTTAAGACTCCCATGAAAAGCTCCTTTCCAGCGAATGAAGTCAAATATTCATTTGTTGATGTCCATCATGAAGTACCGATTGCTTTTCAAAGCACGTATTTTCAGCATCAAAACTGCCCAATTTCATTGTAATTTTTTTCAAAACGTAAGCTACAATCTCAAGAAAAATCGTACTTCTAACCTTCACTGTCTATTGCTAGCGCCTACTTTAGGAGATTGTAAGGCAAATACTCATGTTGCACAATGCGCAACTAAGCGAAGAAATATGCAGTGAAGAACACCTTCTTCTTATTGAATGTTCTGAATTCTCACCATTAGCATTCAGTTAGTCTATGAAAATGCTTAACCCGCTGAGGAGGAAAATCATCAACTCGCTTTTGCACTGATCGCTTAGCCGCAAGTGAGGCAATTGATATCCAGGAGCATCGCAATTGAAATAGAGAAATTTCATCAGCCATGTGGGGTTATGAGACGGCATTGTCATTATTAGATGCTGCAATATCATAAAGCGACTTTTGTGAGGAGAGTTTTAGTAAAAATAGCGTCTATGTAATTAAAAAATATCCTACTTTTTAACGATTGGACTACATCCTTCCGTAATTCCACCTGCAGAACAATATTTTTTTTCTCATAACGATATAACACGTCTTGAGCCGTCTGTGAGGTCTAATAAATAATATAAAGGCGCCTGTTTCGTCCTCCAGGACTCATCAACAGCACAGACTCCCTCGATTCAGCCAATCCCTTAAGGCTATACTCGTCTATGGAGGGATCGACACCGAATAATGAAAGCGCTGCAAGCAAAGTGACAGAATTCCCTGACAATGCAGTAGCCAACAGTCGAATTTGTAGCAAAACACATCATACCTCTTCATTCGACCGCTTCCTATAGACCTCTCTAAAAGGCAATAATAGTCTGATAGTGATATAGCTCTGCAATGTCAAGAATTCTGTCACCTGATTTGCGGTGAATTATTATTTGGCGTCGATTCCTATATACAGGAGTATGGCCTCAACGGATCGGCTGAACCGAAGGAGGCTATGTTACTGATGAGTCTTGGAGGACAAAACAGGCTTCGCTCTAGCATTTATCAGACTCAAAAACACCTTGAAACGCGTTATACCATTATTAGACTATCATTGTCGTTGAGCGAGTTTCTACAAAAAAGCATCGAATAAAAAAATATAGTTCACGTATTTTATCTGTGATTAGGCGATTAACTGATAGTTACATGAATATAGATTTCAATGAGGGGCTTGGTTTCTAGAAAGACCTCATAGTATGTTCTGATAACAGAGAGAAGGATACGCTTTGCCTTTGAAGTGGTTAGCTATTGTCGTCGAACTTCACCGAATTCGTTAGTATATACGCTGTAAGATTTTGATTTCGTATTCATCCTGTAGTCACGAAAGGATGAAACATCACTGGAGGGTCTTCTATAAACGTAATTCTAATAAGAAAAGCTACGAAAGTGATCTATAGAACAGCGGAAGCATTCTTTTTTTAAACTGTTTTTCTTTATTTAAAGATTGCATGAGGTTGGTACTGCCTTCCTTCTCGAAAATTTCAAGGCCAGCGTTTCGTCGACTGCGTCTTTGCGAGGAACCCTGACGTATTACATCATACCCTATCTGATTATTCGATTAAGATTTCGTACCCATCATGAATCTATTACAGAACTATTTAACATCTAGTTGATTTAGACACTCGGACAGGTTATAATTTTTGACTGGAGTGAAAAATGATGGTTGACAATTAAACGATCTTCGCTGGCTGACGATATAGTCCTCATAACACCAAACATCAGCCAAGCGAAACGAATGCTAACCCCATTTCGACAATGCCTGTGCAAAGATTGGTCTCCAACTAATTCTAAAGATAACACCGGTTTATGAGGAACTGATGGGTTTTCAATACCCCATTCACACTCTACGAAACGAAACATCTCCGATGCTCGAGTTACGTCTATCTAGACCGCAAAGTCAACATGATGAAGAACTTAGCATCATTGTTGAGAAGGAGGAAACGAAAGGCTTGGGGAACGTTTAAGGGCATCGAGGATGTAGTGAAGAAAACAAAGAGCATTCGACTCCGCGCCCACCTTTTCGACTCGACTATTATAACTGCCCTAACGTATGCAAAAGAATGCTGGTCGTTACGTAAGCAGGATGAAAGATTCACTTGGCGCTATTCAACGCATGGAAGATGAGAGGTAGGATACGAAGTTCCGACTTAAGTCGAAAATCGAAGATCAAAGAAGCCGATTTACACTACAAATCATCGAAAATAAGGTGGGCCTTGTAAGTGATGCGCTTCAACGATAACCGATGGAAAAGATTCGTTACCAACTGGATTCCTCGGGATATCAAGCGCTCTACGGAAGCTGGCGACCCTATGGTCGATTTTCACGAAAAGCATAGAAGAAAGATGCTCAGCAAATCCCTAGAGTGAGCAGGGACCCACCGGGCTACTCTTGCACGCGATAAGGAAAAATGGAAATGTGGTACCCGCTCGAGTCACTCGACGATCGACGGGGCGACAGGTGATACAGGCGATTGCTTGACGACAGGTTCTGCTTTTGAAAGGAGTTGGTGGTATAGACAATGTACCCAGTGAAAGCCGCGCGAGAATGGTTTTGCGTCAGATACCTGTCTATTCATTGCGCAACATCATTTTTTGCCACCAATGCTTGAGTTTTTTTACTTTCTGGTATTAGTTTAGCCTAAAGTTTAGGGCGGACAAGAGGCGTTATCACCCTAACGACCTATCCAGTAATTCAATTTATTTGCAAAAAAACATAAAAAGAGGTTATTACGTTCAAGGAAAAAGAAGAACTCAGTGAGTTACTCTTGCAGGCGATAGGGAGAAACTCAACTGTAACGGGTGCTCGTTCGAGTCACTTAAACGATCAACGAAACGACATGTGATAGGGGCAATAGTCACTTTCGAGTATGATAAAGAATGAGAGCATATTTGAACTAGAGCATTACTGGAGGGTTTCCAGCAAACCTGATGCTAGTGAAAAGAGCAACGAAGGTCAAATCAATGAAACAGTGGCGCACGTTCAACTATTATTTCATTTTTTTCAGTTTTAATTTCTTACAGCTTAGTTCTGTTAGGTATATACAAGGACAATACATCAGCCTGATTATACTAAAAAAGCTCACCTTATTAATATTTATATGGGAGAGGTTATGACTTTTGTGTACTCTATGTAATAAGAGGATAGTGAAATCATAAGACTCACATCGTATTATTTGATTTGAGATGTTCAATGTGATAATGTAATTCAGCACTTAACTATCAAATTGTTTGAGGCAATGTGTGAAAGCGAACAGTTGTTTGTGTAACGAAGAAGAAACGAAGATGATTACGATACGGGTAAATATAGGACAAGGAACGATAAAAAAAGATCCCAGAACAGTCTGAAATTCGATACTGTTAAGGATATAGTCGTGTCCTAAGCTACTAAGGTTTATGTGCTAAACAGGCGCCTGTTTCGACCTACTAGATCTCGTCAGTAGCATCGTCGTCGGTTCAGCAGATCCCAGTAGGCTAAACTCCTCTGTAAAGGAAATCGACGGTGAGCAATAATTCACCACAAGTCAGATGATGGAGTTGCCGGACATTGTAGTGAGAGGCAGTCGAGTTTGTAACTTTTGAAATAGGTTATACCTTTCCATTTGACCGCTTTCTGTAGACCTTGCTCAAGGAATAATCTGATAAGGACATATCATGTTTTGAGTCAGTAAGATCTATGTGCTATACAGGCTCCAGTTTCGTCCCACGAGGATGAAAGATTTAGTATCGTCGTAGATGTGGTTTCTCTCTCCAAAATTGTGTGGTCTTGGAGAAAGCATTAGTCACTTTTCAGCTACTGATAACGTCATTGAATTCTCCTATATCAGGTTTCACGCTTTAGTGCCTTTATTTCCGTGATGACGACAAAACTCGCAATTCCATTAGAGAACCATGTTAGGCATGTTAGCGGACCCTTTGTGCAAGATGATCTCGCCGCTGCCGACGAAAACAAAACGCGGAGTGGTCTTCACTAATGACGGCGACCAAAAGGCTCAACCTTATTGCATCATATCAGTACACCTATAGTGGTGCCACAAATTGAATGGATGCAAAGTACGAAGAATAAAACACAATGAGGAACAAAGAACAGCGACTTGACACCCGGCAGCGGTGCTTATACGCTATGGTTAAAAACGCTAGAATCGTCAGCAACAATCGTAGAATCGCTGAGGTAGAGATCAAACCAT